>JAQMYG010000038.1:5239628-5267514 GCA_030014215.1 Clariallabes teugelsi | reverse complement strand
ATATATATATATATATATGGACTTGTTATTGTTCAAGATACATTCAGATACAATCCGACTGTATAGCTCCTCCTCTTTCTGTAGGGCGGGGCTATGTTAAAACTCAATACTGCCTAAGTGTTGTAGTTTCTGATGTTCAGTTTTAAAAAAAAATTACCAGTTTAGGTTTTTATTACTCGTTATACTCGTCATATCACTGTGAGTTATTTACTGTATGTGTGATTGCTTTTTATGTCTTGAGGAAGTAAGGTCAAAAATCCTGGATGTATAAAGTTATATTTACTAACTGACTTACTGGATTAATTGCTTACTGACCTATGTACTCACTAATGTATTTACTTACTGCCATGCTGACTCATTTACTCTGACTTATTTACTATCATATGGACTCACTGACTTACTAATCAACTGTGCTATTTACTCGCTTACTCGTATTTATGTAATGACTTACTGACTGACTTATATGCTGACTGACTTTTTATTCACTGAGTTACTAACTTACTGACTTATTTACCTACTGACTTAGTGACTTATTTAGCTACAGATATAGTGACTAATGAACATACTCATTGACCTACTTACTTGCTGACTTATTTTGCTACAGACTTAATAACTCATGTACAGTATATACTCATTGACTTATTTACCTAATGACTTACTGATCTACTTACTAAGTGAATTGTTTACTCACTGATTTACTGACTGACGTATATACTCACTGACTTATTTAATTACTACCTTATTTGCCTAATGACTTACTGACTGACATATGTACACATTGACTTATTTACTCACTCAATAATTTACTAACCAGCCCATTTACTTACTGACTTCCTTACCTAATGACTTACTGACTGAATTATACACTCACTGACTTACTGACTTTTTTACTTACTGAATAATTTACTTAATGATGTACTGGCTGACCTACTTACACATTGACTTTGTGTCTGGGTTAACTGCTTACTCTCCGTCCTTCTGACTGACTTATTTACTTACTAATGATTCGCTGACTTACTAATTGATGAACTTACTCACAGACTCATTTATTATGACTTATATACTGTCTTGTTACTTATTGACTGAGTTACAGTACTTCCTAACATATCCATCCACTTACTGACTAGCTAACTGACTGACTTACTGAGTTACTTATTAACTGACTGACTTACTGACTCACTTTCTGACCTACACTGATGTATTTATTTACTGACTGTCTGATATACTGACTCAATTACTGACCTACACTGATGTATTTATTTGCTGACTGACTGATATACTGACTCAATTACTGACTTGCACTGATGTATTTATTTACTGACTGACTGATATACTGACTCAATTACTGACTTACACTGATGTATTTACTTACTGATGACTGATATACTGACTCAATTACTGACACACTGATGTATTTACTTACTGACTCACTGATATACTGACTCAATTACTGACTTACACTGATGTATTTATTTACTGACTGACTGATATACTGACTCAATTACTAACTTACACTGATGTATTTACTTACTGACTCACTGATATACTGACTCAATTACTGACACACTGATGTATTTACTTACTGACTCACTGATATACTGACTCAATTACTGACTTACACTGATGTATTTATTTACTGACTGACTGATATACTGACTCAATTACTGACTTCCATTGATGTATTTATTTACTGACTGTCTGATATACTGACTCAATTAATGACTTACACTGATGTATTTTTTACTTACTGTCTGATATACTGACTCAATTACTGACTTACACTGATGTATTTAATTACTGACTGACTGATATACTGACTCAATTACTGACTTCAATTGATGTATTTATTTACTGAGTGACTGATATACTGACACAATTACTGACTTCAATTGATGTATTTATTTACTGAGTGACTGATATACTGAGTCAATTACTGACACACTGATGTATTTATTTACTGACTGACTGATATACTGACTCAATTACTGACTTACACTGATGTATTTATTTACTGACTGATATACTGACTCAATTACAGACTTCCATTGATGTATTTATTTACTGACTGTCTGATATACTGACTCAATTACTGACTTACACTGATGTATTTATTTACTGACTGACTGATATACTGACTCAATTACTGACTTCAATTGATGTATTTATTTACTGAGTGACTGATATACTGACTCAATTACTGACTTACACTGATGTATTTAGTTACTGACTCACTTACTGAATAATATCCTACATTTGTTACACAGCTGATAACTTGTGCACTGAGTCTTTTAATTTCTTATTAACTAGCTGACTGACTCATTAACTGACTTCCCTTTCTGTTTTATATTAATTTCCTTATTCATTTACTTACTGACTCCAACTCACGATATAGGAGGGATTAGGGCCAATATGTAACACTGAGCAGAAATAATACTGCACACACACACACACACACACACACACACACAAAATGATGGACTGCATGAGTGTGAGACGAGGTGATTTTACTGCTAACTGTTGCTAATATCTGAATGTACGGTTAGTGAAAACGAAAGAGTGAGTGAAGTAAGAATGATGAGGCGTCACGTGGTCACAGAGAGGTGAAGAGTGTGTGATGGTCCAGCATGACCGAGCCCTCATGGGCGTTACACAACCCGAGCTACAGAAACACAAAATCGCTAAATAAATCAGGAGAACGGCTGGTGAACTTCTGAACCATGAGTCACATTAAAGAGCAAAGTGTGTGTGTGTGTGTGTGTGTGTAGAGAGAGAGATGGAAGCTGTATTTATGAATAAATTATAGGTAACAATAAAAAACCCTAGCATGGGTCACGAACCGATGCTAATTTTAAGTTGCTACGCTACATTCTGATGGGGTGCGCTGAATTCATTCGCCTCGCACACTCAGAAATGCCATCAAAGTCTAGGGTGCGGTACACACACACACACACACACAGCCTGTGGCGATCAGTGCTGTCTGTGTAAACGGCAGCAGGAGGCGTCGCAGGGGCCTGTGCTTTTGTTTGCGTCTCAAGCAGAGTTTTTGGTAAAGTAGTGTGTTTGTGTGTGTGTGTGTGTGTGTGTGTGTGTGTGTTCATGCAGCATGTATCCTGCAATGCGGGGTGGGGAGGTGTGCAGGATGGTTGGGAGTGAAGGCCCTTCTGAGATGAAGGGACAAGAGCAACACCTACAGAGTAGAGAGAGAGAGAGAGAGAGAGAGAGTAAGTGATGTAGGATTGTAGCGCTCAATAACAGTGACGGGGTCAGGGGAGGAGGTGAGAGAAGAAAGTGAGGAAAACAAAAGGCGGGGAAAAGAGGAAAGCCAATGAAAAAAACAAAAGGAAAAGGAGCACAGTGGAGTAAAAGGTAAAGCAAAAAATGAAATTAAATGAAAGAAAAGGAAAGAAAGAAGGGAATGACAGCAAGGGGAGGAAGGAAGGAAAAGAAAAAGGGAAATAGAAAAAAAACAAAGGAAATATATGTTTACACTCAAAAAATAAGTAAAATAAAGAAAATGAAATGAAAGTAAGGAAGGAGAAGAGAAAAGAAAAGGGGAAAAAAAGAAAAGGAAATGAAAAGAAGGGAAAATGAAGGACAGGAAAGGAAATGGAAAGGAAGAAAAGAACAGGAGATAAATTAAGGAAAACACAATGAAATGAAAGAACAAGAAAGGAATGTATGGAAATACTGGGAAAGAAAAGTTAATGAAAAGGAATAAAATTAAAAAAATTATATGAAAGAAATTAAAGTAGAACAAAAAGATTTCCAGAGCAGAAGCAGAAAATAGGAGGAAAGACAGGGACAGGCAGAGGGAGAGAGACAAATAGAGTGAGACAGACAGAGGGAGAGAGACAAGGAAGAGAGATAGACAGAGAGAGTGAGACAGACTGAGTAAATGAGACAAGCAGAGAGAGAGAAAGAGAGAGAGAGACAGAGACAGAGGGAGAGAGAGAGAGAGACACAGAGAGAGAGAGAGAGAGAGAGAGAGACAGAGGGAGAGCAGGATGAACACCTGAGAGAGTCAGTGGAGTGAAAAGTCATGTCCAATGTGGCGAAAGCATAATTTACTCTGACAGGGGTCAATCTGTCCCTAGTCACTGCAGGTCATGACCCGTCACCCAGGCAACGGCCCACACACACATGCACACACACACACACACACACACACATTTCTCTGGATACAATGTGATTTTGACTAATTGAACTGGGTGATCCTATTGGTTTAAAGCATGTGATTGACAGAAGTTAGCCCCGCCCTACTTTGGCTCTGATCAAGAACAAGGGGGGGGGGGGGGGGTGAAACCAGATTCTTTTTTTTTTTTTTTTGTGACTCTGAGATCCCACCACCTAGAAACCTGAGACAACCACTACACAGAGATACAGGAAAACACACTCTCGCCCGCATGGAAACACACAATCTCTCTCTCTCACACACACACACACACACACACAGACACACACACAGATATGTGTCATGTGTCTCTGGAAAAAACAGTCCTTATCTTGAGATATTAAAATGCTACTGTTGAAGTTCTTGTCTCTGCTCGGGTCTCACGTTACATTACGCTACGCACCATTACAGACGCTCACACACTCAGCCTGGAGGAATGTGGTGCATCACATTCACACGCACACACACACACACACACACACACACACACACTTCAAGCTAAGTTGGGAATGCCATTTCCACATGTCTTCGGACTTGTAGGAAGAACCCGGAGCACCCGGACATGGGGAGAACTTCATGCAAACACACCCGAGGCGGGAACTGAACCCTCGACCCCAGAGGTGCGAGGCCACAGTGCTAACTGTTACGCCGCCGTGCTCCCCAAGCTGTGTATCCGCATCAAGCAAAGAAAACAACTTTGTTGAAGAAATGATATCGAAAAAAAAAAAAAATCATGAGTGGAGAACACTTAAACACTTTGTTGAAGCTGCATGGTAAAAAAAATCAGCAGTAAAAACCAGAGCTGTGTTTAATAGTGAAAAGTAAGAGGATTCCCATACAGCGTGATAAGAACTCACAAGATCGGGACTAAGTTCGTGAGGAATCATTTTCACTGAATCATTTCTACAGAAATGATTAACTGACTTGTTAAAAAGCGCTGACACAAGAGACGCCATGCATGAACTTTTTTTTACACGTGAAACATCGCCATGTTCTGTTACTATAGAAACGATAAGGAATCGGAGAATCGGCGCGAGCGGTGAATGTGGAGCTCCGAGCGCAGAGATCTAACCCACACCTTCTGACCAATCAGGATGGAGAATTCATCAGCACTGTGGCGCGGTGTGTCATAAAACATGAATAAATTGTTCTAATTAATAACTAATAACGGTCCATAACAACAGTTAAACCAGATTTGTTTTATTTTTCCCGTTTGTCTCATTCAGTTTCGTGCAGGCGCTCTACACCACGCTGCGCCGTATGAAAGCGGCTATAAATAATTATTTATTAATACTGCTTTAGAGTGCGTTAGCGCGAGTCTGCACGAAGAAGAAGAACGCAGTACGCTACGGGGTCCCTCTGTTTCACCATTTTATCATCATCCTCATGAAAATTTTATTGTTTAAAAAAAAAAAAAAAGAAAGAGAGAGAGAAAGAGAGAAAATAAATAAATAATCTACAGGGCCGAACTGTATCTGGAAAAAAAAAAAACCATCAGGTGTTTATCGAGCTGAACATAATAACAAGCTGGTGCTATAAATCAATCATTATTTATGTGATGTCTCTTCTCTGATTGACCTGCAACACCCCAGAGTATCTCTCTCTCTCTCTCTCACTCTCTCTCTCTCTCTCTCTCTCTCGCTCTTACACACACACACACACACACATGGAGAGTCCAGGTCAATCCTTCACCACTCAAAGATGTCCTGCAAATCAACACTTTCTCAAACTTGACTATGGCATCATCTGCTTATAAATATTGATGTGTGTGTGTGTGTGTGTGTGTGTGTGTTTGAGAGAGAGAGAGAGAGAGATGGCCTGTGTTAATGAGCTCCATTACGAGCTGAGGGAGGAGCGAGGCTCAGTGCGGTGAAGAAGTCCGGCGCCATGAAGACGCTCACTTTAATAGGTGAGGATGTGTTCCCAAAAACACCACCCACCCTGAACACACACACACACACACACACACACACACATAATGGGATGAAAGGAAAGTAATAACAACAACAACAATAATAATAGTAATAATAATAATAATAATAATAATAATAATAATAATAATAATTATTATTATTATTATTATTATTATTAGAATTATTATTATTATTATAAAATCACTTGTTTCTTTCTTTCTAAATTATTTCCTTTTTATTTCAATATTAACTTTCAATTCAACTGTGAATCAACTGTAATTCAGCTTGTAATGTTTGTAAACTGTAATGTTTTTCACCTCAAATGATCAAAAAGAAATTGCTAATAATTTAAACTTGAAACCATTTGAACCCTAAACAAATTTACATTTCAAGCATTCCTCTGTTTTTTTTTTTTTTTTTTTTTACTTTATCTGGAACTATATGTTATATACAATTCATTACTTACATGGAAAGGTTGATGCGTTGCCTATGGATTCAAATAAAAATCAAAAAGTTAAATAGTCTGAAAAATATATACTTTCTAAATGCTATTTTTTCAAGTTTAAATAAACAACAACAACAACAACAACAACAAAATAATCAATGAATGAACAGACAGACAGACAGCAAATAATACTCAATATAAAAAGAAAATAGTATATAAATAGTATACAAAGCAACACATTTAAAAACAAACATACACATAAAACAACACTCAGTTCAAACAATCCTACAATCAAATCACTAGTTGTTTAAATTAAAAAGCAAGCAAAAACAACATTTAAAAGAACACAAATAAAACAACAAAACATACAGCCAAAAATAATTTTATTTTGACTAAAAGCACAAATAAAACACTCGTTTAAAATAATCATACAGACACAAAAAGCACTTGGTTAAAATTTTATTTAGAAAATAAACACAACCACAAACAACATTAATTTGAAAAAACATAAACAAAACAACAAAAAAACAAGCACACACACACACACACACACACACACACACACACACACATAGACACACAAAATTTAAGGTGACATAAAAAAAAAGCTAGTATTTATTTTTGTATTTCTTTCTCTTTATATGAAGAAAGGTGATAAAGGTTGAGAAATACGAAAAGGTCCAGAGAGTAATGTGTGTTACTTCACAGTAATGCTCTGTGTGCTTCTGGAATTTATTCTTTACTGATTTACATCTTATAATGTTTTCCCTAAAAACATCAAAAGCCCTAAAAACATTCTGCATTAACACTAATTTATTCCTGGTCTTATGCACGCTCAGCTATAAGCAGTGTTGAGGTTTTTTGCACCCACGGATTCACACACGCATACGGTATCACAAGCACGGACTGTATTTTCTTTTTCTCTTTAGTCTTAATACCCAGTGTGATGTAACCCGAAAAAGTGATGTGTTTTATTCATTTAATAGACGGAGTAAAAATCTACGCCAGTCTGTGTGCAGGAACGTCCATCATGTATAAAAACACACATCAGAGATTCCTGAAAACGGCACGCAGGAGTCTGGAAGATGGATTCTCGGCTGTTAAACTTGAGCGACTGCAGATACATTACTGTCCATCAATCAGTGTGAGAAACACCACAGCGCACCGAGCATCAAAAATAAACCACAGGCAAGCTTAACGCTCGGCCTTTCATCACATCATCCTCATTTATTCATTTATTTATCATTATCGCGGAGAATCAGTACCTTCGGTCTGAGGAATCGATCACATTAGGACAGCGCTCGATAGAAAACTTTATTAGGCATCAACGGTCAAATTCTTTTGAAGTTACATCAAGTTACATCAAAGCACCAAATCTGTTCTCAAATTTGATTGGTTTAAAAGGTGTGCATGCATTTTATGTAATAGCAGCTCGGACAGTACTGTAGTTCGGGTGAGTTGAACGCAAATCTGAATCCCCACAGCGGCGTCTGTCATTTATATAGTAACGGCTGACGCATAGGGGTTTCTACAACGGACGCTGCGCATATTCTGAGACAAATAATAAACAGATTCAGAAAAACGAATGCATATAGAGAAATGTGTTTTTGATTTAACATGTATGGAGTGCTTCATAACCGTCATGTCGCTTTGTTTGTGCCAGTTTTTCATGATGTTCAGCACAGAAGCGTTAACGCAGCATTGTTTTTGGTAAAATGACAATTTAAGAGAGAGAAAGAGAGAGAGAGAGAGAGAGAGAGAGAGAGAGAGAGAGAGAGAGAGAGAGATGTCCTTCTGACGATGAATAGCAATAAATCTTGATACTTGATTGTAATTTTTGGTAAAACACTATGATATAAGCAGAATAACAGGCTCCAGACTATAACTGGACTCATGATGAAATTTCTGGTGAATAAAGATGTAAAAGGGATTTACATTTACAGAAGACTTTGAGCACAGTACAGCGATGAGACTCTTAGCCGCGGTAAAACATTTTGGCGCAAACGTTTTAAAGAAGGTCTGTGAATAACGACCACGTCCGAGGTGGATCGGAGTCCACTGCAGTTGTTCCTGTAAACATTCAGCAAATTCAGTGGAACCCCTAATCCTTGAAAATCGACAGATAACTTGTCACCGACTTGCAGAAGAGACGGAACTGTACACACACTCATTCACAAACACCACTTGCACATTACAGGAACTCGGCTGGGAGTCATTGCCTCATCCCCCTTGACCTTGCTCCAAGCCACTTCCACATGTTTGAAGTATTGAAGGAGTTCCTGGGATGTGAAGTGAAGCAGGCAGTATGATTATGGCGCCGTCATAATAAGAAAACTTTCTACCTTGATGGATCCAAACTCTAGTAAAACTCTGGGATAAGGAGGATACGTAGCGTAAGTGTAGCAAGTTAAGTCTGTTGCTTCGTCTTAGGGTCGTACCCATACACCCAAGTTTCACCACCGGTAATGATCCTTGACGTTAAGGACGGGTCATCCACGGCACGCTGATGGGGTTCTTGACAGACTTCGATGCGATGTTCCTTCGGTTCCTGGGTCAGCAGCCTGGGGATGAACTTGGCAGCAACACGGCGCGTGTTCAACTCACATGTGACGATCGCCTGGACTGTTCTACAGCAGCGTTGTGGATTGTTCTCAGACAATCATCATGCACAAAAATCTTCGGGGGTTGAGCTTGTTGAAGATCTCCCTGATCTCTTCTTATCTTGCAGTGAAGTTTTTCTGCTCCTGCAGCAGTTGTGTCACTCAAAACACCTTGGATGACTTATTGTAGCATTGCCATAATTTCGCGAGTTTCTAACTTGCTAGGAAATATCAGATAAGGTAAGAATAGCTTCATCTGCACACCTCTGGATGTACACAGGATGATGTCTTTTGGCACACTGACTTATGAAGATGTGTGACCGTGCATGCAGCCTTGTGCTGCTATCTGTTGCCGTGTTACAAAGATAGTCTTGAATACCACCTCCTATATGAGCTGAAAGCTTTTCGTATTCAGCTTAGAAATGTCTGGTTTCTTCTCATCAGTAGACAAAATCACATTTCCGTGGACTTTACAGTCCAGATATAAACAATTAATTTACGACATCATTTAATGTTAACTGTAAATGATGTTTTATATTTTGCCAAAGCACACATCTCAACGTGATCATGAGACACTGTGGTTAGGTGAATCTGTCAGTACGTGACAGAACAACTTCTGGATCCCAGAGCTCACTCAACAGACGTGCTCTTTCAGCATTCAGTGAAAGAACAGATGCCAAAATCTACAACGCGGCCACGGCCAAAAAGAGAAAGTCTGACAAAACCTCCATTCTTCCGTCTAAGGACAGAGATAAATGTGCTGGTGGAACGTTCAAGTTTCGGCATGCCACTGTGTGGGCAATCTGAGGAAGATCTGAGCTGGGAATGAGAAGAGGAACAATGAGGATTCCAAGTCCACAGCTCATCACGCTCCCAGGTCACGCCCTGCTCATGGGATTTGTTAGAAAATATCACACTGTACTGTCTGAATCAAAAGTGGCTGAGGCTGGACGCTTGCTACATTCCTGACAAGGGGGCTCGTCGATCTTTTTCAATCATACCAGAATTAGAGAGACGGGAGAAATGAAGCATTTTTTTTCCAAGTGTGAGTAGAAAGCACAAAATCACCCGAGCGCACAGAACACAGCGCTTAAAGGCGTGATTAGAGAATTTTCTTTTCCTTTTTTTTTTCCTTCTCTAGACCGCATGGCATTACTGGAGCGCTACAGCTCCGTCCTTTGGAGCTCAGCTGCTTAAAGCAATAAAACCTCACAGTGCAGCCTGAATCATGGCTCGACAGTCGAGTTGGTACAGTGTTGAATCACTTTTCACTCGAGGTCACTCAGACGCAGGGTGAGCCCACCTCGCTCAGACCCTGATGGACAGATTGGTCTTGTGTGTGTGAGTGTGTGTGTGTGTGTGTGTGTGACAAAAGTGAACACTTCTGCTCTAGGCAAGCGAGTAATGAGGCCTGATTAGAGAGAGAGAGAGAGAGAGAGAGAGAGAGAGAGAAATGAAGCAAAAGTAAAATTGCTGCCAAAAAATTTTTCTGACCACTCTGAAATACAAAAAAAAAAAAAAAAACTGAGTCAAATGAAATGATAAAAAAAGCAGAAATTAAAAGAGAAATGAAATGTGCTTTAAGTAAACTGATTGAGCAAGTGAATGATGAGTGAATGAACGGATAGATTTTTCACTTTTTTAGTGCTTTTACAATTGTTACGTTATTACTATCTATTTATCTACAAGGTAAGAATGTAAGTCTCACAATTAAAGGTCACTCTAGTACTGTTGCCTTGCACCTCCAGGGTTCTGGTTCGATTCCCGTCACTGTATGCTTGTAGTTTGTATTATTTTCCCTCTGCTTGGTGGGTTTCCTCCGGGTACTCAGGTTTCCTCCCATCATCTGAAGACATGCAGATTAGGCTAATTGGTGTTCCCAAATTTCCCGTAGTGTGTTTGTGTCCTGTGATGGTTTGGCACCTCGTCCAGGGTATATGAGGGTCATTTTGGGCAATTTCTGTGTTTTTATTTTATTTTATTTGTTTTTTTATTGATTTATTTATTTTTGGTGCATCTCCAGTTTATACAGTTAAATTAATGCAGTGATGTCGCACACTCGACATCATATATTTCATATACAGTGTATACAGTATATATATAAAGTCAAAGGCTATACTGTATAGGAAAGGGGGGAAAAAAATTCGTATTAACAGGAATCAGTCGCCAAAATGTTGTCCTATGCCACGTGATTGATCATAAAACTAAACTGAAATGACATTTCCATCACGACATGAACTCACATGATTATTAAAATGTATTATATTTAAAGTTAAATTGTTAGATGTTAAGCAATGTATTTTCCATTTGAAGAAGTTAAGAATAGAAACACATTGTGTGCTGTGTCTGATGAAATCATTAAGCAGCCCACACACACACACACGCACACACACACACACACACACACACGTTATAATGCGATACGATCTAATAAACTGCATATTTGTTACAGTAGTGAATTAATTAAAAGGGCGAAAGTTGTGAGATTAAGAGAAGATCATGTATCTCAGTAAATGAGCTGTGTGTTGTGTCGGCCAATTAAACTGTTAGATTGAATGTTTTTTTTTTTTGCCTCCCCCCTTCTTTTTCCCCTTTGTTGATGAAATTGTGAAAATGATTAACGAGGCGAACACATGAACACATTATTAAGTGGAATATTATTGCTTTTATACCTGCTGATAGACACACCGGAGCCTCCACTGCAGAGCATACACCGCACTTATCTTTTGCATCACATTTCATTACTTTTATTTATACCTTCTGAATAACAATCTTAACCATAATGTTTATCGTTTTATCAGAAAATGATGGACCAGTGCTACTGTGTTCCTTCTGCCAGAGAAAGGAATAATAATCTGATTCAATTTAACCCTTGAACTATTTACTGTGTATTCATACACTTGGTGCAAACACACACACTCACACAATGAGTAAATAAATTATTTAATAACAACGTGCTTGCTGTACAGTATATTACACTTTAATCTTTGTATACTATACTGTAAGTAATACACTATAATAATGAACCTCTTTATGTTTCTATTTAAAAAAAAAAAAACGTGACAGAGGAATAGTTTAAGGTTAGGTGGGTGAACCAGGTGTGTGTTGAGTCTTTGCCGTAAAAAAGGAATGACCCAGAAACCTCACTCGAGTGTGATCTATAACTAAGCCGGGCTCTCTGCTTCGGCACAGCCATGAAATGGATTTGCTTTTCCCCTTTCTGTTTCCTTTTTTGATCAGACCTCCAGCAGGGACACGAAGCCTTCATCTCCACACGCGCTGCCATTTCCCAGAGTTTGAGGACGGCGGCCATTTTGTGCGAGACGTCGGAGAAGATGCGAGCGTACGCGTGTGACAGTGACTTCATAACGCACAAACACTCTCTCCGGGGACGGACGGGGAAGGAATGAAAAGATGACCTTGACAACAAACTGTGATACGTACGCATGCAGAGATTTACACGGTCAACCCGAAGATTTCGAAATGTGAGCACATACACACACTCAGACTTGCACACACACACACACACACACACACACACACACACACACACACACTGGGGGGTAAATGTCTATTCCGCCCTCTACTGGCCCAGTTCGTCTCTCTATATATGCACACGCACGCAGAGATCTGACCCATTAAGCCTTGTGTTCTGTTTGACCATGCACGCACTTTCAGGAAAAAGAATGAACCCTCGACATATATGTTCTTATACAGTCTCTTAACGATACGTCTTTTACGTTATTATCTGGAAAACCACATGAAGTGTCCCTTTAAATTACTTCATTAAAAGCTAATTAAAGCTACTTTAATGGTCTTTAAAGTGCAATTACGTACTTTAAATCATCTTTAAAGGTGCACCAGATTCACATTTCCATGTAAAATATACTTTCTGAAAATACAAAATTAAGATACTTTGATATTAGATCATACCTAATTTAGTTCTGAGTAAAAAGTGCATGTTTACCAGCACTAATAGCTTCTTAATTAAAGTTAGACGCCTTTTTTTTTTTTGTTTGTGATTACTGAGTTCAAAGTCATACTGGATAGGAGTGTGCGTTACAGCATGTGCATGCGATTAACAATAAATTACATAGAATAATAGACACTTAAGCCGTAGTACAAAATGTCTCATGTTTGTACAACATATCACAAAAAAAACACCTGAAATATTTCAGCAATAATGTAACGTTGCATGGGAGCAATAGCAGAACAAGCACATACACCAAACAGCCATGAAATTTAAACCACCCACATCTAATACTGAGGCTAGGGATCCTGAAGACAGTCCTTTAGTCCTGTAAATGATGTAAGATCTCCATGGATCAGAATTGTTCTAGATCTGAACAGTTTGTGAGTCAAGCTCAGATTCTTTGTCATGTTCCTTAAACTGTTCCTGAACAATGTGTGCAGTGTTTCAGGGCACATTATCCTGCTGAAAGAGGTCACTGGGAACACTGGTTTCATGAAGGAGTGTACTTGTTCAGCAACAATGTTGCCTAGAGAACATTGCCTAGAGCGTCACACTGCCTCCACTGGATTACCTTCTTCCCATAGTGCATCCCTGGCCATCTCTTCCGCAGGTAAACTTGCCCGGCGAGCCACATGATATAAAGGAAAATGTGATTAATCAGACCAGGCCACCTTCTTCCTTTCGTCCGTGGAGCTTTAGATGGTGTACACGGGTCAGCATGGGCAACCTGACTGGTCTATAGCTAAAACTTCAATGCATGGTGTGTTCTGACACCTTTCTATCAGATCTATCAGATCTTCAGGAATCTGTACTACAATAGCTCTTCAGTGGGATTGTCTCAAATGGGTTCGCCTTTGCTCCTCAGACCTATCTCGTGCTGGTTGTCGTTCCTTCGAGCACATTTGGTTTGTGCTAACCGCTAAACACTAGAAAAACCCTATAAGAACTGTTTTGGATCCTGTTTTGGAGACCTACAGTAGTTACCTGGACAGCAAAGCTGTTCAGATCCTTACGCTTGCACATTTTTCCTGCTCCCAACACATGGACTTTGAGAGCTTGACTGATTACTGTCCAACAAGATAATCAATGTTACTGACTTCTCCTGACAGTGGTTTGAATGCTACTGTATGGCTGATATAGTACTGTATATAGTTACCATGTTCTTGAAATTCTACACAATAGAAAACTCTTTCAGCACATCTTTAAGGGCCGACTTCAAGCACTGACTTCCAGTCTTGTGTCCAATGCTGGTGTTAACGTAGTTTGACCAGAGAGTAGATTGTTTTTTTTTTGTAAATCTAATCCAGAAGCTGATATGAGGTTATTTTCACACCACTGCCAGCAGGAGGATCCCCACGCATGGCAAGGGTTTTCCGGGTCCTCCTTCCAGCAAAAATTAATCTTGTGAATGTTCTGATTAGCCTCACTTAATAAAATAAAACAGAATCGCTACTCTTATTAAGGCACTATGATTACATCCCCTAACATACCTCCTCCCTCTCAGCCACTCCATCACTTCCACTTCAATTTGGAAGGATCTATAATGTGGCTTTGGACAATTACCAGTATTAAATGATGCTGTTCTTTCTAATTCATCAGAAGCCCTATCATTTTACAACTTAATGTTCAGCATCAGTTCCTCAATTGTAAAAAACAATGACCAGATCATTAAGCACTTTTTATATTCAAATCACCATTTACTCCTGCTGCTCAAGAACAAATGGGAACAGGGATTTGTTTTTTCCCTTTGGTTTGGAATCGAGCCTAGGCTATTCTCGCCATTATAGCAAGGTAAAATTATCTAGTTAAAGCAAATAGTTTTTTTTCCTTTCTGTTTTTTGTTGTTTGTTTGAAAAACTGAATTAGAACGTATAAACCCTAAACAAGTTGAAGAAGTAAAGGGTTTATTGGTTTATACAGAAGGCCATTGATGGTTCTGTGTCCACCACATGTAATGTTCTTAGGAACTCAACCTTCTGGATGTAGGATTGTGATAAACATATTCACCAAACACTTTTCGACTTTTTTTCCAGATATAAAGTAATATAAGGATCTATAAAGAATTTTTTTAATATTTCGATTTTTGCAATTTACACTAATTGGTCTTCATCTTTTACGACATTTTTAAAAATCCATCCAAACCACAATCATTACAAAGGAAGAATACAAGTAGAACCAAGATGGTGGCATGGTGGTTACTTGGTGTCTAGAAATATGGTCCATCTGCTTCAGATGATATTTATTCATGGAATCTGTTGCTGCTGTACTGTACTTATTGCTGATACACAACTCAGCATTTACTTGTACAGTACATCACTTATTTACATTTGGCAGACGCTCTTATCCAGAGCGACTGACAAAAGCGCTTTGAAGTTTCCATTATTGGACAGATCCTTACACTGAGTTACTAGGTTGCTAACAAAGTACCATCAGTCAAACACTGTTGGAAAGGTGTTTTTTTTTTATTATTTGGTGGGGGTTGCACTTTGTGTAGTCTTCATGTATTCTGTTTCGTATTGCATGGTGGCCTTGGACAAACAACATTTCCTTTCAATGTACACAAGCTGTATAATTGAATCACACTAAAAGCTCACTTCTCTTGACTGGAACTGATGAACGTGATAAGTGGTGGCTCAGTGCTTAAGGCCTTAGGATACTGATCAAAGGCTCAAGAACTGTTAAATTGCCAATGCAGGGACCTTAAACAATGCCTTATCTCCTTCAGCGGCATAGCTATCATGGTTTAGCCTAGGTTCTCACGCCAGTTTCATAAAAATCTAGGATATTCAAAGAAATTAATTTCACTGTGATGTATTTGATTATAAAGGTTCTTGTCTTTCTTCATGAAGGACACAGGCTGAAATTATTTTGTGTCTGGCTCTAGTTTAGTCTCTAGATCCCTGATGGCATTATGTCCACCAAGAACGTCCATATTTCCTATCCTACTGGACATCCCTGCTGTGTTTGATATGATAAACCATAAGGTTCTCATGCCCATATTGCCCAACCCTGGAACCACTCATACTGCACTTCAATGGTTTGAGTCTTACCACTGAAGGGGTGAGGAGTCACAACAGGTTATAACTGGTTCTTGTCATCTTCTCTTACTACCGTATACAACCTTGCAGGATAATAGTCCATGTACATAATTTCTTCTATCACTAGTATAGTGAAGAAGCTAATCTCTACCTGCTCTTCCCCCTGTGCAGTTTCAACTCCTGTTTGGATACCTCAGCATGAACCAAGTGTCATCCTCAAGACTTTTCAAATCCTGGCCAGTTCCTCGTCCCAACCCAGCATCACATGCATGCTGACTACTGCAAGTGACTACTGCAAGATTTTTCTAGTACCTTGGACAACAGAACAATGAAAAATTATGACAACTACCATGACTACCATTCTGTGCAGGCTGGCTTTCCAGTTGATCTGTTGAACAACTGAAGACGACTCAAAAGTCCCTGTACTGGATTGCAGCAAGCCTAAAATTAGACACTTCTCAGATACGTTTGGTGACAATGGAATAAACTATGTAGATCATTCTGAAAGTTTCCTTACAAGCTCCAAGACATGCCGGAAAATACAAGTTGTCTCAGAACAACTGGATTTTAGTGCAAAAAACATAGATAACTACCCTTGCTTTGTGGCCAATCTTCACAGCACTGCAGAGAGTGAGCATGTAAACCAGTTACCATAGAATTTATGTTTTTAAAATTCTTCCTATGGAATCATTGTCCTCATGACTGACCAGAAGGTTCATACTTTCCTCAACCATTAAATGCTTGCTTCCTTAGCGAACAAGCCACTCGGATTGCACGCTGCCTCACTTGCAAATGAATGCAAGTAAATGTTAACATAGGACATGACAGTTTTAGCTCACACCATCGATGAAAGGGCTTTTTCGGTAAGAAACCCAGGAGGATCCTGGGTACTGCGAGAGTGACATGAGAACAATTCTCTGCAATCTACCAAAACACACACGATCATGCCAAAATACTTCTGGGACAACATCCCGTAGACCAATGAGACCAAATTAGAGCTTTCTGGCAAACCTTGCCATGTCTATATTTACAGAAAATGAAACAAGGCCTTCAACAAAATGAACACCTTCCATAAATCAAGCCCGGGAAAAGGTTCAGTAATGTTGTGGGGCTGCTTTGTTGCATCTGGAAAAGGGTGCCAAGAAATCAGCAGCTGGTTGCACCAGATAAAAGTAACTTTGGTCCTAGGGCAGGTTGTAGGCAGTGCCAGAGCATACATAGAACATAGTGTTAGTTTAAAAACAACAATATTTAAATTTTTATCTGCCAACCATACACTCGAAGTGCACAGCAACTAGTAGTTATGAAGAGTTTCCTTAATTCCATGGAAGTGGTGGCTCAGTGGTTAAGATTTTGGGCAACTGAATCAGGAGTTCAAATCCCAGCATTGCCACTGTTGGTTCTTTTAATTGCTTTGCTTGTATCCTCTGTCACTTGGCTCAACTTGGGCCTCTACCATCAAACAGACAAACCAGAAATACTACATTCATTGTTGAGATGTTCGTTAGCAATCTGTTATATCTATATTGGTGCATATAGGTTCTTGAGCCTTATTGGACTATGAGCTGATCATGAAATTAAATTAATGATCTGAAATGAAATCATTTCCAAAAACACAAGGTAGGATGGTCTGTACAAGCAGGATGGCCTGGATCAGGCCATTTTTAGAGCTATCAAAGATAAGACATAAAGTCTATAGATAAGCAAAGACAAGGCCAGGCAGAGATAGAAACACAAGACAGACCATTTATCGCTTGGCTACGTCCTTTGTCACTTGGATGAAGGTGTTAACAGTTAATGTGGTATTTGGTTGTCAAACTCTTGCCTCCACCATCAATCGAACAAAACGGGGAAATTCTCCATCTGTGATCAAGATCCTGGCTGGCACTTGTCATTTTACGGTCTAACATTTCCAAAAAAGGGCAGTCATTATTCATTTTGGTGCATGGAAGTTCTTGAGCCTGATTGATTCCCTTCACCAAAAAAAAAAAAAAAAAAAAAAAACTCCATTAATAGACCCGTTAAGAAATTCTTATACAAACCTTCCTGTTCCACTTCCAAGCTCTTTCCCTGAACCCACCACTGATTTTGCCTCAGGATAGCTACCAGCCACCAATATCTACCCCCTGTCTTAACATTCTGTCTCTACCTGGCCGCATTTCCACTTATCAATAGACTCATGTCTTATCTTTGCTAGCTCTAGACATCCTTCCCTAACAGAATCCCCCTGTCGCTATCTAAAACTGTTCATCCTCCCTTTATTTCTTGTTTGTCAACGGATTTATTTTAAAATCACAACAACTTATTTTTCAGCTTGAGTATTGATACATCCTTCCAAGGGGTCTGCCTGGTACCTTACCCATGCCCCAAATATGAATCTTGATAGACACAAGTCTATGCTTGACAATCATCCACTCCCAACATTTTCTTTTAATACCATTTTATTCCATCCAACAAAATTGATTGCCTCTAAAAACATTTGCTAATTGTTTAATTCTTTAAAAAACAACATTTTGACAGGTTTTAAAAGGGACAGCATTTGTGCTCACCGAAGACGAAACATCAAGTTGTTTTCAAGGACGACTGACTAATTAGCACTGCACGTTACCTTGTGGACATGGGCGCTTATCTTTGATCCAACAGAGTCACGACTGAAGGCCTGAGGCTTGGGCTTGTGTGGGTGAGCAAATGTTTAAAGCTTTGTATCCACATCTGTTTGCTTGATAAAACTAGGCTAAAATGCAATGAATTATTATCTGTTTTTCTAATTTGTCAAAAAATAAAAAAAAGAGGGAGTTGGATTTGCAAAACATTATGCCCAGGCTCCCCTTGTGCCACCGGTGGCTCTGGCCCCTCAGGGTGTGGCTCCGCAGGGCTTCTGGGGGTGTGTGCTGTGGTCTGTGACACCAGGATGTTAGCAGATTATCCTTGGGGTGCTGTGGGTTGTGGAATGGGGCCTCCATAGAACAAAGTTGTTTGTCCTGCACATTCCGTGGACGCTCGATCGGATTGGGGATCTGGGGAGTTTGGAGGTCTGGTCAGCAGCCTTGGGCTCTCCATGTGCTGGGCCCTGGTGAGCTACGGGTGCACTGGGTTTTCTTTGTCTACTTTATGGATCCTTACTGGACTGAGAACTGCTGCTTTTCTAAAAATTCAAAGATTATGTCTGTAATTTCTCACATGCTTAGTTCTTTCTAAAATCAACCATCATCGACCCTTTAATTAAACATTTTTCAGAACTTTAAATTAGCTACGTTTTTTTTTCTTCCAAAAATCAATGCTGGCTGAGAGTTAGTGCTGCAAAATACATTACAAGATGTTTGACAGACTGTAATTTCACAGAAACCCAATAATCTATGTAATGAACCTCAGTGGAATGGTACGATTGTTTTAATTCTTCCACAAAAGTCAAAACAAGCAGCCAGTGAAGAAGTACTTTATGGTTTAGTCTGAAATTGGCAGGCTGGCCTTGTTTGAATACGAGAGTTTATATGTGTGGGGGGGGTGGAGTAAAGAGAGAACGTGATCGTTTTACTGTGACAAGTTCTTCTATTCTTTAGGCAAAATCTTCGCCCTTTCCTCTCTTCTCTGCTCTGGCCCAAACCCCGACCCTGATGCCCTCTCGACTGTAGCTCACAGCTGCCGTATTTTCTGTCAGGGTCTATTACACGCTTTGCTCTGGAATCTCTTTAACGGCACGGCGCTTGCTGCAAGGCCACGCAAGGAGTCAACAAATGAGCGGGATGTTTTTTTTTTTTTTTTAAACTTCTTTCAAAGGTTGTAGATTGTGCCTTTGATCAAGGCTGTGCTGAGGTGACAACTGACTTTATCATCCATTTTCTGGTGCTTTTTTTTATTCCCCTCTCTGCTGGGTTTTCATACTATGACAGAAAAGCTTCAAAGCATTTCCAGCTTTTGACATGGGCAGAAAGTACCTTTAGCAGGAAAACAGCAGGTGACTCTAGACTGTGCAGGTGGACCTGGTAGTGCATACTTAATTGTAGTGGTATTGTTGGCCAAGAATCATTCAATTAAAGAAATGAAAAAAGAAAATGAAAAAAAAAAAAAGGTGCAGGAATATATCTCGCTGTGATGTGCCTTCACTAACACTAATTAATTATTTAATTTGAAAATAAATATGTAATTATCAGTGGGATAAACCCAGTATTCTCAACTTTTTAGAGATTTCATGAAAAATAAATTCAGCGTGCCTAATTTCGTTCCATTTGAGGCTGGACCAGGTACCAAGCTTTAAGTCAAGACAACTTCCCGACTTTGTGACTCAAGATTTCCCACAGCCACTGATGAATGCAGTGACATTTCACAGGCTGCATTTTTATTCCAACAGTTTAATGTAGGTGCACTTTCCTTCATGGAAAATGACTTGGAAATAATAATAATAATAATAAAAAGAGAACTTGAGCAAGTGGTAACGTTGGCATGAAATCAGAAGTGGGGGGAAATGGCCATTTCTGTCTCATTTAATGCAAACTAGACATGAAATGGCTTTAATAATATTCTGAAAGTGCATAATTTCACGTCTGTCATGTTTTAATAAATTTGCTTGATTTACATATTGGTGAGAGCGGAGCTCGATTTGAGTAGTCCTCTCCATGTTCTCGGTGTCTCCGTTTGCGATCAGATGTTTTTCGGACTGCCGTCCTGCAGTCGAAGAATCGCAGAGCAGAAACAAGATTTGACGGACAATATGTAAATATTGGATACATAATATAAATATGGATACATCCAGATGCATTTTATTTAGACATACAGCACTGTACAAAGTACAGTGCTGTATGTCTGTATTTTTCCTATTCTGCTTCCAGACTTTCTTGTACTCTTTATGTAGTTTTGAGGAATAGCTCTCTCTCCAGGTTTCCTGAAGGACTTTTTTTGCTTTGTTTTTGTCTTTTATTTTTGGCAAGTTTGTTTTTTCTCTCATTTTCAGTCCTGAGCAGTTTCAGAGGAATGTTTTTCGTTTGTTAAGCCACACAGTGACCATCAAATCATTCAAGCATAAAAAAGGCATCTAACTTAAGGCATGAACTTCAGCCTGTCACAGTTAAACATGTGTTGCCATTTCTTTCATTTAATCTACATAATTTAATTTAAAACTTCATTTAATGTAATATGAAGAGATGAGGGAGACTCAAGACGTTTGCTCAGTTCTGTATAATTGTAGGTCATTTTAACAGCAGGTATGGATCAGAGCCCAGATTTGAACCCTGATCCTGGAGGTACGAGGTGACAGATTCAATCCTAGTTTAAGGTTTTCGTATGACTCATGCGTGTGTACTGTACATGACCCTGACTATGATAAGGAAACAAAACAAAGTGGAAAAAGATGAGTGGAATTTCTTTGATTTTTGTGTATACAATGTCATGTTATTGTATTTTGTACTGGTAGGAGACTCAAATAAAAGAATTTTGCAAGTTAAGTGCTTCAGTGTCATTATACATGTTTTATTAAGAAGTACAGGCTTAATCACTTCACTGATCATACTGTATCGTTGGTAGTTTTACAGTGTCTGATCCCAACGCCATTGTGACTAAATAGCCTGAAGTTCACATCTCTAATCCATCTATAACCACACAACATTAAATTAACTCTGAACCCTTGTATTGATACTGTATAGAAATGTGTATAAGATATGGTTGAAAAAAACATCATAAAAACATTCTTTCACAATATAGCCAGACCCAATGGGTTCAAACTAGCAGAAAATTTGGCAGAAAAAGTCAAAAATCAGCTCAGGTATGTCAATGTTATCATGTCTGAATGAAGCACAGTCCTCGAAAATTCTGCTAAAGCTTAACACAAGGCAACAGACATCATTACTGATAGAAACCTTTCTCCTTTAACAAGTCCTTGAATTTGAGCCTTAAAGTTTCACTTTGCTGGCTGTTGTTCAGTTCTGTGCCTATAATGTTTCTCTCATTATCTCTTGGACTGACCAGTCAGTTATGGGATCACAATAAAGCACACTAAGGCATAAAGCACTAAATCAGATTTTTGGCATATCCAGATTGCTTTTGTGTACTCTGATTTAAAAAAAAATCTGATTCATGAAAATGGTTATCAGACTCAGTCTACCTGCTCGTAGTATGGACATGGGGAAGACCAGTGGCGATTATAGAATAAGACATTATGTAGGCTCAACCCCTAATCAGAATGTAACATGTAGATTTTGGTATTTTATTTTAAGTTTGTATGAAATGTGAATGTGTAAGAATCAAAATGATCAGATTGTCCCTGATGAGCGAGCCGAGGGCGGCCGCGGCGGTGGCAAGGAAAAACTCCCTGAGATTGGAAAAGGAAGAAACCTTGAGAGGAACCAGACTCAACAGGGAACCCATCCTCATTTGGGTGAAACAGATAGCAGGGATTGATCTGCATTTATACTGTGTGTTAAGAGGCTGGACGTTCAGTATAACAGTTGATGTCTTTAAGTTAATATGGACTCCAGGTCATTATTGGAAGCTCAGGTAGACTGTAGGAAACTTCAGTTACGAACTATTGAACTAACAGCTGTCTGCATCAGCTGAGGCCAGGACCGTCTTCATGGTAAAGTGGGACCGTCCCCAGTCACCACACGCATCCCAGACAGACCACACGGGGCATCCATGCGACGAGATCTTCAAAAAAACCTGTAAATGTTGGTCTCTAAGCAAAATAAACTGTAGATTTTAGAAAATAATGATTGTTTTCATCGGAGTGCTAAGATTAAATGTATGGGTGCTTGAGCATCTCAAATAAGATGCTGGAAGAAAGGGAAATGAAATGCAGAACAATTGACCCTGCACAGAGGATGAAGTGAAATGTCTGATTTTCAGTACAGGCAATGCTAGAGGGAATGGACAGAAGCAGGGAGGATGTGTATAGGAGAAAGTTTCTTGCTGCATGCAAGAAAACGGATTCAAATAGTAGCTCAGTGGTTAAGGTGTTGGACTACTGATCAGAAGGTCCCAGGTTCAAACCCCAGCGCCACCAAGTTGCCACTGTTGGGCCCTTGAGCTGTTCAGATGTAGAATGAGATAAAATGTAAGTCGGTCTGGATAAGGACGTCTGCCAAATGCCATAATGTAACTGTAAATAGACGTGGCTATCGTGCCAGAGGAAAGTAAACAAAGTTTAAAGGTGAAATATAAGGAGATAGAAAGATGGTAGTGAAAAAGCAGGGCAGTAGGAAGCAGATAGGTCGACAATGTGTCGGAATTTGAGCCAAATCCGATCTGATCACTTTCAGCTTTGGATATTCAGTCCAGATCTGTGAAACAAATCAGATTTCCCTGCAGTCTGAGCAAGGCCAAAGCTCACAAGCTAGTCTTAGCACACTATTTGAAGAAGAAAAAATAAAGTGTTTCTTTTCTACCTAGCTTTCAAACCAGGGGTTGCTTTATTTTACAAATTTTTTCTAAGAGAAATTCAATAAATCTTCATTAAGAAGGATTCCGTGTGCTACTATTTTAAAAATGTTTCTAGGAAGCACAGTCGAATGAGTCACATTTTAATGAACAGCGAAAATGAACCATTTTAGTCTTTTTTTTTTTCCTTTTTAGATTTAAACTCTTCCACTACATGGTACATAATATCACCGTACACTTGACACATGTGATTGTTGAACATACCGTACCAGTTTTATTCCCTAATAAGCTCTTTTTTTGGCTTTGGTTCCATCTATCTTAATTGCATGATGTACAAACACGACATCATTAACTACTGTGTCACTTGTAATTACTTGTAAAATTGATCAGATTTTCCTACACATGTGCTTTTAGATCTATGTAATGGTGTCATGACGGAAACACACTGTACGGTACTGTGTGCTATTCATAGCTTAAGGAGCTTTTTAAAAATTTCGCAGCAGGAAACCGAGTTCCTTGAAAGGTGCATACAGTACAGTAGGTGCTACCGCTGAAAAACAACCAATCACAGCTCATGAGTTCAGGAGAGCAACTTGTTAGCTGAAAAACATGCCTACGTGACCTGTCATGTCTTGACGTCACGCTCTCGGCTCACAAAACAGCCGATAATCAGGACCTGACTTCGCCACTTCCTGTACATATAGAACCTGACTGTACTGTCATGCCCAGGTAAAAGGGGTTAATCAATCACAGAGCTGAAAGAAGCAAGAAAAAAAAAAACTAGTGCAGAGGAAGAGGAGGTGAGTGTGACGTCTCGAACTGGAGAAGATGGATAGAGTCGGAAATACAAATACTCCTGGCTCATCAGAAAGCGCAAAAGACTGAGAAGGGTGTGAGGAGAAAGGAGAATGTGCGTATGGTATAATGGGGGAAAAAAATTCTCTCTGTCATGAGTTTCCTTCTCTGTTTTTTCCCCTCCATCTGAAGAAAAGAAAAAAAAAAAACAACAACATGAAGGTCACAACTCCGGAGGACGACTGTGAAGACGGAGTGACTGCTGTGGCACTCCGGCAACAGTTGCCGTGGTGACCGTTAGTGAGGCAGTAATGATGGTCTAGGCAGAGTCCATTATGGCCATTAGTGCTGTGGGTTAAGTGGAGGCTTTACAAGCATCTACATCCAGGGCTTTACATTCACACAACACACTCACTCCACAAATCAAATGCCGTTTATGGGAACCAACTCTGCCTGAGTCAGGCAAATCAGCAAGATGCTTCACAAAACTGGCTCCATCCATCAATCCATCCGTCCATCCATCCATTTATTCATTTACTCCTATGCAGTCGTCTCAAGGATTACTGGCATTCTTTCTACAGAAGTCATTTTCATATTTTCACAGTTATCTGCCTAGGTAAAGATGATCTAAAAAAAAAAAAGTTTTGATTAACATCCATCCATCCATCCATCCATCCATCCATCTACCCATTTCTCCATGCATTCGCTGCCTTTTCCTGAAATCGGAAATACTGTCACCTTTGTTGAAGGAGATTATTTTAAGAAAAAAAGAAAGAAAGAAAGACAGAAAGAAAATGTGGTCAATGAATGAATCCATCCATCCATCCATCCATCCATCCATCCATATGCATATATCAAGTCAAGAATTATTGGTATCCTTATTAAAAATTAACCAAATGAACTGACACATTATTAAACATTTAAGTATGCTTTCTTAATTTTTATATTAACTCATCCATGCAGCTTCGTCTTTTCATCCACAGTCAGCTACCCAGGTAAAAACGATCTAAAAATGTTTTGATTAACATCTATCTATCTATCTATACATTTATAGTCAGGTTAAAAATATATATCCTTTAAAAAAAGATTAGGAAAAAAAAGTCCATCCATCCATCTATCGATCGATCCATTCACCCGGTCATCCTTCCGAGCACAAAGTGTCGCTGCTGCCACTCACCCTGCTGATTTTCATGCACATAAATCTCATTAAAAGTTCACCTTCTACCATACATACAAGGATGACTCACGAATGCCCAAATCTTGAGTTAACTGAAACAACAAAACACGAGGAAAAACCAATCCCAAACAGCACAAGTGGCGTGTAAAGGTAACTGTGAAATACAGAGACAAGGCAAAGATACAATAAAACAATATACCAGAGTCAACATGGGAATATGCCCGAGGCATGGAGTGCTCAATATTACCGTATATTGAACTCTATCTTGTGAGTTCTAGCAGAAAGGGAAATGAGGAACACACTGATCAATGTGGTGATCTCTTTTTTCTACCTCTCTCTCTCTCTTTCTCTTTGTGTGTGTGTGTGCGCGCGTGTGTGTGTGTGTGTGTGTGTGTGTCCTTGCGCATTGGCCTGCACTCTCTGACATTTCCTTTTATTTGTTTATCACCGCTTGTGCTCTTAAAGCGAATGGAAAAGGACAAACTCTGCTCTGAATAGAGACACTCCCACCCCGCTCAAGCCTGCTCTATATTTATCTACTGGATAGAGAGTTGGAGAAACGGATGCTCTCTGTGGTTCAATATCAATCTGAATAATGTCTGATCAAAGCTAATGCTGTCTTACGGAGGACAAGATCATGGGACATGGCAGGGAGGTTGCGATGGTTTAAGAGCTCGGGGTAGAAACGGAGCTCACGCATCCACTTCAGACCGGCATCCATTAGTCCCTTCGGTCAAAACAATCCTCTCACCAAACAATCATTGCCTCTCCTTTTGCGTCCTCTTCTTTCTTCCTTGTGCTTTCCTCTTCGTCCACTCACCGGATTGGCTATACCTCCTAAACAACTCTTCTTTTCATCTCTGCGCTACTCTGCTCTGCGCCGCTCTCCTCAGTGAGGCCGAGCTGATTGCTTCAGGTGGCTGCACTTCATCATCAGACATCTGTGTGCGGCTCGGCTTTCTCTCCCCACTGCCTTGTTCCTATGTCCCTTCAACCTATTAATCTTCCTACTTGTTTTCCTCCATCTCCAGCTTCACTCTTTCTTAGTCACACGTTCCTGCTTTGGCGCTCGTCTTCACCTCCATCACTTCCCTCCTGCTATCTTGGGCTCCGAACCTCTCTGCCTTCGGGAGCTTATTTGTGCCATACCATGCGGCACTGAGGAAATGGTGAAGTGTCTGTGCGAGTGTGTGTGTGTGTAAGTATTTGTGCAATGGCCCCTTTAATAGAACTGCTCATCACTCAAGCACTCCAGTCCAAACTGCCCCGTGCCACCCAGCGCTTTTGTGCTCCTGTCTCTTCTAACAAAAAATGTCCTCTCCAAGTCCAAACGATTTTCATTTAAAACAATGCTCTTTCCTGATGCGCCTCTCTCAGGCTTTTATCTTCACTTATCCTTGCACTTAGATACAAGTGTGTGTGTGTGTGTGTGTGTGTGTGTGTGTGTGTGTGTGTGTGTGTGTGTGTGTGTGCGTGTGTGTGAACCACTTGCGAGTGGATGAAACATAGCAACTAGCATGACGGACATTTATCTTAATCTTGAAGCAAGTGTGTTGTACGTTATGGACCGCATCTAACCCTTATTATGACATAGTAAACCAGTGAGTCTAACAGAATGCTGTTGAAAAAGGTTTAAAATAGCACATTTCCACCAGCAGGGAACTGTGACAAAACTGTGGTTTTATCATCATTTCCAGTGCACACGTAGCCTGGACCATGAATAAGATCTTACTGCGGACCCTTTCTGCTAGGTAACAGCTGCAACTAGGGGGCAGCTATTAAAAAATATATATTATCTATGGCCTGTATCCAGAACAGTGACACATGTTTAATATGGAATTTAATATGAAAATAACACATATTCACATTTATACTTTGGGTGCAACTCTATCCATCCACCACTCCATCCATCCATCCACCCACCATCCATTCATTTTCAAACAGAATAATAATTACAGTATATCCATGGTAAAAAAAAAAAAAAAATGAACTGAGACGACCCTAAATGTATAAACTATTAAAGTAGACTTGTTTATTGTAAGATATTTTGTAACTCCAACCATCCATCCTTCAAGTCAAACACCCACCGAACTTAATTTCAAGTAATCTATCTATCTATCTATCTATCTATCTATCTATCTATCTATCAATCAATCAATCAATCAATCAATCTAATGATCTAAAAATCATGTGCAATATCTGTTGTGCAATAACATACATGTACAATACACAAAAGAGACAATTCTGCACCTTTCTGTACACTCAGTAGTTTTTGAGTTTTTCTATAGATTTTTATTCTATTTTTATTCTATTTATATGTATTTCTTGACATTATAGTACATTGTATTTTATTTTTATTTTATTTTCTAATTTTTCTTCGTATCCTATTGTATTTGTATCTTTTAAATA
>JAQMYG010000038.1:5199027-5209455 GCA_030014215.1 Clariallabes teugelsi | reverse complement strand
CAGCATTTTGCCCTTATAAAGTACAAATATATTTTACATTTTGATCTCTCTCTCGCTCTGTTGCAGTTTCTGTGTTCAGTAGACAACATCTCTACTCCTGTCTTTACAGCGCACAGTTCTAGTTTAACTTTATTTTTTTTGTACAGTTCTCTTTAAGCGTTTCTCTCTTTTTTTTTTAGCTTTCCATCTTTATGAGGCACAGCTGAATAACTAAAGTACACCACTACTTTAGCTGTTCAGCTTTAAATATTACAGTAATAATCTAACATTTGTTCTATATGGATCATAGCTTTATTAAAACTTTGTATTTACATTTTCATCGCTATAAAGTGCAGACCTATTTAAGTTTTTCATTTCTATAAAATATAATTTTATTGAATTTTCTTACGTTTATATAAAACAACCTATTACAGATTGTATTTTTTATAGAGTGTAGCTTCTTCTTCTTCTCCTTCTTCTTCTACAGAGTCAGCCAGTAAAATTATACACACTTCAGAAAAAGAAAAACTTATAACTATAACGTATAAATATTTAATCATTAAACGAATTGCTATACATTATGATAATATTATTATAATAACATTATAATGTTACTAATATTATACTGATACAATATACATCATACTATTTTTTCTTTCCTAAACAATTTTTGTAAAAATTTTTGGCAGACTCTGCATACTCTGTATAATTAATCAGTGTGTGTGTGTGTGTGTGTGTGTGTGTGTGTGTGTGTGTGTGTGTGTGTATTAGTTTGCAAGCCCGTCCCACTATCTAGTTTCACAATAACCTGTCTAGCTTTAGCCTGAGAAAAGAAACAAGAGAATAAATGACTCCATACTGTATATCTCAATACATTTAAAACTGAAAAAAAAAAAAAAGTCGAGAATGTCATCGGTGGTCAGATTTGATTGTTGAGACAGTGTAAAGACAGAGAGGACACTGGAGAGTCCCCGAGAGGACTGAGCGAGTCCTAACACTTGTGCCTTATTGCTGAAGCGTGATCCGCTCCTGATTTTAATATATGTATAAATATGTGCCACTGGAGGCGTGTGGATGGAGTGAGAGGCTACGGGGAGATGTCAGCTTGGCGACTGGCCCGTCTGTAGTCACGCACCGACACACACTGACGCGTCCCCGAGTGCCCCTCATACACACACACATGCACACGCACACACACACACACAAATTTACATATCGCCCCTTTTGTGACTGCATCTCCGGTGCGAGTCGGGAAACTTTTCACATACTGTATGCCAGGATTTGTTTTTTTTTTTTTTTTTTTGGAGGAGTTGAATGATTTTTTTTTTCTTTTTGCCCTCTCCATCAAGTTAACCCTTAGTAAATGTGACTCGGTGCAATTCCGAGGAAGAAAAAACCCCTTGACAGCCGGTTGCTCCGTATGGAAATTCTTCTCCTTCTCCTGACAAGTTTCCTCGCCGCTTATCTCCCTTCCTGCCTTGTTTTGTCCTAAGACGCCCCTGTACGCAGAGCTTGATTTTACAGTGGATGTGTGTCTGTGTCTGTGTGTGTGTGTGTGTGTATGTGTGTGTGTGTTGGAGGTGCCGGATGGAGAAAAGGCTCGAATCCATAATTCAATAAGGTGAGGAGGGTGTGAGGGGGGTGAGAGTGAGGGGTGGATGCTCTTAGCAACTGTAAGGTGAACTTTTCCTCTTTTAACCACAGGTGACAAGTGCAGCGTCCAGCTCTCAGAAAGCTTTTTAAATAAAGGGAAACCTTTCTACCGGGTTCAATACAGGACAAACCATGACCTTATATCTTAAAAAACACACACAATACACTAACAAACACTTTAAAATCATAACTCTGGGCTGCTCAGCTTTGTGCTTGTGCCGTTCACTAAATAAGTCCATCTGACCAAAAATTTTCAGGGTCAATTTATTTATCTTTTTTTTTTTTTGTCCTAAAATTGCTTAAACACACTATAAAGTGCACTTTATTTTTCATACTGATTTAAATATCTAAAATATATAGTATAGTAATACTGTTGAATTCTGGATTCTGATTGGTCCAGAGGTGTTGAATAATTTCTGGCAGTAGCACGGCTTTTAAATCATTTTTAATGGAGAGAGAGAGAGAGAGAGAGAGAGAGAGAGATGCTGGTGAGGAGGATCTGCTCTAACATAAGAAGTGAAAACAGGAAGTGACATCATAAAATCAAATGGAAAAAACTGACAAAAGATATTTCCTTCTTTCTTTTGTGATGTGGTAACATGTCTTTATAAAACAAACAAACAAACAAACAAACAAAACATCCTAACTGTTCTTGAAGAAAAAAAATAATAATAATAACCTCGGCTTGATCTGCACTGTTGATTATTTTTCTATCACGGCGTCACACACAGGCGTTTATTCCTTACATCTAGTATTAGGAATAAAACACGGGAATGTACTGAATATGCAGCTACAATACAAATACATTTATAATCTTAAAGCTCCTCCACAAAGTCTAGCTTAAACAAAATTAAGCTTAGAGAAGACTCGAAACACTGGAAGACATGTCAGAATGATTGTAAAGACCCAAATAAATAAGTAAATAAAAGAATAATGATAAGAAGAAGAAGAAAAAATAGGAAAAAATGCGTGTGCATCCCCGAGAGGATGAACAGATCCCGGGGATAACATTACAGTAATTACATTCTGATCCTAAACTAAACTATTTTCTCCACTCTGCTAAAATATTTGCAAAAATACACAGTGCTGAGGGAAACCGTCAGGAGCTCGGGGATAATTTCCACACGGAGCGACGCAATGGGCTGCCAAGAGTTTTCTTCTTCTCTCTCTTTTTTTCTTTTTTTTAGTTCCTTTCCCTTAGCAGCAGAATTACAGAGTCACGCTTAATTTGCATTTCCAGTTACCCAAAAATTCTCAGGGTAATTTCTTCTAAACTGCACTGAGACGTCACGAAGACTCGTAAATACAGGCAATTACTTTACTAATGTCACGAGTCGACGTTACCATGTTAGCGCACACACACACACACACACACACACACACACACACCCCTTAATGTGTCCTAATAAACCCCATTCCAGTCACCAATCGGTTGCGTGCAGTATATTTTCAGAATCCTATACAGTACGATATACACACTCTGGATTATATCTGCCGCCTGAAACTCTTCTACACACAGGCAATTACTTTGCTGATGTCATGCCTCAGCACATGTCAGGATTAGGGGACACACACACATACACACACAGAAACACACACACACCCACACACACATACGCGGCCCTTTACAGCCGCCGAGTGCCACCATGGAGCCGCTCCTGCTTTCTGTGCTCCTCAATTATGCAGCAGACTTTTTGACCTGCTGCACAGATCTCTCGTCTCCTGAATTATGAATGCACCTCTTGATTGAGGTGGGTTTTACTCTCTCCCTCTCTCTCTCACTCTCTCTTTCTTTATTTCTCTAAAAGAAGAGGCGCCACTGCTCCTGCCACCGGAGAAGGATCGGACTCACCTCGCCACGAAAGCGTATGGAAAATTAAAGCGTTGAGAGAAGGGCATTAGGAGCGATTAGTGGCGGCAATTTTCGTTTTCTACGTTTTCCGCGTTCGGGATGCCATTATTGAGATGTTGCTAAATAATTAAAATAATGTTCAGCTGTTCCTGAGAAACGCAGCTTACTGAGCTTACAGAGATCAGAAATAACAGCCATGCTCTCTCTCTCTCTTTCTCTCTCTGTACAACGGCGTCGGTCGTAGTAATAAGAAAATAACGGGATGATTATATCGCTCCTATTTTTAATTAAGTTTTTGGTTTTAATATTGTCTCTATCAGTGCGAGCAATAAGCTGTAATAATATCAGGTACATATACTCTACTGTACGTGGAGCTAAATATAGTTCCACAATCGCAGAAAACATCTGCGTCAAACAAATTAAAGCCGCGTTCATTCCTCACCTAAATTCAGATTTACAACCAGACAGCAAAGGACACCCTCCTGTAAATACTGCGCGTGCATTTCATAGAAATTAATACCGTATGTAATCAATATCAAGACAGTATTATTATTTTTTTAATAGCTTGTGTTGTTATATTTAAAAATAAAATTATTACATTTGGTGGAATTATTATAAATAAATCTTTATTATGAATAGGAATATTTATAGGTTATCTACTATTTAAATTATAAGAAAATTTAAACACGGCTTTATATATCTTGAATAGAATAATAAATATAACAAATCAATAATAAATAAAACAAGCATTGCGTACTCAAATTTCAGTACCTACACTATTATTATTATTATTATTATTATTATTATTATTGTCTATGTGGAATTCTTAAACTATATATATATAAAGAAAAAACTTTTTTCAAACCCTTAATTTACTAAACACAAATTATATAAATTATTTCCAAATCTGCATCTTGGAAACCAAACCTTTGCATTTATTAGATTGTAAAGTTCTGTGTTTTTATTTTATTTTAAGCTATTTACTGTACAGATTTGAATCAAGATGAGGTTCTGTACAGGTACAGGTACATGTTTATCAGAGCACCAGGAGAACCTTCCTTATTCCTCACACAGCTCCAACTTTTGTCTCTTCATTCTCACAGTAATATTCAATAAAGAGAGAACTCTTTTACGTTTTCTTCTTAACAGAAAACCTTGAAAAGCTCTATGTAACGATACATTCAGATCAAAAGAATTCTCAAGCCTTTAAAATGTAAAGTGAGAACGCTTAACTATCAAATATCTAATGAACCCTCCAAGAACCTTTTCTTCCCTCCTTTAAAAAAAAAAAATCACATGTGTTAAGTCACTAAGTGTGCAACAAAACTCTAAAAAAAATAATAATAATATTGCTCCTTCTTCTCTCCTGAGCACCTGAACCCTGTCAGGAGTTTAACATTTATCTAAACTACCTTTGGTGTTTGTCAAAGGTTCACTAGGAAACTAAAGGTTTCACAGATCCACATCAAATATTTAAGAGTTCCCAGTAGAATCTGTACGTGAGGGAGCTTCTCTATGAACAATACGTCTAAAGAAAATTAATAACATTTAATAAAAATCCCTGTAGAAGGCAGCGCATAAAGATCCTCCACCTCCTCCTCCTCCTCCTCGTCCTCCTTTGAGCCGTGACCCAGATCTGAATCCAGCTGAAACGATTCACCTCTAGTGGAACAGATATGTGTGAACTGGTTTGTGAAGATGTTCCAAGAGTTTCTGAGGATGTCTTCCAGCAGCACGTGGTTTTTATTTCCCACGTTCGCAAATCCCACACTGGATGTGTTTCGTTATTTCATTTTTTCATTTGACTTTTTTTTCAATTCCACAACACATTTGTATCTCCTTTCCGATCCCCCGTTTGACACCTGAAACATCTAAATCAATCGTCGGCGTTTTGCAGCTGCGTTCCCTCGTGACCCTCGGCTCCGATCCGACGTCTCTCCGGTTCCGCGGCACGGACCCGGCCCCCTTACGAAGCCTAATGAACGCTCCTGACTCAACCCTAATTGTGATTTATTGTTTCTCCGCCGCGCTACGGCCCTGAGGATAATTGCGGAGGATGAAATTAATGTGGTCAATTGGCCTATTTTCCTCAGGATAATTTGGCGGCGTCAAAGACTGCATTAACCTGTACGAGCCGGTCGTCTCAGGTGACTCCACACGCTCCCACTGGGACATTTTTTTTTTTATTATTTAATTTTTTTACATTCGCTAGGACCTGTAGCTGCAGGCTCCATCTGCCAACGAGCGAGAGACACATGCACTGTGGCAATGACAGAAAAAGAACGAGAGAAAAAGGAAAAAAGGTGAGAGAGAGAGACAGACAGAGACAGATAGAGATAGAGAGAGAGAGAGAGAGAGAGGAAGAGGGCTGAGGAGGAATATATTCAGCAGAGGAATGTGATTTGGAGATATTTTAAATATAGCCTGGGTTCATGAAAGTATTATGACGCTAGCTGGTAGAGAGAGAGCGTTCAGCGTGACGCTCGCTTTACCGCTTAACGAGATAGAAAATGAACAGAAAGCGGAGCGATAATAAGGCGCTGCTGAATGCATTAAAATGAAGCAGGAATAAACAGTATAAAGCATGTTAGGTGAGAAATAAAACTCCTGTTATAGTAAAATCATCAACGACAAGGTTGGAGTTAATTTTCTTTTAACACCATGACATGAAGTATTTCTCTCTCTCCTACAAGAAATATTCGCAAATACTCGCAAATTTAAAAAAAAATCATTCTTAATAATAATAATAATAATAATAATAATATTTGTAATCCAATTATAGTGGTAAAAAAATGTACTGTACGTTATAGCAGCTATAAACATCCATGCGAAAAAATTCAACATTTTTATGTCACCAGCAGACATAAAGTAAAAATTTCACTCAAGTAAAATTTCTAAGTTAAACAACAACAGCAACAACAATAATAATAATTAATAAGAAACTTAAATTTATTAAAATGTACATAATATCAATATGTTAAAGTAAAGCTACGCAAGGCCAAAATCATATAACTAATCATATAACTCCCTGGAACATAAAAGGTTAAAGCTTTACCTTTGAATGTTACAAAGTGCTGACACTGGAGACTCCTTCCATGAACGCTACTTTAGGTAAAAAATTTTCTTTAATATTCCTTACAGCATCGACAAATTTTGTCCGTTTTCCTAAACGCACCCCTGTAAATGAGCGGTTGCTGCACAAGTCAGAGAACACGTTTAAAAACTAAAACATTCCAAAAATAAAAGGAGCAAAAAAATAATCGAACGTGTTCCGACATGACACGCAGGGCATTTTAACACAAACATCAGTCTTACAGCTATTATTCTACTCCACTCAGGGCTATGGCTCTCTAACTCAGCGTTTCACAAGCCTGACGCTAATGCACTCGCAAGTTCAGATCAGGTCACACCCGGGCCGTACCATTCTCTAATTGTATCACGACGACGGCCCCCGGTAATAATTCTAACTCTATCGACTCCATGACACGTTGATAGACTTTATAAATTACAAATATCACGTTTCGACGGTGCCTTCAGCTCGGAAAAGAGGCTCCGGGAGTGTTTTGACAAGACCACACAGTGAAGCGCGAATAAAGGTTACGGCCGTTCTGTAACCGTGTCACAATAAAGTCCGATCATGTGTTTGTAATAAATCTCAAAGGTTTAGGAAGAAATAAAAATAACTCAAGATGATATTTTATCCTTGAAAACTTGGCTCGTGTGTGGAATCGGATGCCAGCTGAATTACGGGTAGATTTCTGAAGTTTCATCTGCAAATACGATGCGGGCGATGGCTTCGTTCCAAATCGACATCGTGCCAAATGAAATCTGTGTCAAGTGAAAGCCATATTTATTAACCTATTGTGTTGTATGAATATTCATACTCCTTTTCATACTTTAGCATATGTGACGTGACCAGAATTGCAGAAACGAGCTAGTGCAACTATCTACAACAAATAAAGAAATGGATTCGAAAAATTACATATATGTTTTTGTCTAGAATCCATCTATTAATATTCAGTGAAGTGACTGAATAACATTCCAAATAGATTCTATTGAGAACCGTCAGATTTATCTACACTGCAAAAAATTAAGTTAAATATTCTTAACTGTAGCCAAACCTTTCTATAATTTATTAACAAAAGATTACAATAAACCAAATACAAGATATTAAGCTTATTTCTAGTCAAATGTTACTATAAATGCAAGTGAAAAAACTTTCTTGTTATATTGGCAAATCCTTCTGCTAGGTTTTTAGGAATTTATTTCTTGAAAGAAGCAAAATTATCTGTCAATAAAACAAAGCTTTTTTGCTTGCAGTTTTAATAACCTTTGACTACAAGTAACCTTTATAATCTTATATTTGGTTTGTTGTAAACTTATATTAAGAAATTACAGATATGTTCGGCTAGAGTCAAGAATATTTAACTGGCTAACATGGCTTTTTGTTTGTATTATAAAGTAATGTAGGTTTTGGGTAAAATGTCCAGTGATGTATTTTAAGATAAGTCATGTCTATTGATCTGGGATTATGTGATTTATCTCCTTTTTAAAAGTTTAAAAGTCCTTATAGAAGGTTGTAAAATCCTGACATTTTGGGACAATTCTCTGACATAAATTTTCTACACAATAAAATTTTAATGATATAATATTAACCAGCATGTCATTATTTCAGTTCTATACAGCAGAGCTGCTGAATTCTGGCCGCTGGTTGGTCAGAAGGTGTTTCCTATAACAGTATCTGTTGACAGTAGTGCAGGCTGACATTAATTATAACTAATTTTAATAATTAAAAATTCCTAATTACAAATAAATAACAAAAATTTATCATTTATCGTTGCTTTAGCAACAGTTTGTTCACAGGAACTTGTACAGCAGACGCTCCACGTAAGCAGATTAAAGGTGAAGTTTTTTGAGTGGAAATATCTACCTAATGTTTTATGGAAGGAGTCTCCAGTGTCAGAGGTAAAGCTGTAATGTTCTTCATTTTTTTATTAGAAATCTCTAGGACAGAGAAGATTTGCACAGGATGAAAAAAACGGTTATGGAAAAATAATCAACTCTGCTTTAACACACCAATAGGCCACTGATTATTTTACTATCACAGTTTTTTTAAATTCTTGTACTTTAGTCCACTTTCCAAAAAAAAAAAAAAAACATTTCTAGCCATCAAGTCAAACAAGATACTGTATAAAGTTTAAAGAAAAGCTACAACAGTGGACGCCTTAAAAGTGTCTTATTACCGTGTAACACGTCTAGTTTCATGTTTTCTGCCGAAATGGAGAAATTTATCAATAGACGGCATGATTTTTGCTCTGATCAGCGGCTCACACGCTGAGCTTCCGGGAGTGTTTGATCAGCGAGGCTCAGCGTGAGACACGTTATGGTTTTTGACTGACGGATCACACCGGATTTCTGATATGTGTGCGATGCAGATCTGACAGGAAGCGGTGAGGGAAATGGGTCAGGAGTGTGCACGTGAGCATGCGCACGCACGCACTCACACACACACACACACACACACACACACACACACACACACGCAGAGTGAAAAATGCTGTAAATTCGTCTTCAATCCGTATAAGTGCATTAACTCACGGTGATGTGACGTAGGCTTTCCTGGAAGATCAGAGTGAAAGAATGCACAAAAAAAAAAAAAAACAGAAATAAATATTATAACATGGAAAATGAATGGAGTCGAGGGAACAGCGCACACGCAGTGATGAACAGCTTGTGTTTGCTGATGGGGTCGACATGTGGCTACCAGCAGGGCCACGAAAACGGAAATACCCCAGGAACCACAAGCATTAGGAGTCTTCTTTCTATAACACACACACACACACACTGACAAAGACGCCTCACCCAAAAAACCCAAACCCACATGTATGATACATGACCTCTGTGTGAAGTGCTCTAGACGAGGACAGGCAATCTAGAGAATGTGAAAGCACACACGCACACACACTTTTTCTCTCTCACTCACACACACACTTGTGTGAACCCTACAAACTCCTGACGTTGATTTGAAACAAATGGAGACTGATGATCAGTCGATGACAATTCCCGTAATCATTAAGCGGGGAGTGATTCATCAGGGAGAGGAATTGGAGGCCCCCGTGTCACATTTATCCTGCCGGAGAGGAGAGGAGCGGCGCGCACGCTGTGATTTTTAAAAGGATTGATTACAATCCGCCTGCTTTTTCCCCCCACGCTCCTAAATGTAGGATAATCAGGTATTTAGCCTGCCCTCCCTTTCCAAAAAAAGATTTTAAAAAAAAATAGAGATATGAGAGAGAGAGAGAGAGAGAGAGAGTAAGAAAGAGAGAGAGAGAGAGAGAGAGAGAGAGCAAGAGGAGGAGAGAAAGCTAAGCAATCTAATTTCCCCACACTGCCAACTTTTCCTCCCAGCGCTGATGACTGTCTGGAGAGTTGTAATGATGGTGCAGGATGCTGTTGCATTAGACAGGGGAGGATGGGGAATAAAAATAATAATAATGATAATAATAATAAAAATCTGTTTTAACCGTATTAGACTTTTCTAACAGGTCTGATCCGGCTGTCAGTCGGCACATGTTTGGACTGTAACGCAGCACGCTTTCAAAGCGCCTGTTCCTTTCTTCTTCTTTTGTTCCCCCCCTCTGCCTCTCTTTCTCTCTGTCTTTCCTGGTAAAAACATAAATTGTATTTACTGCAGCTCAAAAGCACAGTACGAGCGTAATGTAACCTCTCAGATATGATACATGACTCATTTTATCGTGGAATGAACCGTCTGAGCTGAGCGCTAAAGCTAATATCCACCTACATTACCCGTTTATTGAAATCGTTTTCCTGTCACTGTTACGGCTACATTAAGTACAATTCAAAAGAATATGTAAAAGCGGCAACAATGCTTTTTTCTACCAGACATAATGCAGCACATTACCTACACAGCTGGGATGCTAATC
>JAQMYG010000038.1:5183305-5193659 GCA_030014215.1 Clariallabes teugelsi | reverse complement strand
CTCTACACCAAGGCCTCGGAAGCCGAAAGCGCAGAATAAAGTGATTTCAGCATCATCTGAACGTTCTCGTGAAAACTTGTTAGAGATGATCGATGCCATGGGAATTTTCCAGTGAAGGAGGTGGCGTTTTCTTTTCATCTGTAAAACGCACGCTTTATGCTAATACTGGTAACAAGAATGACAACGTGGGATTCCTTCCAAAGATCTCAGCGAGAGGAAATGAGAGCAGTTACAGAGATGGAACCGTATCAAACGAGCCACAGAACCAGACTGGAAAATCTTTTCCTGACACTTTTAATGAATGAAGCTCTTTTTTCCCCCCCTTTTTTTTTAACTTAATGAAGGTGAGGTATCTTTTCGCCATGAAACAGGTGGCTAAGTAAAGGCTAGATGCTAACACTACATCATCTCAAAGAAACCACTGTCTACGCTACCCGTGAATGGCTAGTGTTAACCCTGATTGACTTGGAGGTTGAACGGTAATTCCATCGCTCTCTTCAGTAGACCTTTGGTAGATGTTTTGCTTTCTTTGTCTCCATATCAACAGCGTGACCACTTAAGGAGCTGACGCACCAAATTTAATCCTGTTGAAGTTAGTCATTTCTGGGGTCTGTGCTGTTTCAATCGTGAGGAATACATACACAGGTTTGAATCCTGCTTTCAGCTTCCTGCGTTAAATCTTTGGATAAATCTTTGGTTAAATCTTTGGTTCAATTTACCAGATCCTCCAAGAGTCCTAAAGGGGACGCTTTAAAGATGTAATCTACACTGATGTAATGAAGATTGTTCATATTATCAGGTCATCACCTGATAAGCTGAATTTCAACTTTCGAACAGTTTCATATACAGTAGTTGTCCCCGTGGTTCCGTTCCGGGAGCGCGTTTGTAAGTCCGATTTGTTCTTTAGTCCGACAAAGTGAGTCTTACACACCTTTGACACGAATATACAATATAAATCATACCAATCCACTTGACTAAACCTCTGCCCCCTTTCCCCACACTGCGAAAACTATAACTGCGCCTAAGGAAACGAATCTCACAGTAAAATGTAACGGTGTCATCTCTGCACATTTTAATCATGGGCGGAACCCATTTTGTCTCAGAGCTGTTTTCCACTGTATTGGACTGTGAGCTCTGTTTTGTTGATGGGATTATTCACCATTAGGACAGCTTTACAGGTCAGAAATTTTCTATCATCGTGCTTCCGAACTGATTCATTGAAACCGATGAGGCCGACTAATTTCTCCCACACCCCCCACACGCACACACATACAATATAACGGACAACAGACATTTTATACATTCACTTACACACTGAAAATGTTGTATATAATTGTAAATATTGGTATCTGATGCACTGCAGTGTCTATTTGTTGTTCAATACACGTGAGCTACTTCCATGACTGAACCGGAAGTAGAACTGCAGTCTGTTCGTATCTTTGTAACTTGAATGTTGGTAAGTCGGTGACTACCTGTACCTTCTGTAACAGCATTTGAATTCATTCATGCCCATTCTTTAGTGGTCAGGGTTAAGGTGAAGCTCAAGTCCATTGCAATAAGACAGGATGTAAGAAGAATTCAATATCATGCAATATTGCTTAGCAAAATTATGTCCAATATCCTTTAGCAATGTTACTCGCCAGTGCTGTTGCGTAAATTCTTATCAGAATCTGGTTTCTGCTACTCTATCTCTTGTTGTTTTGTGCTTTTGTCTATCATATGTCTAGTTTGTGGATTAAAATAATAATAATAATAATAATTTTATTTATTACTTCATTACATGTATATTTTTTTACTCTCTTTGCTCTTGGAGCAGTCTCTGGCACAAGAATGTCCTCTGGGATTAATAAAGTAATATCTTATCTTATCTTATCTTATCTTATGAGGAAACTGGGGAACCCAGATGAGTGCCAGGGATATGAAGTGAACATTCAAAACACCACAAAGAGATAATCCCGAGCTCAGAATGGAGCTAAGGACCCCGGAGCTGAGAGGTATCATTATTTTAGCAATTTTACAAGAATAATTGTAATTAAAATGAATTAAATAGCCCAAAGTAGTCGTGAGGTGTAAGAGCTATTTATTAAAAGTCCCCAAAGTCCGTTCTGTAGTTCGCTTTATTCCGATTGTAATTGTAATACTGAAATGAGCCGACTCTGCAAAATCAGGCCAAGTGTCCTGTATCTGCCAACACTGGCAAAGTGTAAGTTTTTTTTTTTTTCCAGTTTAATTCCTAAAAAATTTAACAAAAGCTTTCCAAGCAGGCGTTACTCACTTGAAAGAAGGCGTACCCCTCCTCCAGCCAGCGGTTCGGTTTCCCCCCTTGCGATTCAACTCATCAACAGCTCGTGTAAGCATGTGTGTATGTGTGTTATGGAGACTGTTAGATCAGTGTTTCGCCTTTGTTTTCCCAGCGGTGGACTGTTTAACATTCCCTGGGCTGTAGCACACCTGACTCAACTCATCAGTTTATTATCACAGGCTGCCTCATGAGAAAACACTAGCCTCTCTGAGATTAAGAAGAGCCGATGCACAGCCTGGTGGAGTGTAATAAAACCCTCCGTGCGAGCGGCTCCAAGGACGTACACATGCATATGATTTAAAACTATCTCCGAAAGAAAGCAAACAGATGATGAGACTGCTGAAAAATCTCCACAGCTGTTTTTTTTTTCTTTCTAGTTTTTTTTTCTTTTAAAAAGTTAAATAACCGAAATACAGCAGCAGCAGCAGCAGCAGATGGATTAATCATCTGTGGCTGTATACTAAAAGATTCTCGAGGCACAAAAATCACCTAATTTAAGTGTTTACCGCTTACGTCTCATCAGTGTTGTTGTAATGGATTCGAGTCATATGACCTGAGACTTGAGTTACACATGTGCTATATTTCAACTCGACTCGTCATAATTAAAAAAGATTTGCGACTTTAATGACTTTACTTGGACCTGACTTGGAAAAAATGAAGCGTTTAAAATCATGCATTCATTAACAACATGCAGTGTGTCAGCTGTTCTTTTTCCCAACAAACAATTATTTTCCAGCAAATCAGCGTGGATCCATGGAGGCCTCATGTCACAACTTACAGGACTTAGATCTTAGATCTGCAGCTAAGATGATGATGGCAGGTACAACAGCACTCCTTCAAGAGGCTTGTGGAGTCCATGCATCTGCACAATATTAGGTATATGGTTTTGATTTTATGGCTGATTGATGTAGTAATGAACAGTTTGACAGCAGAACGCGATAAAGACAATTTTCAGACTTTTCACATTTTCTGACACACAAGGTTCTCTATAACAAAACATTATTTTAGAAGCTTTTAACTTCCTGATTTTTAAGCCAAATCCGGTGCATCCTGGTGAGCCAATCACATCGCTTCTTTCTTTCACGTGATCAGTGAAGTAAAGATACAAGTGCAAGTGGTTTCAATTCAACGAGTTTTTGGAGAATGTTGAATCCAAAAAAGGACATTTACATTCTGTCCTGCCGCTGCACTCACTGATACTGGTAGAGGACAAATCTGACAATGCTGCAAGCAGAAGGTTTGTATTATGTATAAAGTTTCTTATGATCTTAATTAACACGGTTTTGTGTGCAACAAAACTCAACACTTTTCTCTTTGATCTAATTTCATATAAAATCATGCAATTAAAGCATTTATTATTATTATTATTATTATTATTATTATTATTATTATTATTATTAACATTCATGCAACATATTACCAACAATAAAATGCATGCTTAAATAACCACAAACCCAACTGTAGGCTGCATAATATATAGGAGGTGGAGTTATAGCAACATTGTCATTCTGAAATCCCGTCACCCTGCCTAATGTTACCCCTATGTGGGGCAAGAAGGCTTACAGAGCCATAATCAAATCAAGTGTTTACATGGCTAATATTAAAATGAATTACCAAAGGTATGAATTTTCTTCCGATCGGGCCAGATCAGTTCAGACTGTCTCAACCAACTGGGTCACATGATGCATTTTTATTCTGATTAATAGTGGAATATAATATAGGGGTCCATGTAATGAAGCAACTGACAATGTGATCTGATCTAAGGATCAGCTGATTTTTATGTTAATTCTATAATTGCTTTATAACATTGTGAACTTGTATATGTCTATACAGAGAATTCTACCACATCAGCATATATTTATTCACAAAACACAGCATCATAAGTAGCCGTCAGGATACAGGCCAGGTAAAGTATTAATTAAAATATATACAGAGCTCATAATACAAATAAATTAAATTGCAATAAAAATAAAGATAAAAAATAATAATACTACAGCAGAAATGTTTAGTGTGATTTATGACGGGGCGAGTGATTCATAATTTTCCACTGCTTTGAATCTTTTTCAATCATGAACCCAGTTGCATGCGTTTATGCATAACTTATTCATCATGCCCTGACATTTGTGTATTTTACAGCTGCTTATAAGCATATAAATGGCTTGAGTCTGATTCCACTGTATTTAGCACAAACTGGACTGCAATAATATGTGAGCAAGATGTATGTACAAGCTTGTCTTTTGGACAAGAATTTTGTGAACTGGATCTTGTAGCCCAGAGTTTTTGCTTCACAATGATGTGAAAATCATCCTGCTCTCTTTACTCACAGAAAATAATATATTGGTTTAAATTTTTAAAGTTTCAGTCTATTTTTGCGACGTGTTTCTGAAAGATATTATTACGGAGACTAAGACGGCTGAAAGCGCACCCGGTTTATTTTCTTTATTTTACAAAAGCACAATGTTTTGTTGACATTGTGAGTAAGGTCTAAAAGTACAGATTCAAATGATGTACTACACGTATGTGTACAATAAAAAATGATGGAGCATTTATGTTCTGTTATTTTAAGTATCTGTTATTTAGAAGAAAAAAAAAAGCAAGTTATCCTCCCTGACGGATAGTCGACCACAAGGGTTTTAATGGGGATAAAAAAAAAAAAGGTTTGAAACTATCTTGAAATTGATCTTTGATCTTCGAAATTGATTCAAAATCACTGATCTTAAACTGATCACTAAAAAGGGATTTTATGTTACATTCCAGCAAGCTCTAAACAGATGTCGAACTTTTCAGTGCTTCTTATTTCTGCAGAACTCTTACTAGAGTACTATTACTTTGGACTGTAAATGTTAACACTGTGTGACCAGGATAGATCTTTCACAGACAATATTAGAGCCCTCGATCACTGTGATGCAGTTGCAGTTGATTGAATGCAGCGTGGAGCGTTTTTTTTTTTTTTCTCTTTTTCTCTGTTTCATGTCCATCAGAGATAAAAAAAAAAAAGAGACAGATGCAGGAGATGGTGTGGATAATGACCACACTACTCTGATCATTACTTTTGCTTTTAAAAGACTCCAGAAGAAACCAGTAGCTGATTGGCTGATTGATTTCGTCTGCGAGCTCATTCTTTGCTATTACTCACAGAAGCGAGATTGTGCTCAAAGCAAAGCAGATCGACCAGGCAAGCCGTCCAACTCACAGGAAAAAAAAAAAAAAAGAAGCCCCCATTACACAGACAAAACGATTTGTCTGCTCACTGATGAAAAGGTACTGAGAGTTAAATGTGTTTCAGACGAATCATGAATATGTTTGCTTACAGCTGATGCAATTGTAATTTTATCCCACATTTTAATATGCAAATTTTTGTTTAAAAAAAAAAAGAAGAAAATTTACTGAAATAAACAAGCGAATAATTTATCTCCTCAGGGGTAAAATAAAAAAGAAAAAGCGAGACGGCGGTAAATACCAGTTTGTTTGTTTTTTCTTCATGTAAGCGAGCGAAAAAGGGCTGCGTTCCTCTGTGCGCTGTTTTCATGTACAGTTAATTGAAACGCTCTCCCCGAGAAGCTGAGGCCTGCAAATAGCCTGATCAATACGCAGTGTGATGTGTAAATTGATCTTTAAAGTAGTCATCTCACTTAGTGAAGTGTTCAATCAGTCTAATTCGGCGCGGCTCGAGCCTCGTGTGGTCTTCAGCCAATTCATTTGTTGTGCATTTTCAATGAAAGAATTCCCAGTGCCGGTTACCGCATCGGCGGCCTGGACTTCAGACTGCTTTCCTTTACGGGGGAGCGTCTCCGTTCTGCACTGCTTTTTTACTTCAGTCGTTTATTTCGGTCTTTTAATTGGCTGACAGTGTTCACTGCACTCTCACCTCGTGTTGAAAAATAAAATCACTTGAATTCTATCAAAGTGAAAAATCAATACTAGATGGTCAAATGGAATGAAATAGATAGAATAGGGAGAATACTCGAATCAGTAGTGCTTGTGATTATTTAATGAAAAGAAGAAAAACACACTAAAAGTAAAAGGTCAAATGGGTGCTTTATAACCCCCCCACCGCCCCGCCAGCTAACCAGTCTTACTCTCTGGAAGGATGTGTTATGGTGCAAATGATGAAGATAGGTTTTAGTAACTGAGATCTCTCAACAAAAACTTTCAATACTACTGTAATATGTTATTTAATATTTACATTTAACATGAAAAATACAGATATTATTATTGTTGATGTTGTTGTTGTTGTTGTTATTATTATTATTATTATTATTATTATTATTATTATTATTATTATAAATTTTCTTAAAAATACTAATTAGCAAATAGTTCCATTAAGGATTTACCTATTTATTCATTTATTTATTAGATTTTTAACATGTACTGTACATTGAGTCACCACAAACATAATTTCTTTATCATTTAATAAAATAAAATGATATGCTAAAATAATCATATAATAATAATAATAATAATAATAATAATAATAATAATAATAATAATAATAAAAACAATAATAATAATAGTATGTTTAATTAAAATTTGCATTGTTTTTAATTGTCATAAAAATGTTTTTTATTACCTAGCTAATTATTATATATCATATACATCCATTTTAACTCTTTATACTAAAACATGCCTTACAAATGCTCCATTTCATAAACCTAATATTTACTATTACTAATAATACCCATCACCTTAAATGGTTAATACACTTACACACTATGTTATTTATCCCATGTGATGATCTGTAATTAAAGTTGTGCACTTCTGAAGTGTGAGTTCACTAAGCTGTAAACAGCTTGAGCTAACATCTTACAATATGGTTTCTTAATTAATGTTTAAGTTCTTATTAACGCAGCAGTAAGTAATCAAGTGTTACCATAGAGATCACTATAATAAACCACAATGTTGAGTAGGGTGTAACGAATTATTAACTTATATTAAACTACAGAGGTAACAACTCAGCAATGACTTAATAGCCTGGGCACATAGCCACAGTTTTAATGTCATTACGCTGTTAGTATATACTCATTAATTACCGCTTTAAATTCATGCGTTTACATTAATTCCCGTGTTAAATCCTTATGTATGGGATAATTACTGCAATAAATACATATGTATGCATTAATTGCGGCTTTAAATACTTATGTATTTATTAATTGCTGCATTAAATACTTATGTATGCATTAATTATGGCTTTAAATACTTACATGCATAGTAATTATGGCTTTACATGCTTTCATGTGCATTCATCCCTGCTTTAAATACTTACATACACATTAAATTACTGACCCATTATATTACAGCAAGAATGTCTTGTTTCATGACTCAGTAATTAATGGTTATATATTAGGAAAAAACAAACAAACCAACAAACAAATAAACAAATAAACATGGTAGTGCTAATCCTACAGTAATAACTCTGAAACTCATCCTCCACAGTTGAGGTAACTAAATAACCGAGGCTACTCATCACTACAATGCAGAAATGATCGAGAACACAAACTCAAGTAAAAGTAAAAGTACTTGCCTAAAAAAATGTACTTCACTACAAGTAGAAGTACTGCTTAATTTTTTTTATTCAAGTACGAGTACTAAGTAATTTCTATGAAATGTACATTAATTACAAAAGGACAAGTACTTCTTAAAGACAGATTTTTATTTTTTATATCTGACTGAGTTACTGATAAACAATATTTGAAAGCGTTTTAAACACAGCTGAATTTGATGCTGTTGATAACATGAATAACATGAATGAGTCTAGTAGAGATTTGTTGTCTGCAAAAAAATGTTCATCTTTTTTTATCAGAACAAAATAATAAATTAATAATGAATAACTAAATGTAAAATTCATATGATTTTTTTCAGAGGATTTACAAGTTCATGAAACCTTGTAGGCATTAAAGACATAAAATATTTTAAGCCAATTTATTTAACATTTTTAACACAAGTTATTTAGACATGGCAGGGCAGAGAGGAGTGACACTCCATACGTTTTTAGACAAAGGACATTACAGCTAGAATGTTTAAAAACTACAGTATCAGCATCGTGAGTTTTAAGGATGAAGAAGAGACACATTACAACAGTTTGAGTAGCTGCTCTGGCCTGCTTGTAGTTTTAATTCAAAGAGATGTGGCTTTTCAAATACTAAAAATAAATAATTGATTAACTTTATTTTAAAAAAAATGAAAGTTTTCAGCTTCTAATGCTCAGTTCTGTAGTGATTCAACCCAGAGAAATGTGTGCTTTTTTCCCCCCACAAAGGCAGATGAAACAATAGTGATTGATAGATTATTAACTACTGATTGTAATGGAATAGAGGCCCTGGACATGATGGCGTGACTCGATTAAACAAATGGTTTCCTCTTAAACAAGGGCATACTGCAAGTATACAGAATACGATAAGGTTAAAAAATATGAAAAGGTTAAAAAACATTATAAGCTTGACAATCTAAAACCAACATTGTTATTGGGGTGAAACACAAATCAAAAGAGTTCACAATTCTTTTGCTCAGTATTATACTGTAGATAGTTAGCTAGATCACTTCTGATCTTACTTTAACAAGTGCATCTCTTCGAGATGCTTGAAAAAGAATCCAGAAAAATCCGCAGCCCAGAGACTGAGTGGGTAGGATCCACTGCCCAGGTAACCCTCAATCACTTTGGTACACTAACCAGTGAGCATCTTCATACTAAACTGCCAGTCATTTCCATAAACTACGATTAGTGGAATTGTTTTGTTCCTGTTCTTCCCACATGGGGCGGAGCTCGAGCCATGCTGTGGTGTGAGTAACAATGTGAAAATCAACGCACTATAGTGTGGTCAACATCTGAAAAGTAACGTTTAAAATGTACGTAGTAAGTAAAAGTACAGTTTTTCTTATCACTACTAAGTAGAAGTATCACAAGAAAAATACTCAAGTAAAGTACAGTTAAAGATGTGAAGTATTTGTACTACATTACTTGCTACTTCTGGTAATAACTAATTATCCAATTTTTAAAACTAGTTTACTACTAGATATTAGTTGACAGTAGGGGAATCGATAGCACTTTACTTGCAAGAAAATAAATAATACTAACGGACTAATAAAAATAACTGTAGTAGTAAATTGTAATTACAAATGAATGACATGTAAAAACTGGATAAGTTTCTTGCATATTCTTAGCATAGTAATGTGATATGATTTGCTAAATTATTATATTTTATTCAATTAAGAGCCTTATTATAGTGATTATTGAGGTACTGCTATAGTAAAAAACGGTTATTTTGATACATAATACATACATAATGTGTATATACTGTATATATAGTAATATATACACTATAATGCTTTGTTTAAAGCAATATGATATATTTATTTGATAATTTATTAATTTGATTATTTTTTTATGTTCTATTTACAGTACTGACAGTTTATACAAATGTCCATGCGTAGAGAAAATTTTTATTTAAATGTATGCACAAAACCTTCTATTTATAAAAAAAAAAAAAAAAAAAACACTATAATCATCTTTCTGACTCATGAGGAAGTTGCCATAGCACATCTGGTGCACGCAATTGCTTTGTTATCTTATTTCCCTTATGTATGAAAACATTTGGGACACCTGAGGACTTATTAAGTTCACATGGTAAAGTGACTACAAAGTGATATATACAGATCAGATATTATTAATATTTTTTACCCTCACATTATAACCATTATTGTTAATATCATTATTATGATGATTAGATTGTTGTTCTCACATGCTAATGTAAAGGTTCATTAAACCTTTTAATATAAGTTGAGTGCTACAGTATGTTTTTTGTTCTTATTCTTATAATTTTTTTGTGGTTTTATAAACTAAAATTAAATTATGGCTATATTTATTATACATATTTAAGACGTGTAACATAAATATATTATTATTATTATTATTATTAGTAGTAGTAGTAGTAGTAGTATTATATGGTTAATTAAATAAAACATAAAAGTTAAAGCTTTTTATGAATAAAATTAAAACATCCTATCATATGTACTAATATATAAAAGTATTATTATTATTATTATTATTATTATTAT
>JAQMYG010000038.1:5163774-5178155 GCA_030014215.1 Clariallabes teugelsi | reverse complement strand
TACAAACTCACTACACACTCACTACATACTACTACACACTCACTACACACTCTCTACACACTACACACTCACTACACACTCACTACACACTACACACTCACTACACTCTCTCTACACACTACACACTCACTACACTCTCTCTACACACTACACACTCACTACACACTCCCTACATACTACTACACACTCACTACACACTACAAACTCACTACACACTCTCTACACACTCACTACACACTACACACTCACTACACACTCTCTACACACTACACATTCACTACACACTCTCTACACACTCACTACACACTCTCTACACACTCACTACACACTAACTACATACTACTACAAACTCACTACACACTCACTACATACTACTACACACTCACTACACACTCTCTACACACTACACACTCACTACACTCTCTCTACACACTACACACTCACTACACACTCTCTACACTCTCTCTACACACTACACACTCACTACACACTCACTACACACTCCCTACATACTACTACACACTCACTACACACTCACTACACACTACACACTCACTACACTCTCTCTACACACTACACACTCCCTACACACTACTACAAACTCACTACACACTCACTAAACACTACACACTCACTACACACTACTACACTCACACTACACACTCACACTACACACTCACTAAACACTACACACTCACTACACACTACTACAAACTACACACTACTACAAACTACACACAGACTACACACTACTACACACTATTACAAATTCTCTACACACTACTACACACTCACTACACACTAATACACACTCACTGCACACTCTCTACACACTACACACTCACTACACAATCTCTACACACTCTCTACACACTCACTACACACTCACCACACACTCAATACACACTACACACTCACTACAAACTACTACACACTCACTACACACTATACACTCTCTACACACTGCACTCTTACTACACACTACTACACACTCTCTACACACTGCACACACTCTACACACTCACTACAGACTCTCTACAGACTACACACTCACTACACACTCTACACAATCACTACACACGCTCTACTCACTACACACTCACCTCACACTTCTACACTCTCTACACACTACACACTCACTAAACACTACTACACACTCTACACACTACACACTCACTAAACACTACTACACACTCTACACACTACGAATTCACTACATACTCACTACATACTACAAATTTACTACACACTCACTACACACTCTCTACACACTACTACACACCCACTACATACTACGAATTCACTACACACTACACACTCACTACACACTACACACTTACTACATACTCTCTACACACTCAGTAAACACTCAGTACATACTCAAAGCCCTCTACAAATGCACTACACACTCACTACACAACATACACAATAAACATTTACTACAGTGTCAAAACACACTCTCTACCCACTCACTACACATCCATTAAACACTGCACATTAGTTACATATTCACTACACACTGAACATTCATTACACATTTACTCCACATTGAATCCTTACACACTCACTATACAATGACTACACATTTACTACACACACTCTACACTCTCACTGCATATTACACATTTGTTACACACTCACTCCACATTCGTGACAAACTACACACTCACTCTACCTTTCTTACACACTCCATACACACTACACGTTTGTCACACACTCACTAAACGCCAAACACTGATTAGAACATAACTGTGGATAGTAAATGATAAAACATATTTTGGAGAAAACATAAAGAGAGAAACTAGATGAGTAAAAAGATACAGCTAAAGTTATTTCCCCTTTATTATATTATTATTAACCACTATATTATTATAAAACACTGTCTGCTTATATGCAATATTAGGGAAAGAGAGAGAGAGAGAGAGAGAGAGGCAAAAAGAAAAGAGAGAGACCGAGAGGAAGACAGAGAGAAAGTGTAAAGGAGAAGAAGAAAGCAAACAGTCAGAAAGAGAGAGAGAGAGAGAGACAGATTAAGTGAATGAGATAGAGAGAGACAGGCACGCAGAGAGAGACAGAGAGACAGAGACAGAGAGAGAGTTCCTATAAATATGTCTTCATCTGCTGTGTTTTTGGGAAGAGCTTTTTTTCCCCTCTCCCCCCACATGGCGGTTGGACATGGTCCACCACCTCCATCGCTCATTTCTCCTCCATTATTCATGCTCCTGCCTGAAACGCTGAATTCACACCGTGTATCGCTTTTACCAAAAAGTATCCTTATTGTTGTTATTACCGCGATTTATTGTGAACAAACAAACAAATTCACCAAAAAATGACCAAAAAACAAAACAAAAAAGAAAAGACAAAACCAGAAGAAATCATTCCTAAGACCTTTAGTGGGACAATACGGATGTTTAAAGTACTGTAGAAAGTGTGTGTGTGTGTGTGTGTGTGTCCTTGTATTCAATAAAGTCAGGTTCTGTGCATCAGCATCATAACTGAAGCCCCATGTGACCTGGAGACGGGTTAATAACCGGCGCTATGATGCAATTCTATCACAGGAAGACGAAATCACCAGACGGAGGATGAAACGAAATGAAAGACTTGCAAGTAGCCCATTTTCTGAGCTCTCTCTCTCCCTCACACACACACACATATGGTACAGTATCTCTACTTTGCTCCACTGTATTTTATTTATTAAATTTTTTCGAGAAACGTTTTAACCTTAATGTTCTGTTCAGGTCAGACCGTCCCGTGTTACACGTCTATGAAAAGCGATTGCTTCACTATAAAACACTGTGGTTTGTCTCGGTCTGGAACAGCGATGATATTCAGGGTCATCATGATGAAATCGGCGTTAATATAAGTGGGGTATATATAAGACGCTGAAATGATGCTAATCTTTTCTTGGATTTCTCATTCTATGCCTTTGTGTGTATTTCGAGGTGTGATGAAGATTTTAGCTTCAGTGTCATCCAAGGATTGGATTTTTATATAATTGTTATTACCTTTGCACGTTAAATTAAAACTTTTTTTTTTCATTTGTCATGTACACAACCGTACACAGTAAGACATGCAGTGAAATACTTACAGTGAAAGTAATTACTGTAGATGACATTTCCAAAACAAAACAAAACAAAAAGAATCCACTACAGATAAATTACAGAAAAAAAAACTAAATATTAATGATGAATTGGTGAATAAAATAGTGATTTTGATTTATATCTTTTTCTTCTTCTTTTTTTGTTTTTGTTTTTTAAATTTCGCTTTAAAGTCCTGAAATGAAAGCTGACGTAAGAAGCAGCGTCTTATCTCTCCTCCATCTTATTTCCTAGCATACTCAAGGCTTCGGGAGCTCCGTTCCCATCAACTGCTGAAAAAACCAAACAAAATCGATCCTCAATGAGACGAAGAAAAGATTTTTAAATAGATGTTACAGTAATATTCGTCTAAGAGGTGGAACATTGCTAAGTAATAAAAATGCCACGGTCTAGAGGATGCTAGATCACACACACACACAGACACACACACAGACACAGACACACACACACACACAGGTTACGGTGGGTCGAGTCATGCTGACCTATTCCTTTCTCAGTAGGAGAAACTCATTTAAGACATTTTTATTTTTTTATATCACAAACGCAGCGGGACAGGACGAGCGAGGAGAGGCGACGGCGACGTGTCTCTCTCCGGGTGAGCGCCTGATTTGATGTTGCCTAAATAAAAAGCAAACGCGAGGCGCCGGGTGAAAAGAGGAAAAACATAAAGTCATACTGTGGCACGGGGAAAGAAATCATCAAGTCAATTTAACTCATCGGAAGAACGTCGGAGAAGCTGAGACATGCTTTTCCTGGGCGTTAATAAAATGCTGGGTGTGTACACACACACACACACACACACACACACACACACATACACCGAGAAACAGAACGTGCAAAATAAGGAACATGTCTGCAGGAGAGATTCTCGTGCTAATGACATTACTTATAACGTTGTTAGTGAGTCATTAGGAGTGACTGAGAGGAACACACACCGCTCGGGAGACGGGGACGGGGGGTGGGGGGAAAAGGGGGGGTTGATTTAGGAGAGTCACAACATGGCCAGATGTTCATATCATGTTGGAGAAAGAAGAAAAAAAAAAAGAAAAGAGGTGCTCCCAGAGTTGTAACGTAGTCAGTGAAGGTGAGTCAAAAGAGGAGAAAGGGAATTGTGAAAATTGTGTCTGTAAAAAAACTGATTTTATATATAATCATATATAATGTATATATATATATAATTTTACATTGTAATATTTTACATCTTTGTGTTATATCTAATTTCGATTTTTTAAAAAATATTTTATATTCAGACACCTTAGGTAGCCAACTTATTTAAAAAACAAGACACAAATGAAAGCTTTACACATTATCATGTACTGATACCTGGACAGTCCTAATAAAACAAACAAACAAAACACATGAACAAATAAATAAAATGGAAAGAAATGCAAATAAATGCAAATAATTCAAATGGTGATGATGATCGTTATTATTATTAGCATTATTATTATTATTATCATTATTATTATTATTATTGCTATTTCTTTATTTATTTGTCTAATTGTTTATTTACTTATTTGTTTATTTTTTATTTTTAAATTAAATTAAAACAAATGTTTCTTTCTTTCACAGGACTTAGCAGACTTAATTGTTAATTGCTTAATTATTTTCATATCTATGTGACACTAAAATCTATAATAGATTGATCAAATAGATAGATAGATAAATAGATAGATAGATAGATAGATAGATAGATAGATAGAATACAGTTAATTTATTTAGTCTTTTTATTTTTATTTTTGTACGCAAACTGGATTTTGAAATCTTGTAAACAAGGAATGTAAATATTCAATACTATTAAATCTCTTCATTGTTTATTATTGAAGATTCTGCATTGTTTCGAGCCCGGCATTGTAAGTAATTGTAATTGTAAGTACTATGAATGATATTGTTCATGTTGTTAACTTATTTGTACAAAATGTCTGATTGTCCTTTTGTCTCATCTCTTATATATTGAAGCATCTGATATCGGGTGACGATCTGACCGATTTAGATCTAAAATGAATCATAAGCTTTTGCAGAAACGTGTGGAGTCCGTTGCAGGTCGAGTTCACGTTGTCTTTAACGCCAAACAGCAAATATTACGGAAGATTTAACTGAAAAGTTTCACTGAAAAGTAGTTGATGCATTGATGTAAAGATAGAACGAGATGCAAAGTAGTGCTCTGTGACTTTTCGACCCCGCTGTGTACATGTGGGTGTGTGTGAGGCTACCCTGATGAGTTATGAGAACAGATCATTATAAAAAGCATAGTTTGGAAAAAACTCTCAATCCCTGAATCAGACCCGTCCGAGTAGTGACGCACGAATCGATCGCTTCTGTTCATCACAGGTTTTCCCAGCATCCTTGTTTGATAAACATCCTTCACCTAGGAAAGATCCTCCTCCTTTTCTGGTAAAAAAAAAAAAAGCCACGAAAGTCCGTTCCAGGTTGTCCTCAGTAGTATTGAGAACGAATCAGAGTTTATAGCCTCGTTCCCTGAAATGAGCCGCACACGCAACATTTTCCCTTCGCTGCATTAGCGATAAACGATCGACGTTTAGCTCGACATTCACCTGCAGCTTTTATTATTATTAGATATATTTTATTTAAATAATCAAAGGGCTACTAGAGGGCATGTTCAAAGAGCAAGCTGTTTTGTTCTTTAAAGCAGGTACAAAAACACTGGGAAAAATATCTGATTTGCTTTGGCAAGAGAATATAACTATATACCTATAAATATGTATGTGTGTGTGTGTGTGTGTGTGTTATATAGTATATTTATTCACACATGTTACTGCTAAAGTAAGGCGAACACATGATGAGACCTTGAGCCCCGAACACTAATCAGACCTTCTGTTTTGCTAATTAAAATGAAAAAAAAAAAAAAAAGAAGCAAGGTTGCTGAAGCCACGGCCATAAAAAGGTTTTCATTTAAAAGAATTAAGAGACTGATAACTCCAGTGTGCGATGCTCTGCGATTTCCATTCATGCAGCAAATGACATTCAGAGTCACGCCGCCGCCGCACTAACTCTGTCTCCATTATCCTGTGCGTTTTAATCTCTAATATAAGCAGGAGGAGGAGGAGAGCATTAATCGAAGGAATAATAATAATAATAATAATAATAATAATAATAAGTTTTATAAATAAAAAAAAATCATCGAGTATTTCATAAAGGAAAGCTCAGACGAAACAGAAGTGCGGATTCAGCTTTATCGGCTATACGATTTGGATTGATTTATCGATACAGAGTCGTATAAAGACGGAGGAATGGAATTTATATTTTATTTTATTTTATGAGTAAACTCTATGAATGCACAACATCGCAGGGTAAAGAGAAGAGAAGGAACGCTCCGAGTGCGTGGTGTTAGTAGAGTGAGAGAGAGAGAAAACATAGAGAATGTACAGTATAGTGTAGATGTTAGAGCAGAGTCGATTGACATGACATCATAACATACGGAATGATACGGTCAGAAATACTCACTGACACGGTGTGAATATTTTATTACTTTTTTACCATAATTGCTGATTTTTATATTACCTGATTTGCTTTTTTTGATTTGATTTGCTCAGTTTGAGATTTAATTTTTTTAGTTTATTAAACAATACATTGAAAACTAAATTAATAAATATAAACCTTAATCGGATGAAGAAACACATTTGGCAACTGTGTCAGAGCCAGTATCAGTACCTCAATAAACTAATTTGTTTGTTTGTAGTTTTGCACATTTTATGTTTAAATAAGTATGCTGTTAACTTTCTAAAACATTTATATTTATGTGCAAACCCCCCCCCCAGATATGTCCATTCTCAATTGCTTTAAATTACAACACAATTAGAATTTTTCTTTTTTTTTTTTTTTCGCACCACAGGGAATATCAGTCAAATTGGTGTGGTGTTGTTTTGATTATGCTAAAGATAATTTATTTGATTAGGCATTCAGAATGTGGCACACAATAAGAATTACTGTATACGCGGCAGTCAGTTTACTTTTCTGAAGAATGGAATTTTTCTTTTTTTTTTGGCAAATTAGTCCCACTTTTTAAATGAGTCCCACTTTTTGAAAAGCATTAACCTAGAAGGGTGAGGAACTTTACTTACCTTAATTTTCAACATAAAATTGATAATATTTTTTTGTTCCAAAAAAAAAAATCACAAAAGTATAAAATCAATCAATCAAACAGACAAACAAACAAAAAAGGTTTTTTAAAAATTCTTGAAAATTTGAATTTAGCCCTATAAAGGGTTAACATCATTAAAAAAAATTGTACAAAAAATTTTACACTTTTTATGGGACATTTTGCATAAAAGAGAATCAGACAGTGTTTCAGACAAAACCATCCTAATCTCCTGAGAGTGATGTTCTCTGTCTGGTTCTGAGACCAATTCTAGACAGAACAATTGAACTGTGATTCACTCCACATACAGGAACTGAAGCAAATCTGCTGTGTTTTCTGAGGTGAAAGGTGCGACCTGAGCTACAGAACAAAGCTCGAGAACTCTTTTCCAGAACTCAATAGGAAAAATATGTCCTGAGAACTTTAAGGGACATGAGGACAGCATGTGGAAGTGATGATATATATATACATGTAGCTATAACGCGCAGTCTGAAACTGAATCATACCCAGGGGCTAAACAAGCTAAGAGTATTTTAGCTAGGTCTGATTCAGACTCGTGTGTGTGTGTGTGTGTGTGTGTGTGTGTGTGTGATGAGCAGTGTCCATGAGGTTAATGAAAAGTGACAAACTTGGATCGCTCGGTCATTCTGCTCTCTTTGGCGAGAGTCTCTATCTGAGATGGAGTTCGACCAAAACCCCTTGTTCGCCTTTAACAAGGTCAGAGACACACGCGTGCCGTTCACCTTGCTTTCCTCCATCCCTCCATCACCCTCCCTTTCTTCATTGCTCACCCCCCCCCCCCCCTTTTCCTTGGCCTACACTCCCGTCAGCCTTGAGGAGTCGGTCACACACTTCTGGCCCATTTTAAACACCGTTAATCGCTGATGGAGTCAAAAGGTTTGGGTGCGGCGAGTTTAAGGAGCAGCATGGGGTGCACTTTTTTTTTTTTTTTAAACCCCACACCATTGTGTGTCTGTGTGTGTGTGTGTGTGTGTGTGTGTGTGTGTGTGGGTTTGGATGTGCACATATGTCTAAGTGTGTGTGTGTGTGTGTGTGTGTGTGTGTGTGTGTTTTCTTTGCTCAAACTTTTAATCCTGATTAAAAATGGGCCGTTAATGAAGCATGAATAGACTAATTGGAGCTGTCATCAAGGCAGCAGGAGACAAAGTACTTGACATTTGGAACAAGCTATGAAGGGATGACATTGGCATCCAGGCAGGAGAAAAGAAGATGGAAAAAAAATGAGGAGGGGATGTACTGAAGTTTTTAAGACTTATCACAGCTGATAAAGTTTGCAGCTTATTAATTATATTAAAGTGCAACAGCAGTTCGGTTCAAAACTTTTGTTCCTCTATGAGAAACTTAACGCCGTGTAACGACGGAGCAGAAAAAAAAAGGTTACTTACAGTCTAGAAACTCAAAAAGCTTACAATATCTTAACATTATAGACACTGATGTAAAGTATTCTCACAGCACATAATAGCGTTTTAACCTGCGCTGGCCTCGCTTCGCGAGTTTTATATTCAATAACAAAACAAACATCTATGCCTGCTTCACCAAGCCTGAGAGTAAAGAAAAAAAGCATAAAACTCAGATAAAGTCAGATAATTGCGGCTTTATTTAATGTCTATTTACTGTACGTGGGCTCTAGTAAGAGCGACCTTTATTTAAGACGTAAATCTACTGAACAGCATGATGTACCTGTAAATCGCTTTAATAGCGAAGGTCTGTGGAATAAAAGTGAGAGAAGATGCGCTTTATTTGTGGACCTTTACATGCCGGCGTTTCGCATCTAAATGCGGCGAACAGGGCTTTTTGTGTCTGTTTAAAATACACTCGCTCTGTTCCTGTGATTCTGAGCGGCATGAATACCTCTTATAACCTGTAACAAAACAGCGAGCGCTATTCTTTTAGAGACTTTTTTTTGAGTTTGGATATTTAACAGAGAAAAAAACAAAATACAATCACGAACTCTGAACTCCCACTCTGACATGCCAAAAGTTTGGACACACCTTGTAATTCAATGGGCGTTCTTCACGCTTTTTATTTTCAACGTTGTAGAACAATAGTGAAGATGTCAAAACAATAACATAACACATAACGAATGATGTAATTAAGTAGGCAGAAGGATCACTCTATTATTACTTTAGTAAAAGAAGCCCAGTTCGGCTGGAAAACTGCTAGAACTTTTGAATGTACAGGATATTCAAGTGTAGTTGCAAAATACCCCCCAAAAAACGTTAAACGCCATGAAGAACCTGGGTCTTAAGGGGAACATCCCAGAAATCAGGAAAGGAAGACCAAGAGCTGCTTCTTCTGCAAGTTCAGTTACACTCGAAACTCACCAATTAAACTCCCAGCATCTCAGGTTAGAGTCTACAGGAACGCTTCACAGAGCTCAATAGGAGACGACAAGAGATGTTCAGAGATTATTTTATATTCTGGACACCTTCAGGATTGTTCTACAGTGTACAAAATAATCAAAATAAAGAATAAATATTGGATTTAAAAAATGTGTCCAAACTTTTGCCTGGATGTGTATATTATATAATACTCATAAATAATGTACATAATATAATAATGTATTACTTTAATTAATGATAAAAAAATAATAATACATCTTACTCCTTTCCCATGTACATCTCTGTACCATGTACCTTTTACTGTTTATTCAACATCAACAAAGCAATTATTCTCATTGTCTCATTAGGAGGTAAAGTATTTTTTTTCTAATTTTTAATAATAAACTCCCTTTTTAGCACGTAACAAACCCAATGTCCCTTGATTAGCACAAAATAATAATAATAATAATAATAATAATAATTGACTGCATTATATGATTTCCTGATCATTCAATAAACACCGAGAATCTCATAAACAAACGCAGACTAATAAATGTAAATAATAAATTATATATTATCAATTATAAAAATCAAATCTACTTTTATATTAATTAAAAAACAGCAAAACAAACCATCTATTTAAAATCATTTAGAATTATTTTTTTCACTTCGCCATAACAATTAAAAATACAATTAATGAATTGATTTAATTAATTACTTAGACTTCAGACCTGGTTGTCCTTACACTTACAGATTTGCTTATTTTTTAGATTTTCTTTTTTTTTTATTAGCTAGGGCTATAATGCTCTTTACAATGCTACGCATGTTACTTTTTATTAGAACATAAATGTTTATTTTATTTTTTATTTGACTTTTTTGGAGGGGGTCAAACTAACCAAATAAAAAGTTTTTTTTTTAAGTTGTATATAAAATGATGTATACCGTAGTTGTATATAAAATTATGTACATCGTAAACCGGGCATTGTTTAGTTTTTTTATGCTTACTGGGAAAACTACGAAGTGAGAAGCACAGACTGTGGAAAATGTCCCAAACTAAGCTATTTATTTACAGAATGAAATAAGTTAAAAGGTTGTTCTTATTTGCACAAATACGTTATGAAAATAATTAAGTAAGGAAATATATAAAAATACATTAGTACATCGGTATTGCTCATTAATCCTGTGTTTCAATACAAAGTAAATGTTAAATAAATTAATAAAAAAAATTAAAATAATAATAAAGAAAGCGCCAGAACCAGAAGCGTTATCAGAACGTTAAAGTTAAAATATTAGCACAAGGTAAAGCTGAAAAAGACAGTTTCAAACAAAAGAAACAATGTTCACATTAATTATACATAAAATAAAATATAAACTGAATAAACAACATATTGAGCACTTCTCCAAACAAAAAGAAAGAGTAAGAGGTCAGAAAACAACTGAACAAAAGTTTTTTGTAAAATCTCACCAATCACAGCACACAATCTGTTTCCTTCAGTGAAATATCAGCGTGTAACTTGTCATTGAGCAGGATCATTAAAAGGAAAAAAAAAATTATAAACACGTTTTTAAATGCAATTGCTGGTTGTGGCGCTAAGTAGAAAAGAAGGAAATGTGAAATACTCACAGATTTCGAGGCATTCGACCTGTTCAGTTTCCCTGCTCCATTTAACATCAAAGCGGCGAATGCTCTCTAATAAGCCACAGCAATTACATTATCGAGAGCGGAAAAAAAAAAAGAGTAACATGAAGACTGAAGTTCTGAAGGTCTGGTGGAACTAATATCTGAATGTCCTTCTCGACAGAGTTTTGGTCGTGCTGTAAGCATTCAACATGATTTATTTACGTAGTTTATGAGGCTGTTAATTATTGATATCCCAATTAATGGAAAGTTGGGAGCCATGGTTATATCATAGGTACTTTAGTGGCGCCTGAGTGCCTTGCCACTCCTGATATGAGGGGAAGGGGAAAAAAAAATTATAATAAAAATATCATCAGAAATGTATTGGTGCGTCTCTGAGATGAACATTATGCCGGCTTCCGAATGACCATAATTCTGCTGTCTCATGCTACAACTTTTTGTTGTGTTGATTTTTTAGCTTATAAGGAAATACAAATATAAAACAGGGATTGATTTAATTATTATTATTATTATTATTATTGATTTGAACTTTTATTTAACTTTTAAACTGTCAATTAAATGTACATATTAATATGGTAGCACAGCTTAATCCAGCTTAGCACAGGAGGCAATATTTTAAACTTCAAGAAAGACTTTTTTTAAAGGTTTTTTTTTTAGGCTTTTTAGTTTTTTTTTTTTTTTTTAATGTTTATTTTATGCTGGGACTATTGCAAATTTTTTTTTTTTATGTTTAAAATTATTAATTAATATTAATTAATAAATTAATACTTAACAGTAATACGACTAGTTGAAAAATACACACCAAAAAATTTGTATAAGTATATACAGAAGTATTTGTCAAAGTAGTATGATGTGATTTTACTGAATTTGTAAAATAATAAAAAAAAAAACTTAGCTAAAGTTTTATCTTACACAAATTGTAAAAAACAAACAAACAAACAAACAAACAAAAAGTTGTAAAAAGAAAAGTTTACATTTCTATATTATGTTCCACACTCAGATGTTATAGCAGGGAAAAATATAATAAATCAAGTTATCTGCAATACATCATTTAGACAAAACAAATCAGTCACAATCCACTTTATTTTCTTAAGATTTCTGCATGCTAATTAAGCAAGCGAAGCGACGATAACCCACAGATTAATCTTCGCAAAACACGGCGGTTAATTGTCCATGGTAAAAAGGCGAGCGGCGCTGACAGAATGCCGTAGCGCAGCGTTGCGTGTGTTTCTTCACAGGAGTAAATGAGTGACAGATATTGAGAAGAGGAATCGTTTCGGCAAATGCGGATGGGCCTCCATCAATAATGTATGCCAAATTAAGCACAGAGGCATAGTTACTCAAAGAAAGGTCAAAGTGAGCCGATAATGATTTTTTTAATGACATTTTGAAAGGAGACCATTTTCATTCCTCTCAGGCATCGTTGCTTAGACATGTAATAACAAATAAAGCGCTCAGGAACTCTGCACATAATGTATTTGTGGTTTAAAAATAAATAAATAAAGAAATAAATATTTTAAAAAAGGGACGATCCGTTTAGAGAGCTTAGAGATGATACGGAAAAATAAACAAACAAAACAAAACAAAACAAACCTGATCAGGTATAAAGGGAAGGAGATTTTAATTAACGATTAGTGTTATATTTAAATACACCTCCTTTACTGTATCACCCATATCCAGTAAAACTGAGCGGTCTGGAATGTAGACAATCTACAGCAAAAAATCAATTGACGAAGCAATCAGGAATCTCAAGTGGAGGCTGGTTTATATTTTACTGGCAAAAACATTTAGTCAAAGGTTTCTAGAGCGAGAGAGACAAAGAGAGAGAGAGATAGAGAGAGAGAGAGAGAGAGAGAGAGAGAGAGAGAGAAATGCAGTTATAGAACAGATTACATTCTGGGAATTGAATAAATAATAATGTCAGGAAACCAAATATGAAAAGAAGGTGTTCAAAGAGTTTCTTGGCACTGTGGGGCAGCTAACCACATTCCCGGGGTAGCTCCAAAGCCCCTGCAGTCCCACTTGATGGTAACAATTCTTGGCTATACATCCACTCCCCAAATGCTTAGGGCCTGACCATACAGTATCACCTCCAAAGATCCTCAATTACTCCAAAAGTTTGGATATTACAACCCCTAGCGCACTAGATCTTAGTGACCTGACTCTTCTACCACAACTCCTACTGTCCCGATACAGTTACTCCAGATTCTCAAGTTCTGACCGTATCACTCCAACTATCTAGTGCCCTAGATCTTAAATGCCTCTATATCCTCAGAAGCTCAAGTTGTGAACTTATCACCCCAGCATGCAGTGCCCAGATCATGGTGCCCTGACTCTACTACCCCAACTCCTATTTTACCTTATCTTGGTGTCCCAACTCTATTACTCCAAAACCTAGTTTCCTTACAGTATCACCTCATGTCATACTGCCCTGACTTAATTATTCCAGCTCTCTCTGATTAATACCACAGGACTTTTAGACAATGATTCGATTATCCAGCATTCTCAGACTGGTACTCAATTATGTCGGATCCCAGGGTCCAGAATCTATTACCCCTGATCCTAGTGCCCTGACTTTGCTACCCCAGATCTAAGGTTTTGTTTTGTTTTTTCCTTTAATTAATCAATGCAACTGTATGACCAAGACAAAGCAATTTCCCTCTGTGATTAATAAAGTTCTTTGAATCTTGAATCTTGAAGGCACTTGACCAAATTAAACATATGAACAGTTTCCTGATTCTATTGTGCCAGCTACTCAAGCCTTGACTGTTACCCCAGATGCTCAGGTCCAGGTACTCAGGTCCTGGATTTATTAACCAACATTCTAATATTTTTACCACAAATCCTCAGCTTCTGCCCCAGCTACTTGGGATAGTCTGGACTACTCTAAGACCCTGTGGCTTAGATCTTAGTGACCTGACTGTTTATTACTCTTGGTCCTCGTGTTGTTTGATATAGTGGTTTTTGATTCTTTTACTCAAATCATCCATCACTCAGTTACACTGGATCCCCAGGTCCAGCATCTATCTACAGAAGTGTCCTGATTTGGTTATCTCAGATTATCAGGTCCTGGCACTACTACCTTCTGATTCTACACTGTAAAAAAAAAATAGTCCGTTTTACGGTAAAAAACTGGCAGCTGTGGTTGCCAGAATTCTACCGTAAAAAATACGGTAGCACCGTTATTGCACTGTGAAAAAAAA
>JAQMYG010000038.1:5142969-5157847 GCA_030014215.1 Clariallabes teugelsi | reverse complement strand
ATTTATTTAACCATGTCTCCAGCTCTGTAATATGGAATCATTCCTCATTCCTCCTTGAGTTTGTTCACACAGATTCAGGTCCAGTTTAAGATTTCGGTGTAAACCCACACACCCGAGGGCAACACGCTTCCCATCTGAGATGTTCTGTAGCCCGGGAACACGTGCGGGTGAGATCTCGCTGTCCAAACCCACAATCTGTTCAAACAGCCGCTGTGAATTCAGACCTCATGGGTGGGACGGAAGCGGAGACGGCGGCGTTCTTCATCACGCTGAGGCGAAAGAGCAGCGGGGAACTGTGGAGGCGCTCCGACCGTTTCCGAGGGAATGCTGCATTATTCTGTTTGTGGTAATAAATGTATGTTAAAACAATCCATTTCAAAAAGAGCCCTGCATTATTGATATGGATTGAGCGAAGCCTCCAGCATGGATATCATAAAAGACTCATCTAAATTCACGGGCCCCTGTCGCCATAATGTACACACACCCACATTCTCTCTCTCTCTCTCTCTCTCTCTCTCTCTCTCATGCACACACAGCTATTTTAATACACTTTATTTCGCCTTTATTTGATATACATCTCTTATTTCCTATTCATACGAGGAGTCGAGGGGAGAATTGACGATTGAACGCCGGTGTTGAATTTCAAAGCGAGGGAATAAAACATTCACCTATGAGGTTATGGGAAAGTGAAGATGTCTAAGAGAGAGAGAGAGAGAGAGAGAGAGAGAGCACAAGAGAGAGAGAGTAGTTCTGATATGGCTACATGTGCAAAGTTAAATATGCGACTTTGCTCTTCCCCTTTATTATCCCCGGAGGCTCAGTGCCATCTTTCTTCACGTAGGTCACATAAAACACGCTTAAAATATAATCAAAAGATGGAAGGAGCACCAGGACCCATGTTCGTGTGAATAATGCATTACGCTGGAACTACAGGATTCTCTCTAAAAACCCTAACGTTCAGTTTATTGAAATAGTTGGAGAGCATGGTGATTTTTTAAGAGCTGAACTAAGAAAAAAAAAGTCACGTTGTGGCTTGTGTCGAATGTCAGACCGGACACTTTCCCAATTAAGATGTCACTGGCAGTTTAAGATGGAGAAACGCTCTAAAGAGCTGGCTAGCTAGCTTTCTTAAGTGATCAGACATCTTTCTAGATAGATAGATAGATAGATAGATAAATGGATAGATAGATACGTTATTGATCCAGAAGGAAATTCCAAGTGGTGTCTGGCATGTAGTTGTGCAGCACCCAGTGCAGTTATGATGTAACTGTAAAATCTTACATCTTGAATGAGGTCACAAGAGACAAAACAAACATGGTGAGATGGAGAGTTTCTAGACCACCACCGGTTACCAACTACTACAAGTTGTAAAATATACTTAGCAGGGTTGCACTTTCAGGGTTTTGATGCTAATTCATAAAAATATGCAAAAGAATGTTTTAGTTGGTTAATATACCGTTTGTGTCCAAGGTCTACTGTAATGTGCTCATACAATGTGGCAGCTGAGCAGATGGACTATGGAAGATTTATGGACTATGGAAGATTTACTCATATTTTCCCCCTTATGATGTCATAAAGGAAGGAGAATCCAACCAATCCAATCCAATCCAAAGGAAGGAAAGTTTAAGTGCAGGTTTCTAATCCAATTAGAAAATATTTTTTCTCATATTTTATGTGCAAACACAAACCCACACTTTTGTTTTTGACTCTTTTCATCTAATTAAGACACTATGATATACCTGAAAAACAGTGAAGAACAACCTGAACTAAATAAAATGAGGCTTAAATAAGGATAATCAGGATAAATATATTAGAATAATATACTTTGAATAAGCTCCACCCCCGAACTGAGAAGGTGCTGAGAAGGAAACATGCACAAAGTGCTATTATTACAAAATAATTATTCAGCTTTTTATGTATATAAAGATAGACAAAAATATTAATTTTATATTCACACTGTATGGTGGTTATAATCAGATGTGTTCTGTTTTTCTAGCACACAAATAGTTAATTCATTAAGTTGATTGTTGCTGTTGATTTTTTTTTTTTTTACAACATACTGATTGCTGAATTATTTTAACACAGAATTATTATTACTATTATTTTCAATACATGCCAAATTATATTTAATTGATTTTAAAGTAACTTTTAAAAAAAATCTACAAAATATATTTGTCCTGGACAGGGGTGTGAAAACTTTAGCAAATTGTGTATCGCAGACTTATCTTGGACAACAATGATGTCTTTTTTTCCCCTTTCTTTTTTATGTTTTGGTCACTGGAGGGTGACCTCGACTTGATAATGCAGCTTAAAACGAGTCTTTTGTACCAGAAGAAGTGTTTTTTATCCTCAAACGTCACAGGTTCAATAAAGCGAGGAACGACCTCGGGCTGGTGGAGGTTATCGGTAGCTGTTTAACCCTTCTGTGTGTGTGTGTGTGTGTGTGTGTGTGTGTGTGTGTGTGTGTGTGTGGCTTGTAAAAAGACAGTTACAGTAATAGACGCTGTGCAGTGAGAAGATTCTCTCTAGTCGTGGCGTGTTGAAGAAAACCCTCTGACCTGCGGTCTGTCTCGCTCACACTTCTCCAGTAAGAAGCGAGCCGTTTCAGACCTTTCTTACATCAATAGTGTTAATGTACACTGACATTCTTGCTAAGGCGCTCACGCTAGCGGCTAGTCGTCTAAATGAGCACACCCTACACGGTGGCCTGATTGAGCTAGCTAAATGACCAGAGGTGTGCTGCTAATTCCGGCATAGCTGAGAGGCGTTAGCGTTAGCAGCTGGTCCTGTGCAGCTGACTTGATGAGTGATTACTGGCATAATTAATGTGACGCGACCCGGTCGGCCAGCGCCCCTCCCTGTACTGTCAGGCTGGATGAGAGGAGGGAAGGATGACACGGTTTAACCTCGCTTGTTCAGGTCTCGACAGACAAACACCAGTCTCCCCAGGGCACCGGGCAGCCACTCAGCAAAAACCAACAGGAACGACATGAGTACTGCTTAAAATTTTATCACAAGAGAAAGAGAGAGAGAGAGAGAGAGAGAGAGAGAGAGAGAGAGAGAGGTGTAAATCATTCATGCCCCCTGTTTTACACTTTTACTTTATATAAAAAATAAAGTTAGAGACAGTTAAAGAAAATAATTATTAGCTACTGAGTATGTAAATATATGTCAAAGTGAAATTTTGAAAGTAGAATCGTGATATTCTGAACAACGCTTATTAAGTTACTTCCACTAACACAGTAACTTGAGTAAGTAACAAACCAAAACATCCGAACCAAAGTGAAACTCAGCAAAAAAAAAAAAAAAAAAAAAACTTAATAATAACAACTAATCAACAAATAAAATAAAGAAAATCCATAAACGAATTTAGGAAGATTTTGGAAGAATTAGACAACTGTGCATAAATAACCAACAAACTAAGATGTAAAAAAATATACATTTTAAAACAAATAATTTTTATAGCTTAGACAAATGATAAACACAACCAACCAAACAAAAACATCCAACCAAGTAATTTACCAACTAACCAGTCAACCAACAAACTAATAAACCAGTTAGCCAACCACTCAATTTACCATCTAATTAACCAACCAAATAAAGAACATCAAACCAACCAGCCAACCAACTAATAAATCAACCAATTTACCAACTAATTTTCCAACTAATTAGCCAACCAACCAAGTCATTAACTAATTTACCAACTAATTATACAACTAACCAACCAAACAATTTACCAACTAAGTAGCCAAAACAACAACTAATAAAAACCAACCAACCAATAATCAAATTTATTTACCAACTTAATTGCCAACCAACCAATATACAAACTAATAAACCAATATACAAACTAATAAACCAATATACAAACTAATAAACCAATATACAAACTAATAAACCAATATACAAACTAATAAATTAATCAAAACTACCCAGCCAAACATCAAACCGACCAACTAATTAACCAACCATCTGACCAATAAACCAAACAATTAACCAATCAACCAACGAAATGATTATCCATCCAACCAACTAACAAACCAATCACGCGCACCATAAATTGTGACCCATATCATACTATAATATAAGCTCCAGACAGAGCCAGATAAAGCCTGATATAAATATATATATATATATATATATATATATATAAAACATTTTTTACATCAGTTAATAAATAAATAATCATCCATGCTAACGGTGGAACAATTGTGCCAGATATATTTAAAGCACCCGGTCTATTTAAAGTGACACAGCAAGTCCACTAGAGTGTGAATCAGGGGGAACGCAGGGAGAGAGAAGTGCTACAGTATGTCTCACATCACCAGAACATCCCAGCGCTCCCAGCCTACCTGAAAGCAAAGTTTGTGTTGAATTCCCCTCGTCGAGGTGCTTTTAGTAGTAATTGCTTTAACATTTGTTCCAGGTCAAGTAGTTAAGTGTGAATAATGACGTGTCAAAGCCGTACTGTAACGGAATCAATAGAGCAATTACCACTTAGCCAGGCATTATTAAGACACAAAAGCACATTATCCTCTGTGCAGCATATAATAACAGAGAAATTGGGTCATGAAATGCAATGCAGCTGTCTGTGATTGGGCCAGGTAAACGCAGCCAAAAGGTGGGCTCGGGAAATTATTCCCACTGTGTTAAGAAAGAAAACACACACAAAAACATATTCATGCACTCCAGCTTCGACTGGATACAGACTCAATGTTTTCATTGCCAAAATCCGGATCCAGAACGATCCGGCATCTCCAACTTAGAATAAAAGTTCTTTTTAAGAGTTCTTTTTTTAAACAAATTTTCATTGGCTCGCAGAAATAGCCCGCCTTTTTTTTTTTTCTACTTCATGAAATTGAAATGGATCTTGACTTCCTGACTTTCTTTCTGTGTTCATAATTAACTGACACCAGCTTCAAGCTAGACCCTTAAGCGTGAGACTCGGGCCTGAACAAAACCGACAATGATTCAAGTCTTATTAGAAACCTGCTCCGATATCATTTCCTTTTTTTTTTTTTTTTTCCTTTTGCTCCCTTTTTTCTTGACCTTGAAGAAGCTGGAGATAATTAACAATGAGGATATGAAAATTAATCTTGCCGGGCGAGCGGCCTGCTCTGTAGTGTAGGTGGTGTGAACGCTGCCCGTGTATTCATTTAAAAAAATATATATAATTAATATCTTTTTTTTTTTCTTTCTCCTTCTTCTGTTTCTTGTCTCTGACGAGAAAGACCTCATAGGGCTAGTTGATGGAGCACGACGGAGGGGAATCAGCGGTGGGGAGTTGAGATAATTGAGGAGGAATTGCTTTCTCTGTGACAATGAAACTTTGTTCTTTACAGTTAAAGGTTCGACACAATTCCTGTAGTTTCGCATAGGTTCTTTAAATAGTGCCGAGAGCACCTTCGTTTTTTTTTTTCCGTTTTTTTTTCGGTATGCTGCTTGCGTAAGAGCTGGTGGCTGCGCTTGATCTCGAGAGATCAGGGGAGAGATCCTGCAGGAAACTTTGATGGAGTTTAAACATCTCGACGCTTATAAGAACATCCAGGTCAAATGATCTGAAATGAAATGCTCAGGAATGTGTTTTGTCATGAATATGATTTGCAAGATGAAAAAAGAAAAGCGATGAAGAAGAAGACAAAAATACACATTTATATCGACCATCCTACTGCTGCTTCTTTTTGAAAAAAAGGGGGGGGAAATCTTTATTTTGGTCATTTTGCTAAATAAATTAATCTGTCAACCTTGGTTATTATTTTTATCCTTTTACTGTTTTTTTTTTTCTGCTCCCACTACGATGTTAACACACGAGGCGTCGGCTTCACTCTCTCTCCTGAACGACTAACTGAAAAACACACCGTCGTCTCATTAGCAATATTAATCAGTTCGTTATAACTCCATTGCGCTTTTATCTCGTGATGAATGTGCCTCTGTGAGCTTAATCATCTCGTACAGGAGCCAAGCCAAACACCGGCGTGAAGACGGCAAGATGAGGCCCTGAAGCTAAATGAAATAAGCCGCGTACGGGACAGCGGCGAGATACACGTTAAGTGTATTCGTAACCCTTAGTGGCTGTCTCTCGGATGGAGATAAAAGAGTCTTGGATATCGTTTTAATTTAGATAAATGCAGACAAATAGATGTTTTCGGAGTGTTATCTCTATCTCGAGTATGTTAAATCAACTTTCCTGGATTGTTTGGGGTTTGTTTAAATAGCTGTCTTGTGATGGTTACTATAAGTGTGTGTGTGTGTGTGTGTGTTTCTTCAATTAAGTAAAAGCTAAATGAAGCAAGAAGTGTAGAATATCTATAACATTACACATTCCTATTCCAGTTCGGCGTACTCTCAGTGTTAGAGTGATTAGAATCAACTTTCATATAACGTCAGACTTTTTATAAAGACCATGAAGTGGCAGATTTACAGATTCAGATTGTAATTTTTAATAAAACATGCTGTTCTAGGAAAATAATCCCCGCTTCAATGATGAGATGCAGATAAGACGCAAGTGTTTTATTCCTCTTACACCATATCACACAATGCACCAGTGCAGAAGACGTTCCCTCGATCATCTCAGTCTTTAGGTTGATGAATGTTACCGAGTCCTGGTGCACAGGTTTATTTTTAAACACAGGTCGCTATGAGATTTAATGAAAATACCTTGAATCGAGTCAAATTCACCAGAAACGTCCTAATATATATATATCATTACAACAAACCAAATATAAGATCATTCAGTTTATTTTTAGACAAATTGTACTAGTTTTTGTTTTAATGTCTTGTTCGATTGCCAGATAATTTTGCTAGTTTTAAGCATTTATTTCTTGAAGGAAGCAAAATTCTATGCGAATAGAACAAGACATTTACATTAAAAAAAAAACGAGTACAATTTGTCTAGAAATGAGCTTAATGATCTTATATTTTATATTATTATAGTTGTAATGATATATTAAGACATTTCTTGAGAATTTGACTTGATTCAAGATGTTTTCACTTGCTAAAATATCTTTTTTTTGTTATTTTACCTCAGTGTAAATATAGATTAATACATTTGTGTGTGTTTCCATTTGACTTCCCATTGAGCTCCCCATTTTCACTTCACTAACATCAACCAAAACCAGTCAATCAATAAAAATAAAAAAAAATCACAAAACTTTAGGAGAGACATGCCTCCATCCTTATTTCTATTCTTCTTTATTCTCTTCTTCCATTATTTCTTTTTTTTCTCCCCTTTCCACCTTTTAATTAATCTCTCTATACTTCTTTCTGTATTTCTTTCCATTTATTTCTTTCCTTCTATCCTTTTTAAGTTTCTTAATTTCTTACTTTCCTTCTTTTCAGATCATAGATAGATGACCTCATAAAAAACTAAGGAGAGGCACGTTTACATTCTTCTTTCTATTCTGTCTGCTTCCTTCTGTCCATTCGTTCCTTGCTTATTTGCTATTGTCTAATAGCCAGTTTAACAACAACAACAATTATAATAATAATAATAAAAATAAAAACATAAAAATAAACATAAAATAAATGTGAACAAAAAAGAACAAACAAACAACAATACACACACACACACACACACACAAAAACCTGACAAGGAGGCTTCCCGAAATTTTTGCTTTAAGAGGGATATGCGCGGCATTTCACGACTGTTGCTAGGGTGAAAGTGAGATTTGATGGACAGACTAGAAAGCAAGCAGCTGATTGGCTCCGGGACTGCTGAGGGCGAGGCCACACATTGCGCAAAAAAATAATAAGCACAAGACAAATAATGCCAAATAAATCCCAAAAAAAGTTCAACAGGCTTTGTCTTAATCTCTAAAATTGCGCTTCTCTCTATACAGTATGTATCTTTTTCTCTTTATGAAAAACAACAAAAAACTGTATTGTAAAGCGGGAAAAAAATTATCCTCATATAAATCTGACTGTAACTGAAAAGCACCCCCCCCACACACACACACACACACCCACACACACACAGAGTACAGCTTGTACTCTTCTTGTACTCTTCATGTCCATCTGACCCACTTCTCCTCCTTTCTGTTTGTTTGTTGGTGTTTTTTCCGCGTAACTGATTTTCCATGCAGTGCTTATTAATTAATATGGCACGTGTGGCGCTGTGGCGCTGGAGTCGGGGCCCCCGGCACAGGGGGGTCCAATCAGCCACGATGAAAGGGACAGAGCGAGGAGAGAGAGAGAGAGAGAGAGAGAGAGAGAAAGAGAGAGAGAAAGAGAAATCGAACCAGATGGAAGAAGTTTCTCTATTAAAATTGTAAATCTCTTTTAAGTCCCAGTTTTAGCTGAGACACCACATTCAAAATGCAACAAGGGCAGAGTGTGTGTGTGTGTGTGTGTGTTGGGGGGAGAATAGAAAAAACACAACAAAGTCATTAAAACACAACAAACTGAAGTGTAGTTGCACTGATGATGATCTCGTCTCTCACCTTCTGTTCCTCTTTCATTATTTCTCTCCTTCTTTTCTCCGTTCTGTTCATCTTTCCAACTAATGCACTTTCCCATTGTCTTTTCTTTGCTAGGTTCCTTTTTTTGTTTCCTTGTATTCTTCCTCTTTTCTTTTTGCCTTCCCACCCCTACTTTTCCAGTCATTTTTCCCCTTTGTACAGATTTTCTCTTCTTTCATCTATCATGTTTACCTTTCTCTCTATTTTTCATACTGTTCTTCTTTTCTGATTTGTTTTTTTCTTTGCACTCAATCTTTTCCCTTCTTTCTTTTCGGTCTCTCTTTTACCCCTTACAGTCCTTTCTTCCTATTGTTTTCTTCTTTTGCTGAAGTCTCACCCCTTTCTTCCTTTTGTGCACTATTTAAAAAATAATTGTATTCCTTCTTTTGTTCCAAGTTTTCAGTTTTTTCCTTCCTTCTATGCCTTTTTCCATCATCAATTTCAGATTTTTCATTATTGTTTCCTATTGTTGTTCCTATTCCATCTTTCCCCTGTTTATTTTTCTTCCTTTCACTCCTTTCATTTATGCTTTTTCATGTCTTTCCTTTCCTCCTTTATTTCTTTTTATCTCTTCCCCTCCTTCATTCCCCCCTTGTCATTCAATCTTCCCTTAATTTGTCCTTTTCCTCCTTCTTTATTTTCTCATATTTCTTTATTTTTTTACACTTTTTTCTTTTATCTTTCTTTCATTTATTCATTCCTCACTTTCCTTGCTTTCCATTCTTTATCAGTTTCTCCCTGATTTCTTACCTTCTATCTTCCTTCTCTGACTTTAGTCTAACTTTTTCTCATTATTATTATTATTATTATTATTATTATTATTATGATGATGATGATGATGATGATGAACTCTCCCATATCGACCTGATTGACCCGAAGTCTCAGTTTTTTACTCAACATGCGAAAATCATTTGTTTAAAATGTCTACCTGGCAAATCGTATCGTATCGTGTGTGTGTGTGTGTGTGTATGTGTGTGTGTGTGTGTGTTTGTGTGTGTGTGTGTGTGTGTGTGTGTACAGAATTGCATTCCTCTGCATTCATTCATCACAGTAATGTGAACTTGTGACACGGCCCATGATGGGTTCATCGAGCGCCAGGCCTGAGCACACAATTACCGCTGATTTGCTCATCTGGAACCGCAAACACAATCGAAAATAATGACTCTCTGCATCCCGCGTATTTGCATAATAACAATATCACTACCTTAAATGAGTCGCTGGAGAAACTATTTTTCTTTCTTTCCCTGATAATGACTCTGTTTGCGTGTGTGTGTGTGTGTGTGTGTGTGTGTGTGTGTGTGTGTGTGTGTGTGAGTGTGCGAGTGCATGTGTGTGTATGTGTGCATTCGTTTCCTCATTTGTGTGTTTGTGTATTTGTGCGAGTGCAGGCTGAGCCGAACTACTGAGAGAAATAAACAAACACGATACGCAGACACAACAACGGCATAACAAGACACAATTAAACTCAGAGAAGAAGAAGAAGAAGAAAGCCTGTTGGACTGTGTTAAGGACATGTCCGCTACATGTGTGCGTGTGTGTGTGTGTGTGTGTGTGTGTGTGTGTGTGTGTGTATGTGCGTGTCCTTCCTGGTAGTGTATGTCCCACTTGTACAGTAGGAGGCAGTGATGGGAGACAGGTGAAGTGACAGAACATGCAGGATCATAGGTGTGAGAAATATATTCATGAACTGCAGCCAGTCTGTGTGTGTGTGTGTCTGTGTGTGTGTGTGTGTGTGTGTGTGTGTGTGTGTGTGAGTGTGGTGATGGATGAGCTAGCCAGACTGCTGGACAGGTAATACAGCACTCTGGGAAACAGATAAATAAAAAAAAGAAATAAATAAACGAGGGGAGCACATCAATGACGGGACACGGGGAAGCGTGTGAATGTCCAGGGGAAGACACTCGAGCGTTAAGGCTGTGTACCACGCCATCGCTCGGTCCACACAACACTTTTTCCACACACACACACACACATACACAGACCCCCTCTCTGGGAGTCCTTTATCCAGAATGAAAGAATAAAACACTATAGTGAAGAGATAAATAAAAAACAAGGCCCGTGCGGTGCTTTCCAGGCATGTCGATATTTCTCTGTCATTCTGTACACCGCTCCGCTCTACGTCCTCCTGAAGACGACTAAGAACCTCATCGATATTTGATACTGACCTGCAAGGCGTTTCTACAAATAACTGCGGTGTGATGGATGTTGAAAGCATATCTGCTCGTGGAAAATGAAGCAAAGTTTTCACTCAGAAAAGATAGAGAGTTAGGGGAAGGAAAAAAAAAAAAAGTTTCTTCAACTCCGTCTAGCTGAGTTTTCTGCTCTGTGATAAATTTATAAAAATGTTCTCTCTTGCTGAAAGCCGTTCAAGAACGATCCTTTCTCATCCGTCTGTCTGTCTAAATATAGACTTTTTGTTTAAGCCCACTTGTTCCCCGAGTTAGTTATTTCCAAATCCTCTCTCACTAGCCAGCTCACATCACGAACTGGAAGAAAAGCGCTATTACACTCTCACGTCTTCATCTAATCTATTTCTGCTAAGGTTAATTGTGTCACATACAGTATGTAACATTAGATTGTTTAAAGGTCCCATGTTCTACTGCTCTTAATAGTATCCTGGTGTTAATACCCCAGCTGAAACACCCCTCGGACAATGCGCATACCTCAATCTCCCTCTGTTTCACTCCTCCTTCAAACGCGCTGATTCGGTGTCTATGCGAATGAGCTCCCGCTGAGCTACGCCCATCCAGAGAACAGCAGAGCTGAGCAGAACTGGAAGAGAGCGGGGGGATCTCCTTATATGAAGTCACAGAATCTAATCGCTGGTTTTAAACCCTGGAAAAGACAAAAAAACAGAAAATGTCTAAACATGAATAAAATTTATTTTTGCATAATCATTTAAAATCTCTTAAAATATCTGGGTGTAGGACTCTGTATACTCCCCTGGCTCAAGGGGAACCTACGCAATATTGGGTTTAATGGTTTGTGTTGCAATAACATTATGGCTTAATGACTTTATATAATTAATTATGGCATTATGGCTTTATATAATGATCGAGTTCTCTGAGGACAAATTCAGAAAAAAGTCAATGTCAGAATCTAAATAAATGGAAAAGTAAAAAAAAATACTGTACACATTTTTTAAAATAAATAATAATAATAATAATAATAATAATAATAATAAAAATAAATAATAATAATGATAAATCTGCAGAGTTTTGTGAAGGAAACACTCTGGCCCATGCTGTGGAACATCACACAACCATCTCCCCAGGATTAAAGGTCAGCCAGGACGGTTCTCAATGATCTTTGATGACAGTTATAATAGGAAAATAAACTACAAGATACTGTTTGATCTCTGCTCAAACAATTTACTGACTCCTGATTGAACAGGAAGACTCCCATGAGCTCTGAAACTTGCAGTTGATAAAAGTTGGCAAAGGTAACTAAGAACTACTTCACTATTGTACTTAAGTACAGTTTTCATGTATCTTCACATTACTTGAGGAGGTTTATTTAATGATCCATTTTAACTTGACTTCACTACATCCTACAACAAATATCTGCTACGTATTACATTCCTGAATAGAATGTTATTACATATCCAGAGTGGTATGTACTGTAGTATTTGAAGTGTTAATATGGCTACCTGTTGACTGTAATGCATAACTGTTTGATTTGCCTTCCCTCTGGGAAATGCTTAATCGAGTAGCAGGTGTTTGAAATCAGAAACAGAGATGGTTGCAGACAGTGATAAGACAGCAGGTATACAGTCGGAAAGCAGAGAGACAAAGAGACCGAGAGAGAGAGAGAGAGAGAGAGAGAGACTTCAAAGCTACTATAAGCTCACACAAGCTCAGTACTGCTGATACTTACTGTAAGTAAATTTAAAGGTTGCGACTTTGTACTTTTACTCAAGTTGAAAAGTAAATGGAGGACTTCTACTTTAGAGTAAGATGTTACCTAGGGTATTTCACCATGTGCAGGATTTGTGTACTTTGCTCCTTCTCTGAAACTTTAGTGTGTATTTTAATCATTGTGATGAGTCTAGATCAGAATTGGTACTAAAGTTTTAAAGTTTAAAAAAAAGTCTCTATACTGTTATCATGCTACATTAGACTACAGTACGGCCGAACGCTTGATTGGTCAGAAGGTGTGCGCTATATTCTTATACTACTACAGATAGTTCCAGCTGCAATGTTTTATGAACCGTAAGTTAATATTAACCCTCCCGTTCATGTTGAGTGATTCACTAGTGAACAATTAGGGGAACATTCATTAACATTCAACATTTCACATTCAATTTTGACTTTAAAGCTGTAAATTATGTTGTTTTTTTCCCCCCTCCAAATGCTCTGAATGCCAGTAGACAGTTATGTTATTTTGAAAATCTAATTAAATAGAAAAGTTTCACACCAAGGATAAAAAGTGAAGTTTGAGCTATTAAGCGACACCCACTTGAAAATGAAGGCTATTCAGACCTAAATGTTGTAAATGCAGATTGTGGGGCGGTACTTTCACTCAGATTAATACGTTCGCAACCATCTGTTCAAAAAACGACCTAGAAACAAAGTTTTCAACACAAGCAGTATTCAACATAATTTCATTTCTCTCTAAGCATTCACATTGAAACGCACTTTCATTTGCATTTGCATTAACACACTGGAGAGGAGAGAGAGAGAACTCAGACAGTCTTTCTGGACTGGAGATTTAGATGATTTACTGATCAAGTATAAGATTAACTTTATCATGAGCAAGTCGGCAATGTATGTCTCAACAGTTTCTTTTAATTATTATTATTACTGTAAATCTGTTTTGCACTGATATGACTTTCTGCAGTACGAGCTGATACACACGGACTTGTCGGAGAGACACGCCACATAATCACAGGAAGTTGCTTGTCTCTTGGACGTTTCACAAACAAATATAAACTGTTCAAACATGCAACGTTTCATCCACTTAGGAAGGTCAGTGGCGGCTCAATCGTTTAAAAGGCTGTGGGTTACTTGGGTCCTTGAGTAACCCTATCTGGTCCAGGGGTGCTGTAATCTGGCTGACCCTGCGCTCTGACCCCAGCTTCACAACTGGGATACGTGAAAAAAAACATTTCGCAGTGCTGTGACGTACGTACATGTGACAAATAATTGAATTATCATCATCTACCTAACAAATAACAACATTGCAGTCGATTGCAGTGCAGTAGTGTAAGAGAAATAACACTCTGTTCTGTGCAGTTATATGATTTTGTAGACACACTTGGCTTGTGCGTCCTGTTGTATCACACCTCCCCATGCAAGTATTCGTTTAATATAACACTTTAATTATATGTTAGTTATTTTTAAACACGCGAGTATGTGATAGTCTCTCAGGCTATGACTAAATAAACTATTCAAGGAGTTAGGACCCTTTAAAATAAACAAGAAAGGTGGGTCAAAATGAAGAATATCCCTGTTCAGTCCTGATCCAGAACATTATTTAGTGAAGAAAACAAAACCGCTAGTAGCAACCTACAAACCATGAAGAATATTTACTTAATTTAAAGGAGGAAAATGTGTCCGTTCTAATATTTCACAGCTATGCAGAGTAATCTGACGTTCTTTCATCGCAGACTGAGATAAATCCACGTTACTGAGGATTGAAAGGATTGAAGCACACACACACACACACGGTCTCCTCTTGAGTCTCACCAGTGTGCTGGGTGATGATCACTGAGTTCAATCTAAAGGTAGTGTTAAAGATGCTCAGGGATGTTCAGTGGATGATTTTTTTTTTTAATGCTCTTGAACTCACTGATGGTCCTCTGTTCTCTCGACCGAGCTCTGGCAGAGCGGGGACTGCCTGTTCAGCACTCGTTGTCAGCACTTGAGTTTCATGTCCTTTCACTTGTGCAGTGAGTTCACACACCTCTGCACACGGGGAGCTTCTCATTATGTTCCTGGTGCTGATGGGAGTCTGATTCCGGCTTCTGCCAGAGCATGAATGTTCTTTTAATAAAGATACAGTGCTGGACTTGACTATCTCTCTCAGAGGTAACTGTGGCTGACACTGACAGACCTGGTTGGAACTTAATTTTTTTTGAGAGAAGCGCAAAATTTTTTTGGGGGGGGGGAAGTTGGTTAAACTTTTATAATTGAAGGCTTATCATGAAATACCAACTCGGTGAACTTCCTGTTGGAGCAGTACACTGGAAACCCTAATGCTCAAAGTAATTAAACATATTGAGTACTGTTAACTTAAATAATTACCATTAGTAATAGACCTTGATGAGTATTTAGAACTTTTTGGTATTTTTGATTTGTAGAAATGACACTTTTCAAGTTAGCTGAACAAATTTGATATTTTAAATACTTAAGTAACAGTAACTGTCACCTTAAAGTTCCACCAACTTAAAATCTTTCAGACTAGCGATTTTGTGTCTGACG
>JAQMYG010000038.1:5113548-5134495 GCA_030014215.1 Clariallabes teugelsi | reverse complement strand
TAAACAAAACCAAAGAAATCTGCAAGTGGTCCCAAACCCAAATTTTGAGTTTTCTTATTAGGCAGACACTCTCTGGGAAAAAGTATACAGTATGCACCCCTGACCATGCCTTCTGCAAAGCCCTTTCCACCAGATGTTGTATCGTGGCTGTGGGGGATTTGTGTTCATTCAGCTACAAGAGCATTAGCGAGCTCAGACACTGACGTTGGGATGTCGGAGAGGCTCAGGGTTCCGGTTCATCCCAAATGTGTTCCGTGTGGTTGAGTTCAGTCAGGGCTCTGTGCAGGACGCTCGAGTTCTTCTAGCTGGCTTTGTGGATCTCACAGGAGCGCTGTCATGCTGGATAAGGGTTTCGACCTCTTAGTTCCAGTGAAGGCAAACTGTAGATCTACGGGGGGGGGTATTACAAAGATATTCTATACAAGGGTGTGCTTTCAAATTTGTGGTTGCAGTTTGGAAAAGATACACGATGGTCAGGGGTGCACATAGTTTTGACCATATAGGGTTTGACTGAAAATTGCCTGGCTTGATTACTAAATCAATCCCACTCCGACTTCCACTTACAATAAAAAGTAAAAGGGATAAATTCTAGTTTAAGTACACATGAATAGGTTGTTGTCTTAAACACTGTTATAAGAGGAAGGTCTTGCATGGTTGTAGAATGGATAGAAATGAAAGCAATGTCCACAATCAATTAATCAATCAATCAATTAAGCACAGTCCAAAAAAAATAATCCTTCTTTCTGTATAGAGTTGATGTGCAGTCAAGAAATTCACGGTACTTCCTTGTACAAGACAATAAATTACCTTGACTCATAAACAGTTACATCAAAATGACTTTAGGATAACGCGAAGAGCTTTGTGTCCCCACCGGGACAAACAGTGCCCTAACTAATTTCACCGTGTCCTACAGGAAGTGCGCAGTCTCTAACTGTCAGCTCCTACAGTGAAATCTGAGAACAGCTGAAAAGATCGCTGGGGTCTCCATACCCGCCATCGTCGCCTCGTACAACGCCTGCTGCATCCGCAAAGCCACCAATATTCCTGACAAATCCTTTCACCCCTCTCACGGATAGTCTTCGCCCCCCCCTCCCTACCATCTGGCAGAAGGTTACCCGAGCATCCGCGCCACTACCAGACTCTGTAACAGTTCCTTCTCTGAGAACGTCAGATTATTGAACACCCTGCTGCTCGTACACCTAACTCGGTACGGGCTCGATACAACCTCACGCCTGCGCTTAACAAAGCTGCGTAAGATGCGTTATTTATGAGAATCTTGTTGCTGCAACAGTTATTGCTGCTAGTCCACTGTGCGAAACCCTTCTGTTGTCCTGTGTGCTCATTTTTATGTGGATTTATTGTCTTGCACTCATCCCACACTGTTGTGTCTTTGCTCTTTATGTACTCTAGCGCTTCACGATGTTCCTGGAGGAACGACGTAAAGGAACGCCAATAGAAAGCCACCTAAATTGAACTGAATATCTAAAAAGGAGAAAAACATCATGGCTGATCAAATGTTCCAAAATGGTAAATCCCACCAAATCACGATCACCAACGATAAGGTGGACCTTGGCTTGTCTTGAGCACAGTCGCAGTCTCAGTGTGGTGTGTAGTATCCGAGGAGAAGTACAGCGCTGATCAGATTGTCACCCCAGCACAAGGGTGTAATAATAAAACAAAGCGGAATTAAATTGTCAAGACGTTATTGAATAAGAAATTACAGAGCGCAAAGTAACAACCTGGTGTGCCGCTGTGACAGACGTAGCCCTAACACATTCAAAACACCAACAGGCACACATTTTTTCCCCACAAATGTAAAATGGTTGGCATGGATGGAAGACCAAAATGCACAGAAATAACTGTGTTGTCAAGAATAACTGGTATAAATTCCAACGTAAGGTTTAATCATCATAGTGGACGTGGAGTGTTATTTATTCTAGGAAAAATAGCGTAATGAGTAGTAAGGGAAAAAAAGAAGGGGGAAAAAATAATAAAACCATGAATGAGCATGATGGGAGATCACTTAAAAGCTTGGTATAATTGCGTGGTAAAATAAAAAATGGCCAGTAGAAACTAGAGCTGTTAACTAGAGTTAAAGTAAGAGAAACTCACAGGATTGAAACTGAACATCTTTGTGTCCGGAAAACTCATCGGGAAAAAAAAATGTTTAAATTTGCTAGAGAGCATAAAAATACAGTAGGAGACTGAAGCAATGGAAAAACATCATGTGGTCTGATGAGTCCAGACTGAGCCTGTTCCAGAGTGATGGGCGTGTGAGGGTATGATGGGAAGTGCATGAAGCGACGCATCCGTCATGCATAGTGTCCACTGTACAAGCTTCTGGAGGCAGCGTTATGATCAGGGGTCAGGTCTAGGCTCAGCAACGTTATGTTGTCTCTGCATGTACTAAATGACCAGGTCATCACATCTATGGAGTTTTACGTCCCTGATGTCATGACCATATTCCAGGACTCAGATTGTGAAAGAGCATGAGTAATCATTTTCACACATGACCTGACCACCATATTTTGCACCAGAATCAAAAGCAAATGTAGCTGAATGAAATATTAGTATTAAAATTCACAAATCATTAAAAAAGTCAAAGATCATCAGTGTAAACATTATTTATCAAAACGCTATAAATCCACCTTTTACTGGTTTGCTCACAATGGATAAATCAGCTTGCCGTTAAGTTTAAAGGCTACTAATATGGAAATTAGCATAAAAATATATATTTGTAAAGTTTTAATACAAAAATTGCAAATTGGAACAAGAAGAAAAGTGTGGAGTTTTGTTGTACACAGAGACTTTTAGTTACAAAGAAAATCGAACATCACTAGAAACATTAAACAATCCAAATAGTTCAGTTTACAGCATCATCATCATTATCATCATCAGCCTCCTCCTCTACTAGTTTCAGTTTCAATTCAGTAGTTAAAGAAAACACTGTAGTACAGAAGTCCATGACTGCTGGGGAAACTGCAATCACACTAACAGACAGTAACCTCATTTTTCTTGCCTTTAACATTCTTCAAAAATCCACTCAATGCATTTAGTTCATTCACAGCAGCCACTACTTTACCCAGCTTAGTCGTTTTGCTTCACTGATTACATGACAGCAAGAAGAGATGTGATTGGTTCTTTATGATTACTGTATGTCATGTTTTGCTATAAAAATGCAGACGTCTAGATATTTGCATGACCAAATACGGTACAATGTAATTTGCAGATGCTTACCTTTTTCTTCTACTTAAAATCCAGTCAGGTTTAAAAATGAAAAGCAAGTAACAAGTAAGTCCAATAAATGAATGTGCCAAAAAAAAAAAAATCCTTATTTAAGGCCTGCTGTTAAAACGTCCTAAAATCACATTGGTGTGCAAGAGCAACAGGAACACGGTCTCTCATTAAAACCTCGCTACTAAGGGCAGACAGGAGAAAAGTGGGTTATAGAGAAAGACGTAACAAGAAACAAGACAGAGAGAGAGAGAGAGAGAAAAGGAAAAGAACGAGGGAAGGATGGTGTGAGGAGTGAGTGTGAAAGTTAAGTAGACTTTCCGCCGTCTCTCTGCAGGCCGCGCAGCAGGCCACGCCGTCCCATGCAGCTCGGCTAATCAAACTTTACAATTAGTGCTCATGAGGCCTGCAGCAGCTGACATTAAAACCGACATAAAAAGCACGGACTCTCCAATTTGTACTCTTTACCTCTATTTTCCCACTGAGAGAGAGAGTGACAAAGAGAGAGAAAGAGACAGAGGGAGAGAGAGAGAGAGAGAGAATGCCACAATGCTAAAAAAAGTTAAGTTTCACTTCCCTGGTTAAAAGTGAAATATACTTTCTTTTTTCATCTTTTTTATTTCTCTCTCTCTCTCTCTCTCTCTCTCTCTGTCCTTTCAACCCTCCCACGAGAAGACCTGCCGAGTGTCACATGCTTTTCTATACCCGAGTGCCATTGTGTCCCCGAGGATGGAAGCAGAGTGGACATGTAGAGATGGGGAAGCAGAAAGAAAGGACAGAGAAAGCAGAGAGAGAGGGAGAGAGAGAAGACAAAGGATGAGAAGCAGTGGCAGTACTGAGTGAAACCACAAACTGGGAACAGACTTTTTTTTTTTTTTACCAGAGAGCGAGAGAGAGAGAGAGAGAGAGAGAGAAAGAGAGAGAGAGTTAAACAATCGCCCAAAAACGTAAAAAATCCTGTATGTACACACTAAATGGCCATCAAGCTGGCCGTGCAGTAGGACACGGCTATAAATCCCAGCTTTGAGGGTGCGCACACACACACACTTATCTCTAAAGCACCATTAGCTTTCACACTGTTATGTACCTGTGTGAGCTCCTACTGTGGTCTTAATTAGCTTGATTGATTGAACGTATTAATTAAAGTCCATCATGAATAAATCATGCCCAGACGCTCGAGCGGCATAAATTATTTGCGACATAAATTCGCCTCAGAGTAAGACCTAAAACCTGGGGGTCACCTTGGAAACTCATAAGAAGTCATTTTAACAAAACATCCACTCGTTTGGGGTCAGCTATGCAGACTGGCTTTTATATTGGGAATATAAATAATTGTCACAGCATAAAATAAATTTAAGATGGTTAGGTGTTTGATTGAAAACTAATTGCAAAGATGCGACCATCTTGGAAGACACAAATTTGTATGACAGGGTGACATGATGCTAACCATAATATGATGCTAGCAAACTGTCTACATGATGTTACAATGTAAACAAACATCTTAGGCTCCGCCCCCAAACATTTGAGAGACAGAGCTAGAGGGGATGCCATTGACGTTAAAGTTACTAGTGTAGGAAAAGAACGTAGGTCTGACATGATTATATGAGTTTTTGGAGTGCATTGATGAACGTGATCTGGGTGAGCTAGACCCCTATTAGCTACATTAGCCCTGCAGCTACATTGTGTCAGTTAATAAGAAAATGTAGACGAAACTTTATTGAAGTTGTTTATTCAAACCAGAGTCAGAGGAGTCACTATTCAGAACCGAACCTTTGTTTTAATCTCGGTAAACTGACAAATTTTAGCGTATTAACAACATTTAGTTGAGAGAGAGGCTGGTGATGGAAGGATTGATTGCTCAGGTGTTAACGTTTAAATTATAACATTAACATGAGAACCGGAAGTGAAATGTCTTTCACAGACACTCCACAACAATAACTGGATAAATTACTGAATGCTCTTTTTTCACTTTCCCAGCAAGAACCCTAAATTTGTATGATGTCATCATTTAGTGTACTATAACGTCCTCTACCAAGCGTTTTAAGGATAACGATGAATAAATGACTGTAACACAATGTTGCAAATACAACCCTAAAACAACCAAATATCAACATTTGATTAATGTCGTTTGCACAACATCCAACAACGAATTCACAGAACGGACCTGGACCCTGTACACCGTGGACCTGCTCATTCTGCAGATGCTAATTTATAGATTAATTAATTTATTTAGTAATTAAGCTTTTAGCTTCTTCCTTGAATTAATGGTTCATTAAATTGCAGTAAAGAGTGAGTTCAGTCTTCTCCTCATCGTGGACTGGGTACAAATTGTGATCATGGTTCTACCTTAGTTGCTAAAAATATATATTTTCTACATTGGAAAACAGTATTGGAGATCTCAAAACTATAAAATGTGCCATTAGGTTATTAAGTAACAACAACAACAATCAGTTGTTACTTTAAGACTTGAAAGTCAGGCTTTCTGGAACAGTTCTTGCAAGAACTGTATTGTCGAGTGCATTTGCAAAACCCATCAAGCACCATGATGAAACTGTCTCTCACGAAGACCATCGTTGACCAGTCAAGCAAGACCAAAACTTATCTCTGCTGCACATGAGAAGTTCATTTAGAGTCACCAGCCTCAAAGATTAACAGTAGAGCCGTTGTGATGACTTTACAGAGCATACAGTACATACAGTATCAGACACTTATCAACCGTTCACTGAAGATTACTGGATATTTTGGATGCCTTCAGCATTGATTTACAGTGTAGAAAGAAATAACAATCATGAAGATACACCAGAGGTTTTTTGAAAGTGAGAATTACTTTTGTGAAATGATGTTGAAACTGGTTGACTGCCTGACATTGAACTATTGCAAATATGACCTTAAAACAACAGAATATCAACATTTATCTATAGCATGTATGGTGGCAGGGCAATGGTGTCTCAGTGGTAGGTTTCTCGCCAGCCTTGCGTAAGGCCAGGATTGATTCCCAGCCAATGCCCAAACCCCAGCCAATGGATGCAGTGCCGGTCCCAAGCCCGGATAAAAAGGGAGGGTTGCATCAGGAAGGGCTTACGGCGTAAAACCTGTGCCAAGTTGCTGTGCTGATCGGACGGTCCTCGATGGGAGCAGCCGAAAGACCACCTCCTATCTATAGCATTCATGCTGCTTAGTGTTCTTCGAACAACGTTCAAACTACAGAACATCTAGTTTTAAAGAGCAGACCTCAGATCTGTAAAACCTTAAAAAACACTTAAAAAGTTGTATTTCTATTTTTATGCAGTGAAGGGAACAAAAATAAAACTTGGAAGAATGTTGTCTGCACGACACTGGGATAACGTTGCATAAACGACCCTAAGACAACGTTACAAATTATAACTATATGCGGAATGTTGTTGCAGAAAACAATGAAACATTTTGGGATTTTAGGAAAATAATCTTTAAGTCTTTTTAATAATCTCTATCTTTAAATGGTAATGTTGCATTGTTGACTATTTATTTTCCTTATAACAGCGTGACACAGTGATTTATTTCTTAAATGTTTCATAATTAATTCTAAGTAAATCTGTACTTTGTATTAGAATGTAAAGGAAAAAAATTATATGCCACTACTGCATAATAATAATAATTATAATAGTAATAATAATAATAATGTAAACAGGAGGTTAATTTCGATTTTCTCAGCCAGTTAAACACTGGTTACGGCTCAGGGTTTTATGTGTCATTCCTCAAAGTGTTATGCGTGATAATTAGGCTTCATATCATAATCAATACATCTACTGTAGATCAGCTGTCTGCATCTGTAATGTACAACATGAGCTCAGAAAACATTGGTATCAGCTTTGTTCTTTCTCAGGGCTTCTGCTTCATCAGCATCCTCAGTTATCTGTTAACAAATACGAGCACAAAGCTGTAGATAAACAGGACTAAATACACCTGGATGAATATTGCCGCTGCATCGATAAAAACCGATTTGTCTCGGCCTGCGTGATTTTGTCCGCATCCTCCATTTTGTCTCTGGTTTCCGGCTGAAGTGCATCACTCTGCGCGTGCAATTTGGACTGGATTGAATCTAATAAAGACAAACAGCACAACTCGAAGCGACACGCACCTCAGGAATCACTGGGATGACTTTTTTTTTTTTTTCCACCCGCTAATGATAAGAAGTCAAACAGTTTCTGCTTTCTACTTAAAAGTGAGACAGAGACAGAGAGACGGGGATGTCACGCCTTTAGCTCATTACGGCGGGAAAATGTAAGGCCTTTGCGGGCATCCATGTTTCTTTGTACACTTCTGAGGATTCGCAGCACTGAAAGACACACACGGGGGATTTCAAGTGATCTAGTGCTTAGTGGAAGAGGAATAATGACCGCCGCTGACCCTCGTTATCCCTCCTTTCTCCTTTCTTTCTTTTTTTTTTGTTTCTCGCTGAAATGAAGGGATTTCTTCACCTTTACACTTCAGTGGCCATCGCACCGGAGTCCGCGTCAGCCGGGGTGGAAACGCATCAAACGTGAGAGATCAAAAATATTACACAGGAAGAGGAAACTTGAAACACAAAGCCTATAAAAATATTAATGATAAAAAACAAAACAAAAAAAACCCCAAACAAATCAGTGTTCAACTCAGACACACACACACACACACACACACACACACACACACACTTACTTACAAAGTCGCAGCATGAGCAGAGGGTCTACTGATCCAAGGACGCTTGGGAACAAGTGTATCAACCTTGTCCTTTATTTATCCTGTCCTTAAAACAAACACTTTTTTTTTTTTTTACAAACAAACAGGTACCAGAACGTTCCAGCTATGATTCTCATGCATGTGTGTAAACTTTAGTCTTGGTCAGATACCCAGCATGCTATGCATCCGGCTAACAACCGGACGAACATGTTAACTATCATGCACCACGTCTTATTTCTTTTATTTGGGTCGAACAGTGTTTTAATATAATCTCACCTCTGATCCCTTTTCTTATTAGAATGTTGTTTTATGATTTGTCCATTATTTTATAGAATAAAAAGTCGAATGTTTTGTATCAAAATGGTTGTAAGCCAAATCCATTACTCTTACACATTAAAGATTTGAAAGCCCATTTGTGATGAAACTTGTTCATGTGAAGAACGGTTTGGAAGTTTAACTCTGGGAGCTCTGGTCATCGCCAACTTGGCAGAAGTTGACTCCACCTCAATCCTGGTTAATCCATAAATGAGCAATTGGGTGGAGCAAACAGAACTTGTCTGATGGTTGGAACACACCTACTTACCTCAGTTACCTCAGACTAGCTAGCTTAGCTTTAGCTTAGCGTTAATTTGCATTTGATAGAACCCGGTCAGTTATCTCCCCGCGTCAACTCCGACATTTCTTGTGGTAACTTAAACTACAACGATTCCAGTTAGCTGGTTAGCTACAGGGCAAACAGATATCCTGCAATGCAGCTGTCTCTGAAATTAGCCACGCCCTAAATGATGCACTTTTATGGATTAATACAATTTTAACTGATGACTTGCATACAAATTCACCCTCCGTACAGTTATCATAATTGGAAAAACTAGCTATGGAGACCACAATTTTTATACCAGGTAGTAACCATGTTTATTTTTGGATTGACCCACTTTTGGCCTTTCTGCCTAGTGGTCATTCGAGGAACTACACATGTTGGTACATTTTTCAGAAATTAAGTGTGGTGTATTATGGGGAAACAATCAACATACTTTGATAAATTGTGTAACTGTAACCACTACAAAGTCGATCATGTTCACACGTTAACTCTTACACCTAAACAATTTATTACTTTAGTAAAAGAAAAATAAATAAATAAACAAACAAATAAATAAATAGTTACTAATAATTATTTATATGCTAAATAAATACTAAATAATCTATAGTGACAATAGAGACTAATTTCCTGAATTCATCTCTCACCGTATCACTGATGATATAATTTGCTCCACACCTTTTAAATATTACTCATTGAGGTCTGAGTTAGGAAATTAATCAACATTAAATTTAATATAAATTTGACTGAAAAAAAAATCCGGCCCACTTGTGTTCCAAGCACAAAAACTTCATGATTATGATTTCACGTTCAGCGCGTGTGGAGGAAACAGACACCCCCGTGCAGTCTGCCTACACCAGGTCTCTCATGCCTCATAGCACTTTAACACAGCTGAACAATAAACCAAACGCAGTTCCACTAGACTGTTATACTGTAGCATTCGATTCTCTCATCCCGTCCGAGCTCAGCAGGACAGCATTCTTTCACCTCAGAAATATTGCCAAGATAATAAATACTGTATAGTGTCACTAAACAATGGGGAAAAACTAGTTCATGCTTTTAATCACCTCTAGGTTGGACTATTGTAACGCCTTACTGTCTAGTTTTTCAACTACAGTAGATGTACAAACAATCTTTAGTTAGTCCAGAATGCAACAGCGAGAGTCCTCACTAGAACCAGAAGATACGAGCACATCACCCTTATCTTATCCACACTGCATTGGCTCCCTGTGAAATTTTTCATCGATTTTAAAATCCTACTATTGACGTATAAAGCATTAAATGGTCTCGCGCCGCAGTATCTGAGCGAACTGCTAGCATCTTGTGATCCGCCACGCCTACTTCGATCAAAGGATGCAGGCTGCTTGTCAGTACCGTGTATTATGAAAACTACAGCAGGGGGGTAGAGATTTTTCTTACAAAGCCCCAAAGTTATGGAATAGTCTTCCAATTAATGTTCGGGACTCAGACACAGTCTCAGTGTTTAAGTCTAGGCTAAAAAGCTATTTATTTAGCCAAGCATTTTTGTAAATAGATTTGCCTTAGGTAAAGGAGCAGATCTGGGGGACTCATGGACGTAGAGTATTATGGTGAACTGGTATGGTTAGATGCTGTCTTCCCCACTCTCATTGATCACTCAGGTTTGTTGACGGTGAGGTTATTGGTCACTTTACATCTCAGGGAGCTCTCATGTCTGTGTTGCCTTCTTGCTCTCCCTTTTACTTATGATGTCATAGTTAGTCCTGCCGGAGTCTCTGCTTGCACTCTACACTAAATATACGTTCACTTTATACATTGTTTGACTGTGACCATACCTAACTGCGATCTCTCCTTCTCTTCTTCTCTCTCTTCTCCCCTCTCTCTCTCCCTCTCTCTCTTTCCCTCTACCTGTCTCTCTGTCGAGCTATACATGTCGCTTCTGAGCTGCGAGTAATCCAGATCCCCTCTGCCCCCTGGACCTGTCTGACTCGTCCTGGTGTCCTGCTTCTGGTTGGCGATCTCGTCGCATGGATGCCCCATATGGTCTGCCTGGGATGCGTGTGGTGACTGGGGACGGTCCCACTTTTCCACAAAGACGGTCTTGTCCTCGGCTGATGCAGACAGCTGTTCTCTGAGGACTTGTGACTTCAGTCGCTTGATAGTTCAGGACTGGAGTTTCCTACAGTCTACCCGAGCCTCCAATAACAAACTGGACTCAATTTTAACTTAAACACATCTCCTGTTATACTGAACATTCAGTCTCACACAGTATGATGCAGATCAATCCCTGCTATCCGTTCACCCAAATGAGGATGGGTTCCCTGTTGAGTCTGGTTCCTCTCAAGGTTTCTTCCTATTACCATCTCAGGAAGTTTTTCCTTGCCACTGTCGCCATCGTCCTCGGCTCGCTCATCAGGGACAGTCTTATCATTGTGATTCATACACGTGTGTTCACTTCTCATATAAACTTAAATAATTCTTTTGATTGTAGCTGCTTTGCGACAATGTCAATTGTTAAAAGCGCTATACAAATAAAATTTTATTGAATTGAATTGAATCACCGAGCTCCATGATCTGGGAATCAGTAATTCCCTCAGCACTTTCTGAGGATCCTGGACTTTCTACCTGCTAGATCACAGTGTGTGCAAATCAACAGCAATCTCCCCTTTACACTGATTCTTGATACAAACAGGAATCCCACAAGGCATCATGCTGAGCCCGCTCGTATACTGTACCCTGTATAGAGACTCTATGGCTAAAATTTGTGGACATCTGAGCATCCTACCATGATGTGTAAAGCATGCGATTGCGATTATACAGAGTATTATATACTGTACATACTGGAGCATTATAGTTTCTCTTTACTACAGCTAAGAGGCCGAAACCTGCTCTGGCAAGACAATGCCAGCTCCATGAAGACATGATGTGTAAATGCTGGAGTTGAAGAACTCGAGTGTCTTGCACAGAGCCTTAATTGAACTCAAATCCACTGAATATCATTACCTTTGTGATAAACTGCAACTGAAGCATCATCGACAGTGCAACATCAGCATCTGATCTTGTAGAATGTGGGAATGAACACAAATCCTCACATCCACGCAACTTGTAATGAAAAGCTTTCTCAGAATAGAATAATGGAGCATATTACAACAGCAAAGGGGGAATAGCATCCCTGGAATAGTAAGTGCAGCAAACACACAGTGATGGGAATTCTTGACATCCTTGACGTGTGTTGAGTTTGTTAACTTTATAGTACTTCTCAGAGTATTTAGTAAATGAGTAAGAAAGGTAGAAATGTTAACAATACAGCACAAAGTGTAATCCTGTTTTTTTTTTTTTAAGTTATAGTCCTAAAGTTAGTAAAGTGGAGACTCCTTACTAAAATTCATTCATTCATTCATTCTCACCTGAGCCGAGAATCAAACCTTCGACCCTGGTGCGAGGTGTGAAGCCACAGTGCACCTGCCATGATGTGACTTTATAGATCATTAATCAACAGCTTTTGACCAGTCAGAATCAAGAATTGAGCTGTGATGTAAAATGTTTCACACACACACACACACACACACACACACACACACACACACTCATAATCCCATGATGGTCGAAGGCTGCAGCTGGCGATCGGCTCTGGTGCGGGCTCTAACGCCGCCTGTGTTTCCAGCAGGGTGCAGGTTCGATAGCGGTGAAAGCTTAATGGGACGTTTAATGGAGTGCAGGATGGAGGCCCAGCGGAGGAGAGAAGAAGAAGACAGACGGGCCGGGAGCGAGTCCTCGGAGACTCTGGAGTGAGACGAGTGTGAGCGTGCCAGTTCTTTAACACCGGGCCATTATCTGTGTCTAAATACCACGGCCATTAAGAGGTGGCCTCATCCCATGGGGAAGAGCTATGCGTAGAGAGGAAATCACAGAGCAGACAGCGTGCAGCCAGCACGGCCTCTCCAGAGACACACACATATACACGCATATACACACTTGCCAGGCTTGCTGTCTCTCAGTAGGCCTTGAGTTAAAACTTGCTCAAGCGGGACATACAAGTGGCTGTGCGACTTTAAAGCACAGTTCGATCCAAATCAAAGCTTTAACAGAGGAACTGATTCAAATCTCTAAACGCCAGTCACTCTAAAAGCAGACTGATGGATCTGGGCATTATTTCCACAGAATGAACACCCAGAAATTGTTTCTGAAATACGTACAGTGTACAGGTATCAATGTGTCCGACACTGCTGTTGTTCAATTCAAGTTAAGAATATATCTATCAGCATTTTATTTAGTTATTTTTTAGAAGCATTTTTTAATTTGCATTAAAAGCTGCATCATTGGTGACTTAGAATGGTCTGTCTATAGATCTGATCTGCAAGCGATCGACAAAAATACAGTCAACCTCCGCAAAGTCGCGGTTCAGAGTTCGCAACCTTAGTCATTTGCGGAAATCTCTTTAGAACCTAACTAATAATTCTTTGCGGAAACCCCCGCAATTACGCGGAAACCACAAATGTCCTCTGCAATGTTTTTATGGCTTTTTTTCGTGGCAATATATCATTTTTCATTCGTTTTAATGATAAACTATGAGGAACAATATCATTTACTAATTGTGTAACATAAATATTAACATAAAATTGCATCAGTTACAGTACATATAGGGGTAACATCTGTATTTTACATTCTAGCACTGTGGGAGACACAGCACTACAGTACTGTACAGTTTACGGGTTTACCTGTTTTCAAGAGTAAATTATTAAGCTGAGTTTGAAATGAAATTGAAGTGATTTGAGGGCATATACAGGGTTTGAACCATAAAAATAACCATGTTTTTGACTACATCCAAAATTCACGTTTTTTTTTCACATTTTGGGGGTCGACTGTAATGTTTGTGAAGATCCCATTGTCCCAACCTCATCTTGTCAATTTCTCTGATTGGCTAGATTATCACTGAGACTTAAATGAGAGCAAATTCTAGAGTATGATTTACTAGAGGGATTTGTAGTGTAGTGTTTCTATTTATGAATTATGAATTACTTCAACTTCCTGTATGTTTTAGTCTAAAACATGTTGACGTCTTGTTTAAGTTTCTCTTTAATAAGATTCTCATCTTTTTTTTCCAACAAATCCCACCTTCTTTATTGTGATTGGTTCTGATTAGTTAGATCATGTGAAATGCGAGCCAATCCTAGAGCAGGAAGGCGGGACCTCTAATAATGCTCTCTATCACAGTTTAGCTAACACGGTGTCAGGAATATTTATTAATTATCTGATCTCAATGTCAGTTCCCTTCTAAGACACATTTATGTATTATTTTAAGTCATTAAAAAAGACTGTTGTTAATGATGTGGATTATTTTTGCTAATACAACTAAGGATAGGATTCTTGTACTTCCCACCTTTGTCTGACAAATCCCACCTCCTGCATTTTGATTGGCTTATCCCTGATTGGTTAGAGTTTCACCTCACTCCATGGAGGCGTCAGTGTAGATTTAAACCCATTTATCCGAAGACATTTTCTATGTTAAGGGTTGATAACAAAAGCACTGTATGAACCACACAATTTTCTACTTACTGTATTTTGTCCCTTTAGGGCCACCGTACGGAGTTTGAGCACACAAACTCATTCACACATTAGAGTCAATTTGGGAACTCCAGTTAGCCTACTCTGCATGTCTTTGGACTGTGGGAAGAAAACCGCAGAGCAAACCCACCAAACATGGAGAGAACATGCAAACTTCACACACACACACAAACAGACCCTGAGGTGGGAATCGAATCATCAACCCTGGAGGTGTGAGGCTAACCATGACATCACCGTGTCCACCTAGAGCACAATTATGCTGAAATTTTGCTTTAAAAAAAGTGATCAGATTCGTTTGCGTCCACCTCCGTGTACACACGCTGGAAAACAAAATGTCACACACTACCCAGAGCGAAACTTATACTGCAATAACGATGCACAACAAAGTTGAGACTGTGTGTGTGTACATGCGTGTATCTCAACCTGCACTCCGGTGCAAAATAACCTATTCTGTCCCTTCAGCACTTAGAGAGAGAGAGAGAGAGAGAGAATGTATAATGTGATGGAGAATATATATATATATATATCATCTGACGGAAGGAAGCAACGATACAGAATAATAAATCTGCAGAATAAAATAAAAAGTCCAAAACAACACAACTGGACAAAAATAAAGCCAATGAGAGAGAGAGAGAGAGAGAGAGAGAGAGAGAGAGAGAGAGCCTCTCCTTCTTATTCATAACACACGCCAAAAAAAAAAATCCCATAATGATGGGTGGTACAGAGCGTGGCTGAAATCATCTACACACACACACACACACACCTGTACCACAGCACCTGTGACCTGTGACCTCGCGCAGCTGCTTGGCGCCGGTGACCTAGTGCTGTTTAGATGAGTGTGAGAAGGCTGTTTTTTTTTTTTTTTTTTGGTGGGGTGTTGTTTGTTTTTTGGTGATCACTGTGAGTCTGATCAAGTCGACGCGCTGCACATTATTTATTGATGGAACTCTCCACTTTAAAATGCACCATCGCAGTAGTAGGTGGCATTGTGCTGTCACACTGAAACAAAAAAACAAAAAGAGCCTCAGCTGCAGGAAAGAGAGAGAGAGAGAGAGAGAGAGAGAGAGAGAGAGAAGTAAAAGTGTAGCAGTTCAGGAGAGCATGTGCAATCACTTTCTTTCTGACTCTCACATCTGCGCAGATAATAACAGCAAGATTACTCCAGTTCTAAATTTGCCAAAAAGGCAAAAAAATAAAATAAAAAAAAAGAAAGAAAGAAAGAAAGAAAGAAAAAAAAAGCGCTCATGGAATTTTATTAACATACAATTAAGGATTTTTTAAATTAGAGCTTGTTTATCAGAATACATGAGGTACATTGGGACTGAGGTTCATACTGTAATATTAAGTGATAGGTTTAAACGGATGCGCTTGTTCTAGTGCTTTATCGTTTCTATGGCAACAGCTCATTCACGAGACGTCTACAACAGATGCTCCACATAATATCAATAATACCAAAAGTCTAACAATGAATAATGTGTGTGTGTATATATATATATATATATATATATATATATACTGTATATATATATATATTTTTTTTTTCCCCCTAAATAAGAGGATGTTCAAGTCAAAGCGGAACTTTTGATTTACAGTATTAACCCTTAGGAGTCTGAAAAACTTGCATTTTTTCTGGTAACTGTGAAAAGAACTTAAAATGCTTCGTCATGTTTGATCATACACAAAAGTGTAGTACATCATTTGAATCTGTAAAGGGTCTATGTTTATTTATGTATACTCACAATATCCACAAATCAGTGTGCTTTTGTAAAATAAACAGGGTGCGCTTTGAGCCGTCTCAGTCTCAGCGAAAATCTTTTTGAAACACGTCACTAAACTGAACTGAAACTCCGCGAATACTGCACACACAGACATGAGAAATATATCTATAGAAAGCTTAAAGTGTCTGACTTTAAATAAAGCAATTTAAATGAAAAAATAAATATTTTCAGTTTATGTAATCCATGTGAAACCAAGGAGAGGCACAGAATTTGTTGCACGTCATTATCTGCTAATGACCCGGGGCAGGACACGCCCACACGCCATTCACACACCATTCATCATATGTATTAGTTCAATATTACATATTTTCTTAGTATGCCAGAGTCATTATCGGACTGTCTGGCTTCACTCGAGTCTGAAACGCTGGCCTCCCAGGAACTCCTTTAATGCCCCAAATACGTGGAAACGGCTTGGAGATGAGGTCAGGATTGTAGGGCTGATGTGGCGATAACTTCCAGCTGAGTTCCTGTAATGCGCAACTGATGCTGGTCAACGACTGTGTGTACTGTACAGTTCTCACAGACAGACGCGTCTCTCCAGTGCTGGTGCTTTGCGACGCCTTTACAAAGTTTCTCAGCCCAGGAAGTGGAGGTGAGATTTCAACCCTGATTTGTAATCGCAAGTTTGTTAAACACATTTGAAACACGCATTCACTTACAAAATTCTCTAAACATACTAAATACTGACCCTGACCACGGTAAAGCATTCCAGAAATGAATTGAATAAACTGATGAGGTTTAGAATCGGCGTTGAAAAGCATCCTTAATAATTTCCTATGATGGAAAAATCATCAGATTTAACCTTGCATACTGTATGTGTTGTTATGGATTGATACCATAACCGTATATACAGGCTGTAACATTTTAACACTGATATGGAGGCGTGAATATTTTAAAAGTCTTCTACACAACTTTCTGTTCACTATACAGTATATACTCGTTGTAGGGCATACCCTTTATATGTAGCACTGTACATCGGTCAAATACTTTTTCTACTATTTAAAAGAGTTTACTTGCAAACATAGCGCAGTATAAACACACACGCACACACGTTATGTTCAACTCTAGGTAGTGTTTCAACCCTGTGTGACTGTAGTTTAAATAAACAGAAAAAATGCTGTTTAATAAATAAATAAAAAAACATGTAATTTTATAAAAAAAAATTTAAATATGAGGGGAATTTAAAACATTCTTTGAGCCGTTATTCTAATATCGTCTTTTTTTGTATTCTACTTTACATGAGCCTTCTGGAAACCCTTCCGTGCAGCTTTATTAACCCGGCGCTTTATTTGCCCTTATTCCGCGTACAAACACCTTGCATCAGTCGCGGCACACGATCGCGGCTTGGCCTCGTGATGATTTTTGGCTGCGTGGTGCGGTGTCGAACGCGCCGGTCGCCGGCTTCTTTGTTGATGTTATTCAGAAGCAGCGGGCACCGGAGGTGGTTTGATATTAGAGAAGCAGCTGAGAGCCACAGGTACGCTCTGAGGTTCGCTCTAATCCTCTGCTTTGAATGGAAAGCATGCTATGATGCAATTCGCTCCTTACCGAACGCAAAGAAGAAATTATAATGAAATAATTTTTTTTTTTTTTTTTTTTTAAAGGCTTTGGTGATAGAGAGTAATGTCTTTTCTCTGGATCCTACCACGCGATTAGAATGAAAAGTGGGAGCCGTGTGCAGGGGTCGACATTACGAGCGTCCGGGTTGTGTTATTATCTGTTCAAAGTGCAGTGGTAGTGAAAAAAAAAAAAAAACACAACAATTCCTGGTGTGCGGCGTGAGTGTATCCTGGTTTTGCACGCTCTGACGCTTGTTACCCTGTTTACACTCCCCACCTCATTCTCTCGCTCTCTCTCAATCCACATGCCTGCTAGTTTGGAGAATACATTTACACTCCTTTCACCTGGACTCCACACACACACACACACACACACACACACATACACGCGCACACAGTTTAGAAGAATGTGTGGAAGAAAAGCGAGGGCCACAGAGCAATTTGCAATGCATTGTAGCGCCTGCGCCAGTGCTGGAGAGAGTAGATAGAGGCCGTAGCCGGAAAGAACATTAAAAGCTTGTTTTGTACGCGGCCCCCTGCTGGCAGGGAGCAGATCAAAGCCGAGGATGGAAATAGGGGAATGTGTGGAGTGCAGTAATCACACACTCGCTCGTTGGCACACCTTCGCCGCCAACCCCACTCTCTCTCTCTCTCTCTCTCACCTTCTCTTTCTTTCTTGTTCCCTATTTCCCCCCCACCTCCTCTCCTTTGTATACTTCTTTCTCCACTTTTCTTTCCCTCTGTCGCTGCTCCCTCCATCCTCTCGACAGTCGCTAAGGAGACGGGGCAGCGTGTCCATCACTGCAGCTGCACACATTCCCCTCGTGCAGATTTGGTCCGGTCCTAATTAAGGCTTCTCCTATTCGTGTGCGGAGATAATTGGACTTTCATCTCACCAGGACGCTGCTGCTGAATCTATTCTTCGCCCTTTTAATAGGGAACCGGGAGGGTGGAGGCTCGGGCAAAGAAAAAAAAAAAGATAAATTGAGAAACAGAAAAGGGTGGGGGGTGGTGAGGTGGGGTGGGGTGGGGTGGGGTAGGGGGGGTAGGATTTGTTTCTTAAGGGTACGACTCAATAATTAAACATATCTTGGGTTACAAATATCTCTGTACGCATGAAATTAAATGGCGCCTGCTTTTGTTTCGAGGGCAGATATGCCACGCGGAGGACGGGGAAAGGGTTAAGTTTCAGAGTTGCATCTTTCATGTATTAGGGAACAACAGAAAGACGCCTAATGAGAGGGGGACCTGGAAAGGTAATGCTTGTGGGAAATCAGAGAAGGCCCACGGAGATTAGGGCCATCCGCAGGGCCTGTGCTGCATCCCCGCGAACAGGCACAAACAAGCCTATAAATTCATCCGAATGCATCCAGCTTTGTGAGAGAGAGCGTGCTTATGGGGAAAGCAGATATGCAAGGCGCAGGCCAAGAAAAGCTCAGGAGAGACCGGAGGATAGCGAGCGGCGCCACGGATTCGGATCCGTTTGGTTTGATTAAATGTCCTCATTGCGATGCCTTACTACAAGCGGGCTTCTGCGGAGTCGTTTTCCGCTCAGGAATACAGAGCAGTCGGTCGACTCCTGTGACGGTAGCGACGAAGCGTGCGCGCGCGTGTTGAACGTACAGTACGCCCGGTACGTCGCTACATCACTAAACTGGGCAGCCGATCACCTGGTGAAACATTTCATCTGCTCGAATCAGAGTTATAAAATGAGCAGGGAGCCCCCTGGAGAAACGGGAGGAGGAGGAGGAGGGTTGAGATTCTGTCCCTTTCCACTTCCTCGACACAGAATATTGAGTGTGTATTTAGTGCATGCAGAGGCAGGATAAAGAGGAAGCACTTTCTTGTTCTGTTACACACTGCTTAATTGTGGAAAACGACCCCCATTTCGTCGAATGCCATGTCAAGTCATTTTGATTTGCTCAGCGGCCTGTTTCGAGCAACAGTCCTCTTCTGGCTCGAGCTGACTGGCAGCGGTTAACCTTATGGACACGGCATTTAAACCCTGAGACCAGACTTTTACTGAGACTTTTTTTTTTTTTTTAACGGGGTCTATTTTTAAGTCATAAAAAATAAGGGGAAGAGAATAAGTGGTAGCTCAGCAGGTTAAGTCTCTGGGTTACAGATCAGAAGTCTGACGGTTCGAGCCCTAGCTCCACCGATTTGCCACTGTTGGTCCTTGAGCGAGGCCCTTAACCTTCGGGTGGGTGGTGTATCATGGCTGACCCCATACTCTGATACAGTATGTGAAGAAAAGAATTCTCTTTGGCTGTGGAGTATTGAGTAAGCGATGAATAAAGGCTTGACTTATAAACGCTCACTGGACTCCTTACTAAACGTTTTAAAATGCAACGTGCGGGTCCGACACGTGGGACAGTTTGGCGCAACGTGAGCCGGTCGCATAAAACGGGACACGCTGGAAAAAACGTTATTCAAGAGATAAATATTTTGTAAAAATGGGACTGTTGTACTGCGGACCTGTGCTGTTACCCGCTGCGCGCATCACAATAATGCAGCCGGCGTTTGTATTGTATATGCTGAAATACATCATTAGAAACCAAAATAAACATGCTGAACATGTCTAAGGTGGTGCTTTCAGAAAGGGAGAAAAGATAAATGCATCCGTAGGAGGGAGAGATAGAAAACAAAAAAAAAAAAAAAATAAACAGCTCCACCGTCATTTTCCAAACAGCAGAGTGTTAACACATTCCTGGATGAGAGCAGCCTGGTGGTGCACAGACACCCTGGTTTAACACCATGAGGAAACACAGCAGCTGTTTACCAAACACTGTGTTACAGCAGGATACGCTGGCCTACACATGTCTGTTCGGTTACTGTTTCAAAGGCCAGATTCCACTTTCATGATTTCTGCTATGCATCCCTATGAATTCACTAATCATGATGAGCAGCGGGAGGTCGGACGGTAAGATTATGGCTTTTTACGACTGTTATTCTATTCCAAATGGTTAAGATGTCAGTTTATGGTAAAAGTATTAAATCCATATTGAATTCATATTAAATTCAAATTTCATTTGTCACATACACAGTCATACACAGTATGATATGAAGTGAAATGCTTAAACGACCGGCCGTAACCTTAAATTTTTTTTTAGGTTATTAACAGGAAATAAATATGAATAAAAATAAATAAAATAGAAAATAAATTTAGCTAAGATAAGAATAATGTACAATATAAGAAAACCTAGCTGTACAAAATTGGAGAAGAGATGATTTCTGTACAAATATAGAAAAATAGAAAAAATTTTAGTGTGGAGATGAAGAAAAGCGAGAAATTAAAATAAAAATGTTTGGGTGGAGGCGGGGGGTGCAAATATGCATGAAAGTGTCTTATTAAAAGTGACTTATGTGCAACGAGCAAAGAAATGAACATGAATGTGCAGGTGTGCAGTGTCCATAAGTGTCCATGTATTATATTAAATATAGAAATTAATAAAAACCAGAGGGCGGCACGGTGGTGTAGTGGTTAGCACTGTCGCCTTGCACCTCCAGGGTCCGGGTTCGATTCCCGGCCAGGCTCG
>JAQMYG010000038.1:5087834-5110337 GCA_030014215.1 Clariallabes teugelsi | reverse complement strand
TGTAGAGAGGGGGGGGGGACGACAATCTTGCTAGGGAAAATCTTGCACGAGACAAGGCAACAGTGTCTAATGCGAGTACGGCATAAGTGCAGTGGATCTGAATTCACCATGTGCCCACACCATGTGCGCTCAAAAGAAAAACACTCAGGGGCAATTTTCAGTCGCATCGAATCAGAGGCTGGAGGGTTTTGATGCACAAACAACACAGGGAAAAAAAGGTTCAACATTTATTTTACTCACACGCCATCATCTTGTTCGTCTGGAGGCTGGTTTTGGCGGGAAAGTTGCATGGGTGTGACATTTCTACTTTTTTTTTTTTTTTTTTAAAGATGGTCTCCAGATGTACAACAGAACAGAAACATAGATGCAAACACTCAAAAGCTCCATATGTCTCTGTAGTTTATTCAGCTGTGATGTTCCTCAGCCTGAGTTTGACCCTGATGGTGAAGGGACTGCGAGGAGAGCGTCAGACTGAGACTACATACTACAGCCTATTCCTGTATGAGAACACTGAGAAGGACAGTGATGAGGGGAACACAGGGAGGAATGAGACAGCTCCAATATCTGGGCCAGTTCGGAAGATGGATGAGATGAAATTTCTCTTTCTCTCTCTCACGCACACATATACACACACAGACAAACTCCATCTCTCTTTTTCTTTTCTGTATATACTACCGTCAGGTCTGTATACCCCTAGGACAAATAAAGAAGAAAAATCACTTTGAGAATTACTAAATTTGTCAAATAGTTTACGTTGAGATGTTATATTAAGATGTTATATTAAGAGCAATTCCAAGGTATGCATCTCCAACCTCTTTTTCAACCCCTTTAAACCCCTCGGGATACGGAGCTATTTTTCATTCACTTGTGAATTCACACACGTGGTCCCCTGACCATCACACCCATATGTGCATGATGAACATCCCATCCCGGGTTTATTCTCTTCTGGTACAATGCGTTCCCCCTCTTCTCCACTAAATGTTGGAGTGGGCTGTGAGGAAAAGCATGAGCAAGCTCAGGTGCTGATGTTTGCGCTGTCGAGGGGGCTCTAGTCCCAGTTCATACCAAAGGTGAAGGTTCAGTGGGGTTGGGTTCATTAGGGCTCTGTACAGGGCACTCGAGATCTTCCACCCCTACCCAACCTTAAAACGCCATGTTTCCTCACAGCCACGCATCTGGTGGAGAGCCATCTCAGAAGAGAAGAGTTGAGCTTATTCAAACAGCAGAGAATGTAAATTGGGAATGGGATGTTCAACATGCACATACAGTATGGGTCTGATGGTCAAGGGGCATACATACTTTTGTATATATGCCTGTATACTTTTAAAGGAGAGTAATGGAGGCCCTTTTGAACAAGTGATGAGACATCGGTGAGGCTTTTGCTCAAATACTGTGAGTTACTGTACTGAGAGACCGAGGGAACTACAGTATGATGATAAAAGTGAGGAACTTGTTTCTCTTCATAAACTTCTTTCTAAAATTAAATGTTTCAATAGGATCCACTCCAGTTTTACTTCTGCATTTTGAAATGCTAGAACTTTACTCCTGGTTGAGAATCATATTTGCATTTAAAAAAAAAACTGGAGTTTTCAGGAGCTCTTGTGGTAGAAAAAGGGCTTTAAAGGGTTTTCTATACTGAGGAGTGGAGGAGACACTGTGTTCCTGAATAGAGGAATGAAATCAAGTCATTGAGGTGTCATGACTTTTGAATATTTTTACCACCAGACAAGCAAGAGGTTCTGATAAGGGTAAAAACGATGCTTGTTAATGGATATGAAATTGCAGCACATGAGAGTGCTTAACCTAAAACGGTGCAAATTGTTGTTTCTTGTCCACTTTAATATTGACAAGTTTCACAAACCAGTAAATAGATTTAGTTTACTTGCTAAGCTTTTAACGTCCAGCTTTTTGTACAGTATAACGTGTTAGTATTGGAGCGGGTGCAAGCGTACAGTATAACGTGTTAGTATATACAGTACATATATGTACATACTGTAGATTTCAAGTCACTATATATGATATCGTATTGAACTTAACCTTATTGAGTCATCTCTACCATTTGGTTGAGATATGCGATGCTAAATAAAAAAATTTTAAAATCCACAAGCTGATTCAGTGTCTTTACACAGTATGTATTTTCAACTTCTTTGTAGCACACTACGAGAAATAACGTGAATCTAGTGCACAGAAACATTTGTGCTGTCGCACCATCACACAAAATGTTAGCATTTTATGATTTTTTTTTCTGCCTTTATGTTCTCGTCCAATTTTTTTTTAGAGTATCTTATCATCTGTGTGCATTTTAAACGCTCAACATAGGGTTCAAACAGTTGCCTCATGCTGTGTTTATGATAATCTGCTTGTTGGTTGTTTCTTTTTATCTTGTCATCTATTTGCAATGCTTTTACACAATTTCATTCAATAGCTTGAATGACAATCTCCCTCTCTCTCTCTCACACACTATCTGTCTCTCCTTACACCGCACTACTTCCTTCCTAAATCATATTCGAATTAAATCCAAATTCTGTTCCTCCTGAATGCAACCTGTACTAAAGAGCCTTTTTTTTCTTTTTTTTGCAAATCCATTGAGGAGAACATTTACATAAGTGTTTCTTAAAATAAATGTACTGGAGCGGGTGCAAGTGTTCTCTACTCGCTGCTTGACACGTTTGCCTATTTATGAAGCAAATGTATGCATTTAATAAAAGTTCTAGGCAAAATGTTCACGATGCATGATATTTCAATTAGTTTTTGTGAAGCTCTTGTCATGAGCGAGGTTTGTTCTGCTCGCTCTGTTAAGTGTTTTGAGGATGCTGCACTTTTGTTCAGCACTGTGGCCTCGCACCTCCAGGGTTGACTGTGTGATTCCTGCCTCGTTTCCTGTCTCCATCTCTGTCTGTGTGTGTGTATGGAGTTTGCATGTTCTCCTCGTGCTTGGTGGGTTTCCTCCATGTTCTCCGGTTTCCTCCCACAGTCCAAAGACATGCAGGTTAGTCTTACTGCCGTTTCCAAGTTGCCCGAAGTGTGTAGAGTGTGTGCATGCTCGTGCACTCTGATGGATCGTGTACCCCGCCTCGTGCACCGAGTCCAGGCTATAGTAACACAAGCGCTAAGTGCTATAGAGAACGAGTGTGAGAGTGAGAGTGAGCGAACTTTTGTTTTCGGGAACTTTCATAAATTGATTGAGAAAGAGAATAAGAGTAGAAAATAAATAAATAAATTAAAAAACTGTATGTACATTGGGCTGTGCGCAGCAGTGGGCTTTATTGCTGGCCTAAAGCAGCTCCTAATTGAAAGGTAGCTATAAAAACTGCAGGTGTCCAGCCCTCGGTGCCTCTAATTGGCAGCCTGGCAAGGCGACTGAGCGAAAAAGAGAACTGCTGGGATGCACACCTCCGCGGAAAAAAACCCTACGGAGACATAGACTTAGCACTAAAAAGGTCCATTTCCTATAATATGGCCGTGGCTTGCTGTGTCCTTGGTGGTGCATTATTGGCCTGCGCGGTGCCGGAGAAGTGCTACTAAAAATCATTTCTGTGCTAATGACAGAAAAAGTTATTCAATTCCGCATGCGGTGTTAGCCTACTGAAAGATCAGCATGCTGTATGAGGCAGGGGTTTTGCACCGAGCACCGGGGCCTGATTGAGCAATCATTTGCTCTCCATGTATATTTTATACGGGGATTATCACGGGTTGTGCGGCTTACATATTTTAGTTGTTTAAGACCGGAAAAATACCGTAGTCGTAAACAGGATCCAGTTTATAAAGGATTGAAAGAATGAAAAATTACTAGAGCAAGGAGTATTAACATCGCCGAAAGCCCTGAGCCATGTGCCACACTAAAACAGGGTTAGAACGGGAAGCAGGAGCGGCGAGGAAGTGAACAATTTGCGAGAGATTGAGAGAAATGTTTAAAATAAATGTTCAGATGGACAAGTTTCCTAAGGCAAGCTGATGTTCTGGAATTTGAGAACGTCACATTGTTAATTAATCACGATGCTTTGATTGCATTTTAGTGATTTCTTGCACCTCCCTAAAAGTAGTTGTGCGTTACTAATGTTAATCAGTCCTGACTCGGTTATTTACTGTGGTTACAGGATGGCAATCCTTCAGCTCATACTGTATGTCCAGCACCAGCTTTTGCTTTTTGAATCATTCGTTATGAAAAAATCCCAAAGCCCAGGCAACATATCAGATAAAAAAAAAAAAACTAGGCCAAGTGGCATTTCTCAGATTACTAATTGTTTTGGGGTTTTTGTTTGCCTTCTATAATCAAAATGATATAGCCAAGAGACCCAGTAAGCCGTGCGTGGTGGACCCGGCAACCCGAGTGACTTCGTTCGAAGTTATAACGCAAATGAAGCTTGGGATTTCCTTCGGTTTCACAGAGTAGGTGTGCACGTCTTGGGACACTTTTGACATTTATATCTAAATAAACGCAATTATAAAGTCCAATAAAGATCTGATTCTTCAGCAACGTATTGCGATCCGGTTCATATTGCAATCATTTTCTTATAGGATGCCAAAAAAAACAAACAAAAAAAACTAAAACAGACTGAACATTTTTTCCATTGCAGACTCCCTTATATCCTGCCGCCTACGGTTAAACTCTAGCGTCTGAAGCGAACAGGCTTTGCCGAAACACAATCCAGTGCACGTGGCCTTGAGCGAGCAGAGCGCGCTTGTGATTTGTTCGGAACGCGTCTGTGTGTCTCGCTCTTCTTCGTCCTTGGCCTTAACTCTCGTGCAGTCGAACAGGACAGATCTGAATCAGCAGATGGAAACCGGAGAGTTTTTTTTTTCCCCCGCCGGCCGGTTTGTCCTCGCACAGGCTTGAGCGGTAGCACTGAGAATCGGATCGATCGGCACAGTCAATTAGAGCACTAATGTTTTAATCAATGGTCCTGTAAAAGTATGACAGGGGGCCATCATTAACTGGCTGCAAATTTATGACGAACGCCGATGGTGTAACTGGGAATTTGTAAACAGCGCATGTGATAACGAAAGGTTCTCCTCTCTGTCTGTCTCTCTCTCTCTCTCTCTCTCTCTCAAATCAATAGAATTGATCAGGCATTCAGCATTAAATAAGCTTCAGATGCAGGAATTGTACTCGGCTGATATTACCTTCTTCCCTGAGTGTGTCGCTTATGCCGCTGTTATTCGATTCTATGTAACCGCTTTCCCTTTTTTTTTTATTCCCCCCTCACTTGATAATTACAGGTTTATCAAAAGCCTGCTGGAATAAATATCTCGAGATTAAGTCAAGCCGTCAACACAGAGGGCACGCTGACGGATTGCAAATGTGACATGACAAGTTGCTAATGGGGACTGAGACAACAGAAAGACACGCGGTAGTCATTTCGCAACAGTGCGGCGGAAATATGAATATTTACAGCAGCATCTGCATGCCTTCTGTACGTGAGGGCATCGTGGAGCCATTTTTCTGACAGCGCTATTGTAACGTTAGTGCCTAATAAACCCATCCAGTGACATGGGGAAATTAAATACTGCTCGAGTTCTCTGAGCATGCTCGGACAGAAAAAGTTACGGGATTCGTTTTGTGATAAGGATTCATGCGATGCTGCCTTTTATTTGAGTTTTGTATAAATTAAGAAACGTCAGAGACAAAAGAAAAAAACAAAAGCATATATTTTTTTAAACTGCTGTTTGAAAATACATAGATGTTTTTTTTTTTCTTTTAAGTGCATAAAACATCCAGAAATGTTGCTTACCGAAGCACTTTCCCTCTCAAATCCAGCACTTACTGCGTTTCTGCTGAATACTGCGGTATAGTGTAGCTGATTATCAGTGTATGCCATATTGACAGTTTTTTTTTTCTTTCTTTAAAACAATACAACACAGTTTACATTTTTAACTCTTTAATGTTCTGCTCAGCTTTTTGGTAGAGCACTTTTTGAGTTATTATATCATTTTGAAAATGTGTTGAACATAACCTGTTGGAGCCATCTCTACAACTCAGCTCAGGTTTGCAAAAAAAAAAAAAAAAAAACGAAAAAACATTAAATTACTTTTCAGTTGCTGTGCAGCATAACATGAGAAATGAACATTTGTGCTACAAAAAATTTATGTGAGGTTTCCTGATTTTTTTTATTTTTTATATTTGTAGATACACCATGTTGACACTTTTTCCATAAAGAGCCATCTAAACCGTTTGGAAGAGGTCTATAAAAACATGCTAAAGGTTTAAAGAGATTTCTAAGACATGAGTAGGAATCCATATCTAATTACTTTCTGACATTCTGTTTCAGTTGCCTTTGATAAGACAGAACACACTACTACATATTTTTGAAGATGCTCATGGCTATATTTACAATATAATACACTGCCAGATGTTTCCAGATGTCAATGTTAGATAGAATAGCCTACTTTCTCTCATGTAACAGGGGCACCTTCCGCCATGCGGAAGGCCCGGGTTCGATTGCCAGGCAGCGCCCAAACGCCCAAGCCACTGGATGCAGTGCCAGATAAAATGGGAGGGAGCAGCCGAAAGACCAACAACAACAACAACAACAACAACTTTCTCTCATGTAACAGAGGAAAAGTGGGCAGACAACCATCCCATGATGTAGTATGTGCGGCAATTAGGTTGGTGTCAGGAAGGAAGTAAGTGTTAGCCCTCCCCCTTTCCAGTTTCTAGCTGTTGTATGACAGGAGATAGATGGCGTGTAGTTGGGAAGAAAATTGGGAAGAAAACGGGAGACCAGAGGAAGAGCTCCTTCAAATGTAATCGTGCTGTTGGTTTTGGTTAAGAGTTCACAGCTGACAGTTTGTTTTCAGAAATGTACACCCATTTCCTCACTCAGGTAGAGTGCCAAATCTCATTAATACCACTTCCTATCATGCTGTCATTGCAGCCTGGATGAAAAGGAATTCCAAAAGAAGAAGAAAAAGGATGAAATGAAAACGATACCTACTGTATACACCTAGAAAAAAAATTGTCAAATTGTCAGAAGAGTGCAGTGGAGGGGCATGCTTTCTTTAAGGTAAGCCCTATTCTGTAACACCTCTGGAACAGACAGAGTAAAGGAGCTTTACTTGAGGTCCCCGAAGTGGCAGCTTGACAGTGCTGGGGTTTGAACTCATAACCGTCTGATCTGTAGTCAGTAGGCTTAACCGTTAAACCACCACCCCCGTTTTCACACCACTGCACAATAGAATAGCCCTTTTGATATGTGAACAATGCTTTCAGAGATATAAATGCACATCACTCGTGGTTCACTACTTTACCACTCGCTCTCATTAGCAGATCTCCCTGCTACGGCCAACCCGAGCGGCGTACCCTATAGCGGGGCGGAAATGTAAAGCCGCCAGGTGAAACCCGGCAGTACATCTCGAGTACATCTGAGAAAGGGCACCGCAGAGCAGAACAAGGAAAACGAGAGAGGGCCTGTCCCTGACAAAGATGCTTTTCATGCTCTTCTTCTGAACAGTGAGAGCGAAAAAGACGCGAAGCTAAGAGAGTTTGGAGAGCAGAAGAAAGAAAGGTGAAAACAGCAGGGATGTATATGAGCAACAGGATCGAACGTGTGTTTGTTTCTGACAGAGTGGATCTGTATGTTTGGGAAAGTTAGCTGAATGGATACGTAAAGGCGTATAAAGAGCCTCTGTAGATATAAAGTAGCTCATCCTGCGCTGTCCATGAAGTCATGGTCAAATGGCTGTAAGTCGCCGGTTGTGGATGTTACTGTATTTAATTTTTTTATTTCGTTTATTTAATGCACAGTCTTGTCTTGTGTCACTTCATAGACATTTCAGATCACATTAAACATGAAATTCGGTTTGCAATGCAAAATAAATAGGACGTCCCTGATACAAATCACCTCATGCGGTGGAGAAAAGTCCACAAGGCCGTGTGTCTCATCTGGGACACGGCATAATTAATGCATAATCACACCAGCATTCAATGTGAGTCGAAGGCCAACAGTGAATGGGCAGCGATATGGATATTCAAGGCAATTATGCTGTAATGGATGAAAGAGGAGTGGAGGACTTTTGTTCAGACGGTCCTGTACTGTACATTTCCAGCAATGCCATGAACAGTAATAATTAGCTTCCAACGTTTGAAAGTTTTTGAAATTCTATAGAGATACAGATTTCACCTCGACAGATACAGTATGTTTGTTTAGGTTTGCTCTTTTCTATGTTCTTGAAGGAAGTAAAGGATGTTCCTACTGTAGGTACCCATTAGACACCCTGTTAGACCCCACATTGAACATTACATTTCACTATGTGTAACACGGACTCTCTAATAGGATTAAAATGACATATTAATACTCCATCGATCCAACCAGCCATTCACTGTATACCACTTATCCTGTGTAGTGTCGCAGGTACTAGCACACATACACTCCATCATACAACACAGCCATTTGGGAAACACCAATCAGCTTAGAGCATACAGTATATCTTTGGACTGGGGGAGGAAACTAGACTACCCAGAGGAAACCTACCAAAAACTAGGGGCAGTGGTGGCTGTGACCTGGCTGAACCTGCGCTCTGACTGCAGTTTCTGAACTGGGATATGCTAACAAATTAAAAATTTATTTTAACGTGCTGTAAAATACATTGTATTAATTATAATTAACTAGTGAGAATATGCGAAATCCACACACAGAGCGGAGGCGAATATTTAAAGATGGGTGAAGATGCTAAGCACTAAGCTAACCTTTTATAACTTCAGATGAGGTAAATTTGCATGCGATGTCTATAGGTCATTTGATCATATATTTTTTTTTATATATATTTCCTGTAACAGCAGCTTTGGACAGTACAGTGGCTTAATGTTTATCTCTGTAACCTCACACCTCCAAGGAATGGGGTTTGAATCTCACGCAATCTGTGTGTGCGTTGGAGTTTGCATGTTCTTGATGGGTTTCCTTTAGGTACGCCAGTTTCGTCCTACATTCCAAAGACATGTGCTGTTGGCTGATTGGTGTTTCTAAATTACATGTAGTGTACAGTAGTGTACAGTATATACTGGCATCCAGCTGAACGTGTGCCCGAACGTTGCCCGGGATAAGAACTAGAGACGATGGATGGATGAAACGGCAACTTTGACAACTTACATGAGAACTTGATTAAAGGATACCTACATGCTGTTATTTAATAAATAAAAAAATACTGTGATTATTGATATTATATATTATTGTTATTATTATATTTATATTCTGTATTTTGTTCCTTGAAATTTAATTCACGTTCCATACCATTAAATGTATATATAAATGGATAAAAAGTATAATGTGTCATTCATTACTCAAACAAAAAAATAAATAAACAAATAATAATAATAATAATAATAATAATAATAATTCTTTGGAAAATTGCTTTGCTCCAAAAAAAAAATTCTCGGGATTTGACGTTATAGATAAAAAAACCTTATATATACTGTATATATTTTTTAGAAGTATCGGTAATACTGCTGTTTCACATCACTGTGACGATGATTATTTTCCTTTAAGATTTTCGCCCACCTCTATTTCAGAGTCCATTACATAAAGTCTGAATTAACTGTGTAACACCTGACTGAGGAATGTAATCATATCCGCTGGGAGGCATTTTTCTCCTCATCCTTCAGATGTTTAAAGATGAGTGGGAAAGAGAGAGATGGATTACACTGTTTGGAAATTGGAAGAATATTAGTTCAGGGCGAATAATGAGAAATTAGACCGGGCCATCTTCCTCTTGCCGAGAAATGAACGAGCTGTTTAACGACCAGGACTTGATTTTTAATGAGTCGGAGTTAAAAATCTCATTCGACACAAAATGGTTGAGGAACTCGTACACATCGCGCAAAAAAATTGCTTGATTATTAGTATTGCTCTCGTGGAGGAATCTCTCGCCCTGGTTTCCCCCTCGCTCGTCCTCTGTCTCACTCTGCGTCTCACTCCTTCCCCTTGGTGAAACCCAGAAGTTTTGAGGATGGACAAAGGCGCCTTTTGAGAAGTCTTTATCAGCCCTCGCTGGCTGTGAGCTCAGAGACCACCTCCTGCTGGTGCACTCAGCGTGGGCCTCGCATCACTCTCGCGCTTTGAAACGCTCCCTTTTTCTCCTTCCTTCATTCTCGTGCTTTCTTCTTCTGTCCTTTGGTCTGAGAATAAAAATGATATGGACCCAATAAAAGGTGCTGAAAAAAAATTATACCAATTAATAAATTTTTTATTTAATTTTACTTTTTTTTTTTTTTTAAAAAGGGTGAGACATTCTTTTTTTCTTCAGCTCATACTGGTCTGGTTTTATCCCTTTTCTTTTTTTTTTTTTTGTGTCATTCTTGTGCACGGAGAGAAGAACTGTACCACGCTACGATGAGTCGACATCTCTTAAACGCTCTTGGCTGCCTGAGGGCATTACCTCCGTGCCCCATTCATCCAGAGGCTGAAGGGGGGGGATAGTGTGTGGGGGGGGAGTTGGGAAGAACGAGGAGGGAGGATGAGTGGAAATGAAACACTGTTGAAAGGATGAGGCGTTTGGAGAGGCTAATGGAGGAGTTCAGGCTTCACCACCCAACCTGCTATTGATTTTTGCTCCCCATACCAGCGTCTCTCTCTCTCTCTCTCTCTCTCTCTTTGTGTCTCTCTCTTTCTCTCCATGTGTCTCCCTCTCTCTCTCTTAAAACAGCATGCTGTCTTTATTTCATTATTGCCGGGCGTAAACCCGCGCGAGGCCTCTCTCTCATTTCAGTGATTAATATGTGTTGGGAAAACACCCAAACTCCCATGCATTTTGCCCTTAATTAACAAATTGCAATATATTATTAACTTGTAGCGCAAAGAAGCTCTTCTGAATCATTTTCACAGTGGGGGTTTCTTCGAAGCCGCTAACTAAGTTTTTTTTTTTTTTTTCCTTTCCTAAGACGAGCAAATCTACTTGTTTGTTTCTAATTTGATTAAATTATACCACCACTCAATTCTGATTAAATTATACTATCGTTAATGTGGCCATTATATTACAGGTGAAAGTAAATCGGATGCACGTGATTAATTCTCTTCTTTCTCGGAAGAGGAGAAAACTCGTCTTAGGGACGCCGCTTGCAATTGTAGAACAGACTAGAGGAGAAAAAAAAAAAAAAGAAAGAAAGAAAGTAACGCAGCAGTTTCACCCTGCGATGCCAAGACACGCAGTCGCCAAGTCGCCATCTGCGGAGTGCGGCTTCCTTTTCGGAAATGTATGCAATATTTATTGATCCCAACTTCGGTGAACTAATTAGCCCCAATTAGTGCACTCATTGCTGTCAATGCTAATGCACTCTCCCATTAAACCGCTGTGCCTTCTGCACCCTAATTGCTGACCTACTCTCCGATGCAGCTGAGGCCATCCTGCGGAGTTCGCGTGGAAATAAAGAGACCTTTCAGTGCCGGAGAAAGATCTTACGTGGTGGACCTGAGAAGGTGAAGATCTCAGGATGAAGGTACAGTATGCGATCGCTGAGGGAGGCTTTTCATCTGGACTATATGAAGTGATCTTTTCACTCTGAACATACAGTGCCTCTTGCTGGAATAAAAGCTCACTACAGGCACCGTGAGACAGGCCGTGCCATCATCCAGCCGTTTATTTCAAAGAGCTGACCGGGCTGTAGAGGAAAAGGAAACCCGTGTGAATGTAGAAGAAGAGGAAAGTACAGTGAGAGAGAGAGAGAGAGAGACAGAGAGAGAGAGATATGAATCTCAAGGCCCGAGGAGAATTAAATCGTGAAACATCAGCAAAGCAAATGTCAAGAGGGGACAGCAATGAAGAGTGTCTCTCCTCTCTAGGGATTGTTGTTTCTTTATAATTAACTCAAAAAAAAAGAAAAAAAAAGAAAGCATCTACATCAAAGAAAAATATGAAGTGGAACATGCTGTTGTTCACATCAGAGGTGTATTATTACTGTGGAATAAACGGTGGAGAAGCGCCAAAGTCTGGGCTGGAAATCAAAGCTGCTGGTAATGGCTGAGGCGTCACAGATCAAACTGACACTTTTACCAAACGCTCCGTATGTACGCTGTGAATCAGAGTCAGCCCGCAAAGTTGTTTTTTCCTCTTTTTTTTAACTATGTGATTAATAGTTTTCTACCTCCAGCTTGAGTTGAGCAGATAGTAAGAAAGGCGATTAAAAAAAAAAAAAGGAAAATTATGAAACGCTGCTCGTTCCAAACGCCTGCGGCCACACCTTTAATTACCTGTAAAGTCTATTAATACTCGTGCTTTAGTGGCGTTGTGAGCCAATTACAGCGTCCTGACTGCTGACAGATCCAGCCACGACCCTGCTCGAGACTCACCTACGCCGCTGATAATTACACTCCTGTTCTGAGCGTTAAAAAAGCACCGAGGTGCCAAAACTCCTGTCATATTCAACAGCCTGGAGCAGCGTAACCTCTCGCTGGTCAACAAGGATTTATCGACAGACGCGGTGCCGGTGCAGGTTATTCTCTCGGTTCCTGCGGAGTCTGAGACGAGGAGACTCCGCCGAAATCGTTGACAAAGTTCAACGCTGGTGTCGACTTGATATTCATGCAAATGCTGTTCATTAGCAGAACACATAGAGCTTATCCGCCAACATGGGTGTACTTTACTTTATTCTGACAGCAGACCTACCAAACACACACACTCGCACACTTTTAGACACATCGGAGGGGAAATGAACAGCAAAAAAAAAAAATTTAAAAACGGTGAAGCCTTAATGTTTTTTAGCTCCAAGCAAGGCAGGAAAGTGTTAGTTAGACAGCTGTGTGAAGTCAGTAATCAGCAGTGTTTTAGCGGGTGGAGCAGAGCTCCGTGCGCTGCCATGTTCCTGATGGGGCGCAGCACCACACGCCCACCTGCCGCTTAATTATGCCTCGAATCAATGCACCATGGTAACCTGGAGAAAGCAGACAAATGGCCACTCGGCTCATCTTTTTTCTCCCATGCACACACACACGCACTCCTCGCGAGGCTTCGTATGTATATTTTATTTCTCTTACTCAACCCTGTGAAACCTTTTTCGATCGCTCTCGTTATAGTTGAAGAAGTCCAGGTGAGATGAGTATGCAAACATACGACACGCAGACACGCATGAATCACGCGCGCACACACACGCGCACACGCGTCTCCCGCATGGCACAGCGTAGCTTCGCTTCTAACGTATTTCTGAGCTGATCCAAGATGGCAGCTCCTGAGGTGCTTTTGTGCTTTCCGGGGTGTGTTGTTTGAGTTCAGTGGTTTCGCACACTGCTGTGCTGGTTTTAACATTACAATGACAAGCAAACTGCACCAGACTAGGGGAAAAAAAAAAAAAAAAAAAAAAGAAAGAAAGAAGGAAAAGAAAGAGAGAAATAAACTCAAACCTATAGATGGATTGTCGCATTAGTTATTATGTCCCATGGTTGCGCTGTCTGCCAGACTTATACCTTTACTTTATTTATTTATTTTTAAAGAGTGTCCGCTGGGGAGACGTGAACACCTTCAAAAGCAAATCAAAGCGCTGGAATAATACAGAAATACACGTATTAACACTGAGGAACAAAGGGCGTACTTTGACACAGTCACAGCTGGCAATGTGACATGCACAGTTTGCTGATTATATTTTAAAGAGTAAGAGGATATTAAAATCAAATGGAATAGAGTTAAACAACAACAATAATAATAATAATAATACATTTATAGACATTCAAAATATGTAAGAAAAAAGAAATGTAGGCACATGGTTTCAGTTTAACATCGATGCCACTGTACGTCTATTCAGTCAGTATTTCCTGAGTTGTAGGAATTCAGGTTTGGCTCAATCAAGTCCCAAAATCAACCTCTTTTTTGTGAAGAGTTGCTGTGTAAATGACTGAATGTTCACAAAACCTTCTGGGCAGTGGTACTTGATATCAACTACTGCACTAAAGCATCCCTTTTATGGTGAAGAAACGCTCTGGATTTGGTATCCATGGCACATCCCACCTCTCTTAGCATCGATTTCCTTTGTTGTCTTAGCTGGCCTTGTCTTTTTCTGTCAATGTGTTGATGTTTTAAGCCTTTATTTGTCTCATATACAGTACATTACTGTACAGCATAACGTACAGCTATTCCCCCCCCCCCCCCCCAACATATCCCAGGTAGGAAGCTGGGGTCAGAACGAAGGGTCAATCAGGAAACAAGTGCCCGTGAAGCAAATAGGTTTAATGACCTTGCTCAAGAGCTCCACAGTGGAAGTTTAGTAGTGCTGGGGCTTGAACCCCTGACCTTCCAATCAGTAAAACCCAGCGCCATATACTGTACGCCACCACTGCCACCACCAATGTGGCAATCAATGTCCGGGTGCCTGCAAATGAACCCGCAACGGTGCCAGGAAATTTCATTGTGATGTATAATATAGGTGGGGAAAAGAAATACACAAATGTCTTGAAACAAGACTACAGGTAGAAAGAATCAATCAAGTCCACGTCTACTATCAAGGTTTTCGTGTGATATTAAAGCAGAAGGCATGATTACATGAGAATGAATACAGTTGGCTGTGGAGTAACTCTGTAATCAGCATTAAGCTTTGGCTGTTGGTGCCTAGAGTGTGAATGGCCAGCTTTTTCAGTTTGAAGTGGTTTATTCAGTTGGGCGGAAATTCATATCCTCCTTCAGGGCTGTTTTCTGTGTCAAACTGAGCAACGAGGCAGTTGTTGTTGGTGTGCTAGCTTGGTGCCAATGGCTTACCCCTGGGATGCTGCCAATTAACTGTGATTGGGTTTCGTCTGGAAGAATTTACTAATAATTCTTGATAATATACAGTCCAACTACAGAGTACCAACAAGCGCTGATTTATGACAACGCTGCTGACCGGTTGTACATGATTAAGCTGTGTGGTGGCTTGAACATCTGTAATCAACACCAAACACCGTAGTTGTTTAAGATACAACAATTTTAAAATGCAAGCATCTTTGAATCTTGAATCTTTTCAGAGCCGAGGGTGGTGTCACATTGAACAACAAGACAGTTGTGAGTACCAAGTAGTTCAACAAAGGTCTTCTTGCAAGAAAGATTTTCCCCGGATGCTGTCAGCAATCTCTGTGAAGGGCTTTATTAGAAAATAATGCACTAGCAAAAAAAAAAAAAAAAACAAGCTACTTGAGACACGGCTATAAGAATACAGAGTACAAACAAACTGCCCATTATCAACACTGAAGTCTCCATGCTTTTGAGGCAGATGTCAAAGTCAAAGTGCCTATTTTGTGCCATTTTCATTTGTAATCAGTATTTAAGCTCTAGCCCTTTGTGGCTATGGACAAACAGTTGAAGTACAAGGCAGCTTTCCAGCTTAGAGTGGTTTATTTGGTTGAATCCTGCTCGAAACAGGGCAGTGATCTGTGTCACACTGAGCAATGAGACAGTTATTGGTACCAAAGACACAGTTCAGCAAAATCTTTTCACAACAATGTGTGCCAGCAAACTAGGATGGGATGGTGCCAGGAAACTCCTTGTTGTGTGTAGAAGAATGTGCTTGCGAAGGAAATTCCCTGATCCTTGACCATTAGAATATGATGCGCAGACAATCTTTGGCCTATTTTTTTGCAAGCATACTGAGCTCTTGGGGCAGAAATCATGATCAAAGTTAACTTCCTGATTTGTGCCATCTGCATCGGTAATCAACAATATATAATCAGATTAGGTCCTTTGGTGTTTAGGGACGAGGTGCAGCAGAGGCAGGTGGCTTTTCAGCTTAGAGCAGGTAGCTGTCTTGGGCTGAATGGGGTATCCTGTTCCAAATGTGATAGTTATTGGTGAGCATAAATTCTGTGTAGTAAGTCTTTTTCGAGACCTGGCCTTTCTGGTCCCAGCAACCGGACATGACATGGTGTGTGGGCTTCGCAAAATGCCTTTAAGAAAAGATGCTTAGCTCCCAAATGGCACGACAGAAAAGTGTTTGTCCGATCATTGAGAGATTGTGAGTTTATATACTACAGCCGGATGCATGAAGGCAGAATTAGCCATGCTTCCAGCTGGGCAGTGGTGGCATCCTTGCACTCTCACATCAATCATAGTGACCCTACTAAGCCAACCATTCCAAAGATTCACAACAATGTGGATGGCACTTTTCCTCCCAGAGTGTGTTGTGAATGTTGTGTAGACTGGATTGGAGAACAAACAAACCAAAAAAAAAAAAGATTTCTCAGAGGAATGTCATATGTGTCACTTTCATTGTGGAAGTACTCGAAAGGGATCAAGGGAATTGAAAATGAATTCATTTTGGGGGGGAAATTGAATAAAAGAAGAACTTTTCACTTTTAGCTTAGGGAGCTGCAGCCATGATTAGGTCTTACTGGAAATTGCTGTTTGGTGCCAAGTACGTAAGTAATCAGCAGTTAACTCTGGTGCACATAGACAAATAGAGACGCAGGGCCAGGCAGCTTAGAATGGTTTATTTAGCTCAGCACGATAGTGGTTGGTGTCACAATGGGCAGTAAGAATACAGTTCAGCAGTGAAAGAATGTGCTTGATACCAGACCCTAGGAATTTGGCGTTGAAACAACATGGGGTCTTGGGGAGCAAAAGTCAGATTTAACTGATCGAGTTCAATTGTCCGTAATGAGTGTTAAAATATAGTCCGTTGTGTCTGGAGTGTGAGAGGCTTGCAGTGGCTGTTCAGTCCAGAATGGTTTGTTTACTTGGGATAAAGTTGTCAAAGCCGTTTCCTGCTCTGAACAGCGGAGTACACAGTGTCCCACTGAGCACTGGTAGTGTGCAGCAAGGACGCACAGCACTTCAGGACAAAAAGAGTTCCCATGCAATAATCTGGTCTAACTGGAAACTCTGTGTTAGGGCTTCAGTGTGGAAGCAGATTCTGTTAATGCAATATTATTTATACGGTACATTAAAAATACTTAGAATAATGTCATGTTATGTGCGGTTGAGGCAACATACATGACTGGGTCATGGTGGAAATAAAGGGTTGGTGCCAAGTACATCTGTAATCAGCATTAATCTTTGGTCCTTTGTGGCAATAGACAAACAGTGGTGGAGTTCCAGGCACTTTTACAGCTTGGGGTAGTTTATTTGCTCGGGCTAGAGTTGTTACTCTGGTCTGAACGAGGCAGTGGTCCGTGTCACGCAGAGCAAGCGGATAGCTCTGTAGAAAGGACACAGTTCAACAAAGGCCTTCTTTGCTATAATCAGGCCTAGACCGTGCCAGAAACTGGGTCTGGGGAAGTGCCAGGAAACTGTGGGGTTTACTCTAGAAGAATGCCTTGATACTACAAGAACAGACAGTTCCAAAAAATAAATAAAAAAAAAACACTGTCCACCAACCTGTCTGGTTGCTGTTGGGGCAACTTAGGATCAAGTCGGATTGGATATGCTGTTTAATGCCAAGTACATCTGTAATCAACATCAAGTAATCAACTTCTGTCTGTAGGCTAGGACGGTGTGGGCGGAACTGGAATAAAAGTTTCTCGCAGCTAAATCAACACTGTCGAGTTGTGTTTGCCAGAAATGGTGCAATCTTCTCCTGCTATTTCAAGACAGCCTGGTTCGAGAGCAGCGACATCCATTTTTACTCCACAGCAAATAGTAATTATCTCCCCCGCCCCCCCCCCCCCCAACCAAGTGTCTTCAAAAGGTTTTCAAGATTATACCACATACATCTCATTGTACATATTCGCCTGTCTTGTTTCTTTTCTTTTTACTTCTCCAACAGATGCTTCGCCAGCACGGTACAAGCATTGGACAAAGATTCTTTCATTACTAATTGGAAAGAGTGTCACATAATCGCTTTTTCCATACAGTATATGTCGCTTATTTTAGCTTATAATTGCGTTTAAAAAGACATACATATCGAAACCGAGGACATGAAAGATACTGTGTAGCTCATATGTTGAATGGACTCCAATGACCTGCAATTAAAATATGAACTATCTTGAGAGTAGCTGGCATTAAGGTTCTAAAAAAAAAAAAAAACGTTAGACTTCCAGTGATGTATTTTTTTTATATATATTTGCAAACATTTTTTTATAAATAAACATGACTAATATCAAGATGACTAATATCAGTACTTGTGATAATATTATCAGAAAGAAAAGAAAAGAAAGAAAGAAACGACTACGTTAAAGCACAAACGTCGTCATAATCACTAGAACACTGAATTGTTCCAGTGCAGTGCAGGAAAAAATCATCCATTACAATTTGAAGAGCCAAAGTGTTATTGTGCTCCATCATTGGTTTCAAATCTCTCCAGGAAGAAGGAGCCGGGCTTTGAATGAAATAGGGGTTGTGAGGGGGGTGAAGCGTCTCAAAATGAAGTGAATAATACGAGCGAGATAAATCTGGAGAGACCCAGTAGTCTAGAGCCACGTGACGTAAATGCCAGCTTTGAAGGACAGGTTCAGGGGCAACGTCTTTGGGGAAATGTGCAAATCACATGCATGGAGTCGATGACTGGTGGCAAGAAATTTTTTTGAGTTTCTGTCCAAGAAAAACAGACAGAGAAGGAGAGAAAGAGGGAAAGTCAGTGAGAGAGATATTCTGGCATCGCACTCGAGAGAAGAAATGAATATTAAGGGTAAAATCGCAAGGCGTTCACATTTTACGAGGAACATAACGAGTCACTTCTGATCAGCTGGGATCCGTTAACAGGAACCTCATTTTTTTTATTCCTCACAATCTCTGAAGACATATATACATAGAGCCCTAAGCTGCTGGTTTTATGCCCCGGCACGGAGCCGTCCACTAAGGAAATTGCCCCTGAGAGTCAATTCAAGCCATCAGAGATTGCAAAACGTCTTCAGTCTGGAATAATTGAATTTGAGGCTTAGATGATTAGGCCTGCCTTTTTAAACACTCTTACCGAGGTTTAAAAAAGAAAAAAATCAACCCCCGTGCTGTCACCCTTGCGTGCATGCGCCACCTCCCACCCTTTGCACTGTAATCTGGCAGAACTTCTGAGGGCTGTCTTCCAGGCATGACGCCACAGAAGCTGAAAAAGTCAGACGCTACATCTGCCACAAGGACGTTACAGCCAGCTTCCCAGTCCCGGATGAATAGAGAATGAAACAGATGAATATGCTGGCTGTTACTGCTACCTTATAGAGTCAGTTTTAAATGAGGCTTCACAAAGCTGCTTTTTTTTTTTTTTTCTTCTTCTTCTTTTTTAAGATCATTCACCAGCTGATGTTGCTATTCTGACCACAGCGCTCCATTCATCACACATGCTGCTGAATTAAAGCTGACATATCACAACATGGTGGCTCTGTTATTGGTATTGGCTGTGGTAAGAGCTGTTTTCAGCGCCCTGTCAAAAGAGAATGGAGACATTTAAAAACGTAAAGGTCGACAATAAATCAGTATCTCAAACACTGCCCCGAGGTGTGATTTGTGATGGCTTGCTGGAGCGGTTAAGAGGAACGGGTAGAGGGGGAGAGAGAGAGTCAGAGAGAGAGAGAGAGAGAGAGTGGACGGACGGGCTTATCAGCATGGCCACATTTGGCACAGATGAAAACCGGGCGCTTTAGATTGATAACCGAGGTCATGTGGTGTGGCTGGTTGTGATCGGAAACCAAACCCATTAAACCAGGCCTTAAAGGGCAAATGTTATGCAAAAAAAAAATATATAATAATGATCATTTTTAGTCATGTTTAGACATTCAGATGGGTCTCGCGTTGGAACGTACAAAGGAAAATAAAAACACGAGAAAAACATTCTATCTGCTTTTTTTTTTGTTTCATTTTGTATTGGCTAAACAAGTTGATTAGATTTTTTCCCCTCCTATTGTGACCTCATGTAAGAAGAGCCACCTCCTCCTGGTTTGTTGCTCTCCTTAGAGAGCATTAACACACACATGCACACACACACACACACACACACAGCGTGGTGGGGCTCTGAGATCTGTGTTGACTTGTTAAGTAGTCAAATACGTTACTTTTAAAAACACGGCACATAAAATCGAAGCAGCAGATGACCACCCTGAGGCGAAGTGGATAGAAAATAATGGGATAAATGAGTAAGTAAATAAATAAATAATCAAATGCCTGGACTGGAAAAAAAAAAAAAAAAAAGAGCAAGTCAGCAACTTTGACGCTGCTTTGTTATGTTAGCCCGAAGTCCAGAAGTGCAACTTAAGCTATAAAACTTAATTTGTACAATAAACACCCCCCGCCTCGCCACGAGCTTTACTCAAAAGCACATAGGACCAAAACGTTTCAATTAGCTCTTCTTAAATATCATACAAGGCATTCCTAAGGCAATTCCCTGTCAAATGGAAAATGTCCTATTTCATTATAACTGCCCCGGACACGGGGCCGTAAATATTCAGTTCTGTGTTATCGTCACTGTATATCAACAAGCCGGTGTACTAAAGCGCCTCGATTGCGTTCATTAAGATAGACAAAAGTTTGGTTCGTTCGCAAGCATTGTTTTTTGTTTTTTTCCTCCTCCTTCATCTACTGTCTTTCTTACGGCTCTGAAACCTGCGTGTGTCTCGAAACCCGTTCGGCTACCTGACGAAATTGCCTTTCAATCACCCTACGGCTTTTATAAGGCATTAGGAATCTCTAAGCTATGGCCTTTCATGGCACCAGCTGCTAATAAGGAAGGCTTGCTATTGCAGTGTCATTTTTTTTATTTTTATTTTTTTTGTATGCTGTGTTTCCCACTTTATTGCGCGCCGCCATTCGCGAGAATAAGTCCATCTGACATTTTACAATAGTATAATAGCTCTTCACACAATGAGGCGATTTTTCTTTCTGATAAACTGAATGAAAATGAAAGCTCCTTCACGTTCTTGGCTTGCTGTGCAGCCCGAGAGGTAGAGGAGGAGGCACAGGGAAAAGCATTAGTCTCCAACATTCATCTCCTTTGATAAGCATCCTCTCCTGTGTGGGTTTTTTTTTTCCTTATTATTATTTTATTTTTTTCCCCATTATTTATTTATTTTTTTTTATTTTTTTTATTATGAAGCAACCAAATCTAGGCCGAGGGGGGGATAATGAAGAGAACAGTGCCAGAAAGGAATTCTCTGAGGTTCACTTGATTTCAGCTTGTTATCGACCGGGCTGCAGGGCAGCAAGGCTCTGTCGATCACACAGAATAACTTCCAATAAAGTGACAGGATTTGCAGTAACCCGCTTCAACCTTCTGGGGACTCCTGGTGGGCCGAGGAAAGGAGCAGGAAAAAAAGGGGGAAATATCTGCGAAATCGCTTTTTTATTACTAATATCTGGCAGCGTAGGGCGACCTGAGGTGAGCGCGTCTGACGGAGGTGATACACGGGCCTCGTTTTTTTTCTTTCAGTCATTACCTCGACTCTGAAAACCTCTGCAGGTTGAAAAATAAATAAATCTCCAAACCTGATGCACGTAAGAGAACGTATTGGCTAATTTCGGCGTTTCCCTCCGTTTCCGTTAGATTAGCGTGAAGACGGCAACACGTTGTGACAGCGTGATGGACTGCGAGGATGCGATTGTGTTTCAGGGGCTGATTTTAACATGCCCTTGAAACCCTGCTGCCAAGTGCAGTGCAGCCAAAAGCGGAATTTACACCATGACCCTCCCAACCCGCATGCAGTCCATTACATGGATTTACACCACGGTGCTGCTGAATTCTGATTGGTTACAAGGTTTTTATCCATTTTCTACAGTATTAAAGCAGCTCTGAGAGTAGTGCAGCTGAAAATCGTAGGTTGATTCAATTTTAAATTTTTATTCATTGTAATTTTCCACTCGAAAGCATTAATATTTGCTTGTCTGATTTGTCTCAAGCGGCTCCAGTCCAGGAGGTGGCAGTAATGCCATAAACTCACACAGATGCAATACCCTTTGAAAACTGAGAGTATTTTGCAAGTGTGAGTTGGTATCTTATGAAAAAGCTGTGGTATATTTTCAAGGAGTTCAATAATTTGCCACCAGTTACAAAGTTTAGTTTGCAGGTTTACACAAATAATTTTAAATGTGTGAATTCTTAGTCGACAACTGAACTACTGACTCAATTGAGTGAAGAAAGAGAAATTAAACTAACTTACACACCTCTACAACACTGTAACTGTAAATTAACTGATGTAGACAAATGAGTTTTGAGGACAGATTCTCAGTGATGTGACTTTTTTTCTTCAGTACAGAGATGGAATAAATGTTTGTAGTTGCTGTGACCTAAATGAAAACAATAAAAAAATAAATAAAAAAAATAAAAAACACTTATTTTGCAACTTTTCTTCAGCAACGATATGTTTTTAAGCAACATTCCTTTATTCCAGGAAGAAGGACTGGAAAAGAAAGAAAGAAATGGAAAAGGATAGATAGATAGATAGATAGATAGATAGAAGGGACAGAAAGAAAGAAATGTGTAACATGGGGATGGACAAAAAAGAAAAAAATAAATTAAGAAGGAAAGAAGGACAGAAGAAAGGAATGAAAAAGAAAGAAAGAAATGGAAAATAATAGATAGATAGATAGATAGATAGATAGATATGAAGTAAGAAGGAAGGAAGAAATACAAAGAAAGAAACTAAAAAAAGAAAGAGGGAGGGAAAAGGAAAGAAATAAAGAAATGTCTAAAGTGTAGAT
>JAQMYG010000038.1:5069553-5087734 GCA_030014215.1 Clariallabes teugelsi | reverse complement strand
AGATAGATAGATAGATAGATAGATAGATAGATAGATAGATAGATAGATAGATAGATAGATAGATAGATAGATAGAAGGAACAGCAAGAAAGAAAGAAATGTGTAACATGGGGATGGACAAAAAAAATAATTAAGAAGGACAGAAGAAAGGAATGAAAAAGAAAGAAAGAAATGGAAAATAACAGATAGATAGATAGATAGATAGATAGATAGATAGATAGATAGATAGATAGATAGATATGAAGTAAGAAGGAAGGAAGAAATACAAAGAAAGAAACTAAAGAAAGAGGGAGGGAAAAGGAAAGAAATAAAGAAATGTCTAAAGTGTAGATGGACAAAAAAGAAAGAAAAAAAAGAAAGAAAAACAGAAGGAAGGAATAAAAAAGAAAAGAAAGAAATAATGAATAAATAAATGTCTGGCAGGTAGATAGACACAGAAAGAAAGAAAGAAAGAAAGAAAGAAAGAAAGAAAGAAAGAAATGTCTGACAGGTAGATAGACACAAAAAGAAAGAAAGAAAGAAAGAAAGAAAGATGAAAAGAAAAAGACAGAATAAAGAAATGTCTGACAGGTAGATAGACACAAAAAAAAGAAAGAAAGAAAGAAAGAAAGAAAGGAAAAAAGATGAAAAGAAAAAGACAAAATTTATGAAATGTCTGACTGATAGATGCAAAACCAAAAAAGAAAGAAAGTAAATAATGAGTGTAAAACTAGATCTACACTTTAAGGTGTTAGCAGTAGCTCCACTTGATATCTTCACCCTGTTGTTGATTATTTTCCTTTAACAGCACACCCTGTCTTGATTTGTTTCACCCTTCCTGTACTAGTCTGAAATCGCGCTTGGCCGCACCCACATCATCGCTGTGCTGTAACCTTAGAGCAGTGGGCGTGGCTTGAATGAGTAAGTACATTTAGAGTATTTCATCTAAGGCCTAAGTGTTCCTCTCAGGAACTTTATCCATGTCGGATCAAAGCTCAGGCCTGGATCAGGGTCGGGCTCATGCCACAGGACCGACCCGAAAGTACCGCAATATCAACTATATAGATATAATAAAAAAATCATTTCCTATAATCAACTTGAGCATTATTGCTCATCTCCTCTGCGTGTGATGAAATCGTGTTACTTTATTGTGTAGAGCATTAGAACCCGATATTAAGTTGTCAAGGCAAATCGCTGAGGAAATCCCCGGCTGGGTGTGAGGTCGAGTGTGAAACCCCGGCTCTCTGACGCTCTGCTCGACTGATGCAACACACATCTGAAGGGGAAGTCTGTGGAAAAGTGTTGTTTGTTTGTCTTTCTGTAAATGTAATACTGTTATTGGAGTAAGGGGTGAAAAGTTCATTAGATGAGAGCGCTGATGTCGTCGTTCCATGTTTTTTTTCTCTTGCGGAGAACACGGGTGAGTGCGACCTCAGAGAGAGAGGGGAACTGCTGAGCCTAGGTTCGGGTCGGGAGTTCATTCGGAACACCCTCGTGGGGGGAAACCCGTGTGTCTTTAAGGTGTCGCGATCCCAAAACCGTAATCTTACCAGTCAAGGTTTGATGAATCACCATGGAAACAGGAAGCCTGTGATTTATGAGTGACCCATGCAACATCTGTGGAAAAAAAAAAAAAAAAAAAACTTTTCGATATTAAATTGCTTTGAACTGGGTGAGATGATGACATTAAATGGTCATTTGTGTGTGTGTGTGTGTGTGTGTGTTTAGGCATTGTTTTGCTGTCTGGCCATGCCTGTTCCAGTAGTGTATCAGTCTGACAGGCATGCTTAAGGCCTTTAGCTCCGTCTGCGCCGCGCCGCGCCGCGCCGCGCTCTCTCACAGCTCTACAATGCAACGCAGCGCTTTTGTCTGCCTCACATTAACTGCCCCACATAAAGGACATCGTGGTGTGTGTGTGTGTGTGTGTGTGTGTGTGTGAGGGGGAGTCGAGAGACAGAGATTAGGAGGAATTGATTCCTTCAGCAGATCAGGTGAGATAGGAATCTACAGGGAAATAGGCGTGGCGCTGTTTGAGAGAGGTGAGAGGGCAGGAGATGTAGAGGAGACACAGTGATGCTGCGGCCCGCGGTTTACAACATACACTCCACACACACACACACACACACTACAGAGGATAGAGAGAGAGAGAGAGAGAGAGAGAGAGAGGCAGGTGAGGAATGCTGATGCACAATCATCTTCTCATTTCTCCTGTGAACCTTTTAAGTGTCGTCAAAGTGCCGAGGTTAAATCTGCTGAGACTCTCGACAGGTCGGCCAAACGCGCTCTGAAACAACGATTGTGCCGATGACCACGCGGTGATAGTGTGTGAAAGAGAGAAAGAGAAAAGAGGGAAGACAGGCAGAGAAAGAAAGGAAGAAAGAAAAAGAAAGACACTGGAAAGGTAGATCTCCGAAAAAAGGAAAAGGAAAAAGCAAAACTGCAATAAAGAAAGGAAGAAAATTTAAGAGATAAATGCACTAGGGGAAAGAGGTAGACAGGCAAAAAAGAGAGAAAACAGCAATAAAAAGCAAATAAGAAAGTTTGAGAGATAAATGCAAAAAAACAAAAGAAAGAAAGAATAAAAAAGAAAGAAAAAAAGAAAGAAAAAAAGAAAGACATTGGAGAGGTAGATAGGCAAAAAGAAAGAAAACAGCATTAAAAAGAAAGAAAGAAAAGTTTGAGAAATAAATGCACAAGGAAAAAAGAAAGAATTAAAGAAAAAGAAAGAAAGAAAGACACTGAAGAGGTAGATAGGCAAAAGAGAGAAAACAGCAATAAAAAGCAAATTAGAAAGTTTGAGAGATAAATGCACAAGAACAAAAGAAAGAAAGAACAAAAGCAAGAAACAAAGACAGAAAGAAACAAAGAAAGAAAGAAAGAAACAAAGGAAGATCTGAGATAGATGAAAAAATGGAAGATAGATTTTCCCTGATTAATAAGGGGAAAACATAAAATTAAATAAGTAAAACAAACAAACAAACAAACTCTTTCCCTGTCTCTCTCTCTCTGTGTATATGTGTGTGTGTGTGTGTGTGTGTGTGTGTGTGTGTGTGTGTGTGTGATCAAAAGCACTGTCTCCCCATGGGACTCCCTCCGTGACACAGAACATCAGTTAGTTGTGTTTTCATTCACTGTACATACTGCACCACCATCTTCTTCCTTTCAGCATCATCATCCTCACCTCAACCACACACACACACACACACACACACACACACCTCCAATGCAAACACGCAATTAATGAGAGATGGGGAAAGCCCCCTGACGAAGTGGAGAATGATTAATTCGAAATAAATCCCTGATGTCAGTCGCCAGCGTTCACTGTGGCGCCGCATCTCAACCGTTATATATTTATTTATTTATTTATTTATTTTAACGACGTGAACTTAGATGACGAGTCCAAGGACACGTACGGAGTGAGACGCCATTGTGATGCTCGTCAGGGGGAAGTGGCTGGAGTAATTTGGTAAATTACCTTAGAGATGGAGGAAGGCTCACCCCGATTGCTCCTCAGCACTCATTCAATTTACGGAGGTACGGAGGAGTTCACATTTTTCTCCCTGCTTTCGGAAAATGAAAGCAATTACAAAGTCTCGTCCGTGTTTCCTAGGAGATGGAGCGAGAGATAGCGCGCTCCCTTTTAGTGGGGGCTCCCAGACTGTCTCCCTTATTCATTTATCAGACAATGAAGGGGGGAAAAAAAGGGGGATAATGTGGTTTTCTGCACATTACCTATGTTTGACATCTCACACTGCGGCCACTCGCGCGGAAATCTATACGCTAAGCGTTATATACATCACACGCGCTAATTCATTTTACAGTGCGTCTATCAACTGCCTGCTCACGGCAATCAATACAGCAGAGGAGTATTAACAATTATAGTAATAATAATAATAATAATAATAATTATTATTATTATTATTATTATTGTTTATCACGATTCATATTTATTTTCTATACCACATATTCTGTACAGGGTCACTGGGGCCTAGAGCCTATCTCAGGAGACAAGAGGGTACACCCTGGACAGAGTGCCAGTCTATCACACACACACACACACACACACACACACATTATAAGCAATTTAAGAACGCCAATTAGACTAACCTGCATGTCCTTGGTCTGTTGGAGGAAACCAGAGTACCATGAGAAGCACGGGGAGAACATGCACAACTCCATGCACACAGACCTCGAGGCGGGAATCGAACCCTCGACCCTGGAGCTGCGAGGCCACAATAGTAAACACGACCCCACTATACCACATTATTATTATTATTGATATTATTATTATTATTATTTTAAACCTGTAACTACTGTAAATTTATATTGAATAGTTATTCACTTATTATTGTTTAATTGCTTCCTTATTATTCCTCCATATGCAATTTATGTATTTAATCTATTGTCGCTTGCTTATCAGGGTATTGGGCACTAATTAATAATAATAATAATAATAATAATAATAATAATCATGTCTGCAATAATGTCTAATTAACTTATTTGTATTACCATTGTTATTAGTATCAATCTATATTTACTTATTTATGTATTTATTTATTTGTTCATACTTTATTCACACTGTATGAAATGTATTTCTCCATTTGTTTGTTTGATTGTTGTTTTAATCAATATTGAATCCATAAATACATACAACAGGATAGAGAAATCCATCTATCTAAAATTATCTTTAATTTTTTTTTATTTCTTCCTTTATGTGTAGAAACCTTTAAATCTTGATCGCCGTGATATCACAGGAAATCTGTCAACAAGTAACATGCTGATGGGAACCATGCCAACCTAACACACACACACACACACACACCTATATAGAGTCCATCAGTTAATGTGGCGAACTAATGAAGTGCACTGATTGACATTTCTGGGCGAACGATGCTGCACTCATCACCCAGGACACACACTCGCTTATCTGACCTGCCATAAGAGGAAAAACGAATAGTTACGCGGCACGCTAATGGCTGCTGTTATACCAACCATTCAGTCATCAAGTCTCAAACTAATCTTTATAGCGCTCGCATCGATCAGCACGGCCTCGCTGAATAATTTCCCATCACAGACACGCAAATGTTGCTCTGGGACAGAAGTACAAGATTGACTCGCGCGGAAGAAAAATGACTAAACGTTGTGTTGGTTTGCTGTCGTCTGCTCATATATTCTGTCGTGAAAATAAAATTGTGACAGGGAAGTGAATTTCAGCGCTGGCTGGGGAATTTGTTTCTCTACTCTAAGTGATATATGAACCACTGTTGGTGGCAGTTAACGTGAAAGTAATTATTAATGTTTTTAAAAAAAACATTATTTCAGGAAAAAAAAAAAAAAAAAAAACAGAAAGTAGAAAAATCCATCTGGTGTAGTCTACCAGAACCAGATAACACCCTACAAACAAGTCTGGACATAATCTTTCATACTCATCCATGTAAGTGTTGAGATCAATAGCAACACCAGCGTGCAAAAGATGTTAGGTGTTGGATTTAGCGAGCTGTTTTTATTCAGACGTGTCTGTGCTGCTTGGTCCTAGTCTTCCTCTCTAAACCCTGGAGGAGCGGACCCGTGTGAACTCTCTGAAACGGCCGGACACGTGGAAAGCAGGGAGGTGTGATCGAGCAGGAACCTGGGGACTGGATGGAGTGTTTGTGTTTCTGGGTGGATGTGTGAAGACAAGGTGGCAGGAGAAGGAAAAAAAAAAAAAAAAACAGTCGGGAGAACTTTCAGTTCCTGTGAAAGGAAGACGGAAAGTTACCGGTACGTTTTTACTGTACGTGTCTGAACGGATAAAGCCACGGAGCTCGAAGAGTGTTTCAGACTTTTCTGAGTGTCCGGTCTTGCGTAAAACCTGGCGCTTTAGATCCGTGTTGTGTTTTTATTGTTACACAATAGCCAAAGTGTTCCCCCTCACCTGCCATAACAAACGCCTAGGTTAACTTTATAGCCGCGGTAGGCTATCACAACTCCTGGTGGACCTCGGGGTCCTAAATCACACGTTGGGAGTTGGCCATATATCCAGACAGATTAATTGCTGCCGTGTTTTCTTTTCATTGAGAACACTTTTCGATGTTATTTCAAGTCGGGCCTGGGACTTGCGTGGCACTTGTGGCACTAATGGGACGTATCTGATTCGTTACGTTTGGCACCGGCGTGGAGGCTGTGCTTTTCATTAAGGTCAGCTCTCGATATCGAAGGTCTGTCCAGAGCAGTTCTGTGGGAGTGGAAAGAGGTGGAAATTTGAAAGTACATTTCACCGAGTCTTTATGATCTCCTTGAGGCTGGGTTTAACTCTTCAGAGATTTCTGAGACAGAGTTTAACTGGGGCTGAAAGAAGCCACTTGGCGAGAGGTTCGGTGCTGAACAGAAGGACGGTCTGCCGGCCACTCCGGCAGCAGCTGACCGCTCTAAAACACACTTAATGCCTGGTCTAAAGCGAGGGGAAAAAAACGTCAACTCTGTCGAAAATCGGAATAAAAATATTCCTAGAAATCTTTACAGATACAGAGGGTTTTGAGGGATGTGTGTGAGCAGAGAGAAAGAGAGAGAGAAAGAGAGAGAGAGAGAGGAATGACCCTGCCAATGGTTTGCTGTAACCCGACCTCATCAGGCAGACAGACAGATAGACAGAGGTCTCTCCTGTCGTTGAGATGAGGCTGATGGGTATCAGGTCTGTGACCAGAGGGCATGCAAAGATGTGGGTTACATACTGACCAATCTGCTCTCAACATCCTGCTGAGAGAGAGAGAGAGAGAGAGAGAGAGCGAAACAGAGAAAGAGAGCAAGAGACTGAGACTATTTTGAAGATGATACGATACTACATGATGTCCATTTTGACAGACAGCTAGACAGGCGGACGGACAGACAGGACAGCCAGAGTGGAGGGAAGAAAATGGCAAAACTTAGCAGAAAGCAGAACAAACACATTACAGCGAGCTCAGGCTGAGATTATGGGATAAGGGCAGCAATTTGCTTCTGATCTCACATCTGCACAAAAGCTTCGGTATAAATCTACAGTATCGCTCGGCGCATATCATCATGCAAATTGCGGTGTTGCAGGAGTGGTGGAGTCGGGTTTTTCTGTAACAAACATTGCTTACAAAAAGAAAAGGAAAAGAGACAAAGAGTGAAGCAGAGCATGGACACATAGCTGTAGAAGCATGATGATGTTTACAATGCTGACAAATCCGATGCCGTGCAGATTAAGGTGTTTAAGACGGCGTCACAGTTTGAATCTTTTTTGTTTCCACAAAAAAAATCAAAAGTTCATCAATTCAGCATGTTATACCAAACATCAACACAACGGTGGGTGTTTAAACACCTTTAGCATGCTGGTGTTTGATGAAGAAATGTGTAGTAATATATATATTTGTGTGGTAAATGAGGAGTGATGATGTGTTGTGACGTCTGATGCAGATATGAGAAGCAGTTACGGTTAAGTAATCGCTTGTGTTTCTTGGTAAAGCATAGAACGTGTTAGCTGGTGAACATTTGTGTGGGTGTTTGATGGAGAATGCTTGTATGATGGGTGGTGTTGATTTTGGTAAAAAAAAAAAAAAAAATTATTGCCTGATAGAGAATAAGTTCTTTTATTGTATGTTCTTGGTATTTGTTGATAAACGTTGCTGCTTGATGGTGTTTCAAGTGTGAACAGGTTCATGATTTTTGCTGTTTGAAAGTGTTGAACAGAGAATGTTGCTGTTTGATGTTGAAATACTGGTGTTGAAATTCGATTTTATTTATGGTTTGATGGACATTGTGTGTAATAAAGAATGATGTAGCTTGACAGGAAATGTTTATTTTTCAAAGAAAATGAGTGATTGGCAGGCAATGTTAATGTTTGAGTAAAAAAAAAAGTTCATCTTTTGAAGGGAACATCTTTGGAAGGGTGTTTAGGGGAAAGAGTTGATGCTTTGCAGGGAATGTCTGTGTTTGTCAGATGATACTGGAGTTTGGGAAGGTTGGTGGTTGGTGAGGAACATAATGTTTTAAAAAAAATCCGTCAACTCCATCAAAAATCTGGGGAAAAAAATCCTAGAAATATTTACAAACACGGAGGGTTTGGAAAGGGTAAATTGTTGTTTAATAGGGAATGTTGGTGTTTGCCAGGAAATGAGTGTGTTTGTTAGGGAATTCTGGTGTTTAAGGGAAAAATTTGGTGCTTGGCAGTGAATGATCTTTGTCTGAGAGAGAATGATGGTGTTTGTCTGGCGATATTGGTGGTTTTGGCAGGGAATGTCAGTGTTTTAAAGGGAAAATTGGTATTTAATAGGGAATGTTGGTGTTTGGAAGGAAATAAGAGTGTTTGAATATGCTGGTGTTTGGAAGGGAATACTGGTATTTAGGGGGAAAAGTTGATATTTGGCAGGGAATTCTTGTGTTTGGGAGAGAACATTGGTGTTTGGGAAGGTTGGTGGTTGGGAAAATTGGTGGTTAGCAAGGGTTGTCAGTGTTCGGAAAAGAATGTTGGTGTTTGTTTGGGAATGTTGGTGGTTTGGCAGGGGATGTCAGTGTTCGGAAACGAATATTGGTGTTGAGATGTACAGTGTACAGTTGATGCCTGAGGTGTTTGGCAGAGAATGCTGATGCTTCTCTGAGAATGTCTGTGTTTGGAAATATCAGTGGTATTCTTGCCAGGAAATACTGGTCTTAGGAAGTTAATTAAGGTGTTTGAAGGAGAAGTGTGGTGGTGGTTGGCAGGGAGTGGTGGTGTCGGCAGGAGAATGTTGGTGTTTGTCAGATGACGTTAATGTCTGATAGAAAATGGTGGTGTTTGAACCCTGGCTTAAGTCTGACAATGCACTGTGTTGGTATTTCTTTATGTTTAATAGAACATACTAGGCATGATTGAGAATTTTGGCATATTAATGAATGCCGGTGTTTAATGAATGTTTTCATATTTGACTGATCATGTTGGAATTAATCGGAATTAATCTGTTCTCATGTCCATGTGTTAAGGTTTAGAGAAATGTTGGCGTTCTAATGGTGAATGTTTGTGGTGTTTGGAGTACAACAATGTTGCTGTTTACCGTGTTTATAAAAGCTTTTGATGTATGAGAATGATGAATGTTAGTGGAATTATTAGTGAAGTGTGTTCATGAAGTATTAGTGTGAATAGGGTGCTTGACTAATCCTGATGTTAGGTGAAAAACAGAAGTGTGTATCAGTTGGTCTTTACGGTATTGCGGTAGCGAATGTGCGTGGTGTTTGATTGCATGTGTTAATTGGTCTTGATGGTCCTGAGATTTCTTGGGAAACGTGAACTCTCAAAGTGTAGAGTTGTACAGAAATCAAACTCTACAGAGACCGGAATATCTTTCTTTACATGAAGATCTCGACTCACTCGGTTTAAAAGTTTGTTTGGGTCATTTTGCGATGTAAAATTAAACACAGGAAAGTTGGTGTTTATTGAAAAGTCTTGCTGTGGATTGATTCCGCGAGCCACTGGACCGTGTTTGACAGACGTGATACTTGTGGGCAGACACACGCTCATTTTCAGACGTGAAACCTGTCCATCATCGGTCCAGCGTACGCACAAGTATAGAGATGTGTGAGAGACAGAGAGAGAGAGAGAGAGAGAGAGAGAGTGTGTGGACTTGCCTGCTGGAGACGAATAGCTCTGCCATGCTCTTACTTCACACACTCATCACGTACGTACTTCTGTGTTTATTTTCTCACGTCAGGTCTCTCAAGGCAGGTCTGTGATGTACAACATGGCTGACAGCGAACCGGCACCTAGCTTCTTCTTACTCTTATTACGAGTACGTCGCACGCGGAGGACTGTGATAATGGCACGGCCGCGTGAGTAGGGAAAAAAAAAAGAGGCGTAGTGAGAAAGAAAGGCAAAGACAAAGCGAAAGCATGGAGCGCTCGCCATTGATGGCTTGCCTTTTGGGAAGAAGCGGGACTCCAAATCGAAACGCCCATGCAGAGAGATGAACTTGTTAAATGCCACCGTGATTAGCGGAGGGAGAGCCGAGGCATTTTTGTTTGAGAGCCTCCTATCTGTAAAAAAAAAAAAAAAAAAGGCCTGTGATGTTCACAGCTCGAGGGCAAGAAGAAGAGAAAAGAAAGAGAAACAGAGACAAAAACGTAAAAAAAAATAAAATAAAAAAAAAAACACTGCAGGTGCTTCATGCCAATTGGAGAGCATGTGTAGTGAAATAGTAATGGCTTTTTAATGTTTATGAGTTTGGAAAGAACTTTGCGATGAGAGGTTGATAGAATTTGGAAAGCGAAGCCCCACAATTACATCTGCTGATATTACGTCCCCAGTGGTTTAAGACTAATAAGAGCTTCTGAGGGAAAGATGAGGAGAAAGATGAGGAAAAAGAGGAGGAGGAGGAGGAGGACAAGGGAAAACACACACCGAGCATGTTTGATGTGGACGCACTAATCTATAGACTTAATAATTTATGGGATTTATGGCTTCGGCTCTGCCTTAATACAATCTCGCATTAACTGCTAGTAGTGCGCCACCGTTCCCTCTCTCGGTACGAGCGTAATCTTCTTCCTCCTCCTCCTCCTCCTCCTCGAGCTGTGACTTATATGTAACATCAGCAGAAATGTTACAGGAGCCCGGCAACGCGACACGCCGGGGGGGGGGAAACGACGTGAGGGATGACTCTTCCTCTCCACTGTGCATTCATTTGCTGATAAATAAATAAATGAATGAATGGGACTGTATGGAGATAAACATAAACATAAATGATTCTATAAAGGGGTGTATTTTCCTTATAGATATATAGACATATATAAAAATACAGGAAAGGTGTGTGCGTGTGTGGCAGTTTTACTCCTAATAGAGAGAGAGAGAGAAAAAAAAAAGTAAAACACCCAGGCAATTTCACTTCCTGAGTGACAGGAGAAGAAAAATATGTATTTTTAGAAAGAATAGATAGTCATTATTCACACATATGGATGGCGAACGTGGGGCAGAGGGAAAACTGCTCAAAGGGTCAATATTCTCTGTCTAGAGACGAGGGATGATCCATAACTGTGAAGATTCATCAAGCTTACACCTGATACTCATCCAACACCCACACACACACACACAGATAGATATTTATGTCTGTGTAATGTCTATATATAAGTGTCTAAAAATCTTCCATCGTATTAAAACGAATGATAATGTTGTATTCAATTAAAAACTGAATAAAGAAATAAATAAAAAGGAGGACGCTGATTTGGATAAACGTTACTCCGGTATCATATGCGAGAATGAACGGGAGTTGAACGAATCGTGACTCTGAGCCACCCTCCATTTTCTCCTTTTTACAGAATCGATCATGTCTTCTGATAAAACCATGATGAATAAATAGGAAGAAAGAAAAAAAAAGGGTTGACGACTTTTTTTCTTTCTCGGGAATATTATCCTTGGCTTTTTATCGGAGCGCCAGAGAGGGGAGAGATTTTCAAAGCGTGCCGAGCTGGAGAACACGACCCGAGCTCTCAAAGACCCCCTGCCGTGCGTGCCAAACTAAAGAATCTCTCTGAACTTGCAGAATTAAATTCATCACCCAATCTCCTCCGTTTCTCCCTGCGCTGGGAAGCCTTGTCCTTGCTACTGCCTCACATCCTCCTCCTTCTTCTTTTACTCTCTCTCTCTGTCTCTCTCTTTCAAAGAACATCTATGTTGAAGATACAAAAAAAAAAAAAAGACATGATGAGGAGAGAGAGAGAGAGAGAGAGAGACTACAGGGTGTTTATCATCTAATTCAGTCAAAATAGAATTTATTTGGGGTTTGGATTTACAAGAGAGAGAGAGAGAGAGAGAGAGAGAGAGAGAGAGAGAGCAAATGGCAGGTTGAGTGAGGCTGAGACACAGAAAGTAAGACCGGCACAGAGACAAAGAGAGAGAGAGAGAGAGAGAGAGAGAGAGAGAGAGAGAGAGAGACAGTGAAGTGAAATGGGAACGAAAAGAGAATCAAAAAAGATTAACTAAATATTGTGACAAAGAGCGATTGAAGAAATGCAGAGTGGGCAAGTACTGTAAAAAAATAAATAAATAAATGCACCTCTTCCTGTTTTCTAGCACAACACATTTTTCAGTCTCTCTCCCTCTCTTTTTTCTCTCTCTCTCTTTATCTCGGTGTATAATTTCCTCTTCTTTCACGTGGATGATTTTGTTTAACCCCTGATCATGATCTAACCCGAGTCGTGTCCTACTTCGCCCCGGTGTCTCAACTTTCCCCTCTCTCCCATGACTCTATTTTGTACACTGGGAGTGAAGATATGTTGAAACTCGGACCTGTGCGTCTCGTCTTTGTTATGGAAATGGACGCCGCTGTGCCGGTGCGCGCATTTGACGACGATGCTCGGCGGCCCGGCTAACTAGCCGATCATCTAATACAGATATATTCGCCTATCGCTTCCAGCTGCGACACATTAGCATATGAAAGCCTGTGCTATCGATCGAGCGCTCGCTCCGGATACGAGGGATCTCATCCGATCGTCGAATCATTCTTTTTTATTTCTTTTTTTTTTTTTTTTTTTAGCTTTTATTTCCTGAATGAAATCATAAAGCTTCTAAGAAAAGGAGCAACGTGCATGAAGTGAAATCAGCTGAATTATTTTTATCCTGCGCTTCGTATGAGTGTCTGGTTTCGGTGCTCATATTTACATACATTAACATATCAGAGATCGTGCTGTGGTAGTAATTTGTAATGTTCCTTCTATAATTCGAGCCGTTTAGTGCTCAAGGCCAGTCCGAGCTTTGGCACATAAGGCCCGTGTTTGACATTTTTGTGTGAGTGTGTGTGTGTGTTTTATTTTCCAGGCTGTAAGCAGGGCTTTATTTTCCAGGAGGTGGATTGCAGTAGACTGATTGCAACTCATCCCTGAAACAGTTGAGAGAGTGGAGGGCATCACCGCTGGATTCGGTGCGTACGGACACACAGGAGGTTGGGGTGGAAATACAGTTGATTATTACAGTCGTGAAAATACGGCTATGACTATATACTGCTCGGGAGATTTACCTGTGACAAAGGAATAAACAAAACCATTCAGACAGGGTGGGAAATGATGCGTTGGAAATGTTTTAAATTGAGAATTTGAACATTTTAGGGGCCGTCCAAGTCTAACTGGGACTTCTGGTGAGTGAAGGTGTTAACGCGATTGACATTTATAAGCGCGGAACGGTGATGAGACACCCGGCCAAGGTGGCAGAACAATCTGTGAGCGGGACGCCTGATTCGTGGAAAGGAATGAATCATTCAAGCAATCATTCACCGACACCACTTGCACATTACGGGAACTCGGTTAAGAGTTATTGCCACATCCCCCGTTCATTCCTGACCTCACTCCAAGCCATTTCCACGTATCCGGTCCATTACAGGAGTTCCTGGGAGGCCGGCGTTTCATAAGTATAAGTAGTAGTGAAATATTCCTGGATTGATTTATCTTGATCTGTAAACATTGCCAAATGTACATTCTTTAGATCAACACACACCACACATTAGAACCCACATGACTTCTGCGCTATAGACAGGTCTGTAAAGTTCACGCTTTAATTCTAGCAAACACACAAAAAAAAACTATGTGTTCTTTATTTATATATTTAATAATTTTGTCATTACGAGCGTTTAAGCGAGCTGATGAGGCGTCGGGTGAAATAATGCACTCCGGTTGTGATAATGTCAGAGCACGCAGGGATTAAATAACGGCGATAAAAGCCCAGACGCTGGGGCTCTGTATGATTCACATGAGCAATTATCGTTTTGGGGGAAATCTGTGTGTCTGCATATGTTGTTTGTTTTATGTTTTGTTTTTTTTGTCTGTTTTTTTTTTATTTTTTATCTCTTTTTAAAGGTAGATGATGAAATGGGCTGTATTTTTTTAACAGAGTTTCACATTCTTTGTTTTTTTATCTCTCGGTGCTTGATCTTATAATAAGTTTGTTGGAGTCAAGTGTAGAATTGATGAACGGTATTGAAATAAGAAAACTCAACTTGTTATTAACTTTTAAATGCTGGCTAGAGTTTGTGGTGGGATAATACATTTAGCAAAAATATTAGAACATATTTATTAGATCATGATAAAATAAATGCTATTATTATTATTATTATTATTATTATTATTATTTGTAGTAGTAGTCGTAAAAGTAGCAGTAGTAGCCGTAATAGTATATAGTGGTATATAATAGTAGTAGTAGTTTTAGAGTACATTTCACAAATGTTGTTGGTATTTTAAAAAAATATATATGTTTCATGAATCTTACTTAACTTTATATACCGCAGACTTCAACGTTAATAAACTGCTAACAGCAAAAGTTAGCGACGTAGAAGTTAGCTTATAAACTTTAAATGATTAACAGACTCTCGTTTTCAGATTCCTTGTCTTCTGATCATGCAGAGCGTTATTGCAAAACCTTTGCAATAATGTTAATGTGGTTCTTATTTTAACCCAAAATGTATTAAATGTACATACAGTTGAGATTTAGCTCGAAAAGATTACCCTGTTTCACATATCACATTTTTAACGTAAACATGCCAGCGTTAATAAACTGTTACCAAACTGCAAACTAACAAGCACATCACAGGTATCAATTTATTCAAAGAAGAAACAAAAGTTTACCTGTTTGTTCAATCCCTGGCAGACGAACACAAATGAATAAGAATGAAAAAGAATGAATAAAATAAAAAGGAATTATAAAAGTAAAAACCAAAGAAGAGCGTGGTTACTATACTTAGAAAACTCTTTTTTATGAAAAAAAAACCCCACAAAAATGTTAATTAAGATGTTTATTTCGACCATCTTATTTAGATACTGTACGATTGACAGTAGTTCATTCATAAAATAAATAAATAAATAAATAAATGAACAAACAAGAAATGAAATGAATGAATAGACGGATTACACGTCATCAATGACCCTGATTGGTTTATGTTAATAAGGGAAATTTAATTGCAAAGTGATATCGATTTATTCTCATTTATCTTATTTAGATTGCCTCGAGGAAATAAAAAAGTCTAATTACAATAAAATTAACTAATTACAGTCTTCAACCAGACATAAAACAAGACAATAAAAAAAAACAAAAGAACAAAAACAAGACGTATGACCAATCGTGCTATTTCCATACTTCAAAGGATAATAACAAGGACTTCAAACAATATTTGTCTAGAAGTACTTAAGGCGCATCATCTTACACTGACATCTTACTCTAGTCAGGTCTAAAATACGCCCTTCCACCAATCTGAGAGGATCACCCGGGGTGTATTCCCGCCTCACTCCCAGTGCTCAGGATCCCCCAGACCAGGAGTGAATGAATGAATGAATGAATGAATGAATGCATTTTTTTAAAACAAAAACGAGCCTACAGTAGAGTGAGGAGAATACTGCAGGCAGCCCAATAGTAAATACATATTTCTGATTAAAAGGCATGATGATTCAATTCAGTTCAGCGCTGCGACTGAACAGTCTTTTTAAGAATAGGAATAAGGAGAGATTCTTTTAAATGCACTTGACTTCCTTTCAGGGTTAAAATAATTAAATAATATCAAATGTCACATCATTATCTCGCTTAGCGCTACATTTTTTTCTCTTCGGTAAAAGAAAAGGAAAAAGGAAAAAGGGAAAAAGGAAAACATCAAAAATGACACTGAGCTGCTTCTCTGAAAAATCACAAATGCCACCGAGGCGGTGAATGGAGAGCAAGGTAAGCGTGTGTTGTATTTAAAACTCCTTCACCTTCCGACTTCCTGACCGACTTTAATAGCATTCCCGGCTGCTTCGTACGAGCTAATTAAATAAGCGGCACGTATGGCGGGCATCTCAGCTGGGCAAAGGCCATGCAGGGACGATGGAGTCAAATAAACTTAATCAGGTCTTCATTACATTCAGCTTCTCTCGGAGGAGAAACAAAGTTGGCATGTGTGTGCGTGTGTATGTGTGCGTGTGTGAGATGTGACTAGCGGGTAGGAAAGCGCCTTCTGCGGAGACTCATTATGTATGCGCAGCTAAAGATGAATACTGCGGCCCATTAGACTTATTAAGGCACCTGCGTTCGGAGAGCCGCGGCAGCGTCTCACTCTGTCGGCGCGGATTACCTGCTGCTCAAATTAAGCCGATACCTCGACGGCCTCGTCTAATTAAGTGGGTTCTGCCGCTGATCGATTGTAATAATGGCAACGAGGACGGTCTGAGGAGAGCCGAGCGTGAAGTCCGTACATGCCGCTCCTCTGACGTGAGCATCTGCCAAGGCCAGGGGTAATTACGATCCACCGGACGAGGCTGAGGAAGGGATTGCGACGGTTTTGGAAATTGAATCGGGGAGGCTTCGTTCGTCTCCAGTGACCGCAATAATAGAGAACAATAAGATTTAACAAGATGTCCATTAGGTTGTTCATTATCAAGCTTAATCTAATAGCAAACCATATTATTTTCTCTTGTTCATTCTCTCTATCTTCCAGGCCGATTTTCTTCGACGGAAAAAGAGAAGAAGGTGTAAAAAAGTGGGGGTGGGGTGGGGTGGGGTGGAGGGGACTTTTCATTTAGATCGAAAGTCAATAATACTTGTTTTCGGCGCTTAAGACAATAAAAAAGAAAAACAACTCTTCAGAAAGCCCATTTAAAGCCCCTGGTGGTTTTTCTTTTGCCTTGTCTTCATTACAATGAGGTAGGGAGGTGGGTGGCTAGGTGAGGGGCTGGAATTGTCTGAAGACTTTTAATTGGATTCCACAAGCAGTTTCTTAATTGACTTCTCTATCGTGCTAATATATGTGTACATCTTTTATGTGTGTTCACCACATCCTAAATTGAACCCAGGAGGTCATGGTTGGATCTCCAGATGAGACTCAATGGGAACTATTGCCAGCTAAAAAATTCAATTTAGATGTGGAGATTGACTGGCTAATTCCAGTGTACCTATAATGGCTTTCTACTGTTCTCTTAATTAAGTTTTCACATTAATGTACTGGATACACTCCTTAGAGCGGCACATTTCCCTCGTGGACAACATCTGAGGTGGGGAGACAAAATTAAAAAAAAAAAAAAAAAAAAAAAAAAAATTTCTTGTACTAATTGACAAAATGAAGCATTTCCTCAGAGATGTACCTGACAAAACAAACAAAAAGCTCATCTCATGCCTGCCATGAGACGAGGCCCGAGAGTTCAGACAAGTGTTTATCCTCTTCTGCTCATATCTAAACTCCCGATCGGTCATTCACTGACTCATCTTCGCATCCGTCTACTCATCCATCCGTCTGTTTATTTTATTTTTTTTTCTCCCTTCCTACGTAAAGTGCACATTGTTCATCATCTTTAATATTACAGTGGATAAAAATACGGTGTAATTGACGTGCTCTGTGTAACAAATGGGAACGTCTGAGACGGAAGACTCCATCCATCTGGCTAATACGCTCCCATATATAAAACACGCCTGACTCCACTCCGTTCCTTTATTGATCGCTCTTGCCAAAAACTCGCTGTGAGTGATCCGCCTGCTCTCCGATTTTTCTCTCGCAGCTAAAAAGTTCGGACGTCAGCGCTCCTGTTTATCGGGAGGCCTCCGGGTTATATCTCAGCTCAGGCTTCGAGTGCTTGGAGTCACGGACTGATGCAGATGGTATTCAATTAGTTCTTTCAAGCGTTATTTGAACCTTGGCTAACATTTGACATTACGTCTGGATTATTACCGCTAAGTTTAACATCTGTTTATTTTAATTCATGTAATAATTAATGCTAGTTAAAAGGAAACTTGTAAAAACATCAAAAATATAAATCACCATTCTAATTCAATATTCGTTCTGTAAAATGGTTTTGAGTTTGATTTTGATCAAAATTTCCTGCACATTAATGTAACATAGTGAAGAACAACATAACTGGCAATCTGTATACTATGAATAAATAAATAAATAAATAAATACATTTATTTTCATACATTTATTTATTCTGCTGGATTCAGTTCAGTTCATTATTAATCATTAGATTAACCCACAGTTTTACTACTATTTACCTTCATTTATATTTTATTTAACTCACATATTTTACTTGACTGCACTTAATTTAAATATCTTGACACACCACCCAAATTTTTTAGTAATCTGGAAACAATGACGGCAATAGTAATACATTTAGAAGAACATACAAATAAACAATTAAAGGAACATATTTTATCTATAATTATCCACTGAATACAGCCTGACACGACTTATCGTGTCATATGATCCTTATGGTCATTACAAACATTGGGCCTTATATAT
>JAQMYG010000038.1:5058077-5069410 GCA_030014215.1 Clariallabes teugelsi | reverse complement strand
TGCAAACTTACTTATTTATGACTAAATAATTAGTTTATTCTGGATTCAAAACAAACTCATCATAACAAACTACAGCGACGTGTATGGTGTACATTATGAATGTTTGAAAACCTTCACAAGATATCACAAGATACTATTTTGTCACCTTTTACTAAAGTTCTGGTCTCCTGATTGGTCAGAAGGTGTTGATTAATTCTCTATAACAGTAGCAGTGACAGTAGTGCGGGTTTAAATTAACACACTGGCTCTTTCCTATATGTTATAGTTTCTATATCAACAGCTCATTTATGTAATTAATGACATTTTAAGTATTTATATGGTGAAGTTTTTTTCCAAGTAGATTCATGAAAGGGGTTGAAGTTGTAACTTTAGGGTTTTTTCGACATTTTCAGAAGTTTTGTAATTTCTCTGAAAAACATTATGAAGGAATGGATGTTTATAGCTGCGATAACATACCGTAAGTTCCTAAACAAAATGCATTAAATGTAACTACGAACGAAAAAAAAAAAACGTGATCTTCAATTAAAAAGACAAATTGCTATAGTGTAAGAGGGACAAAATACTTCCAATGCATGCTGTTATGGGAAAACAATTCATTGCCTTATTTGCTATCTCTCTTGAACGTTACATCCTGAAGTGTTTTATTTGTAACTTATCGCCCATGACTTTTTAAGCGTTAATGTGTGTACTGTATAAGTGTTATATAAATAAATGGCACGCTCTGTCGTAGCATTCCCACTGGTGGAGGCAGTAAAAACTGCGTATGTGGAAAGGCAGCGTAGGCAGACAGAGCCACTGATCTTCCATTAATTCCAGCCCTTTTGTGTATATAAGTAATGACATCACCCAGAGGTCACGGCAGGGGAATTGGCTCCTCTGTAGTGCACTCCCATTTAACCTCTTTTTACCAGCTAAGCCGATGCTTTTGCTGCCGTATTGATTTCCAATGCCCTTTTACATGTCTATCGCGCTGGCCTTGCTCTACAGCACTTTCCGTGCGGAGCCGGATTTTAGGCCCTGTTAACCCAAAACGCTTTTTTTCTCATATTCTGCAGAGAGGGCTTCTCAGCACATCGGTTGTAAAAAGGGCGAAAAGACGGGGATGCCGAGGGAAAAATCAATACGTGGACCTGTCTGCTTTTTAACTTCAGCCTGGGAGAAATTAACATTTTAGTTTCCTCCGAGGCAGAAAGGTGTACTAGGAGGAAAACATTTCTGAAATCTCATGAAAGAAACCTGACTACTAAGATACTAAAGGAAACCAAAAAACTAAAAAATAAAAATCTGCCAAACTAGATCTGCTTAAACATCAAAATAAGAGAGCAAACATGTGACCTTATTTGAGGCTCACTACTATTGGATTTTGCCAAAATCATTTTGGTGTCGTACATTTTTTTTTTTTTTTACTGAAGTAAATTGAAGCCTAAAGCGTGACAGAGGGCCTGGTTAGTGTGTATTAACACAGATCTGGACCTCTGCTCACCCGTGAGTGATTTAAAATGAGGGTTAATACAAGACTGACTGAGCCTATGATTTAGCCTTTGAGAGGAAAAGACTCCAGCTTAGGGATGCAAATCTTATTAGCCAGCTCTCTCTCACTCTCTCTCTCTCTCTCTCACACACACACACTCATACCCATCCCATTTGTTTTATAAGGCTTCTGTCATTGTGGAAAAGGTCAGATTAGCACTAGTGGACGGTTGTGGCTTTGGAGGACTTGTTCATCTGTCGCTCTGTAGAGAAATGAGCTGTGTAAGGAGGAATATCACAGGGAACCTGGGGAACCATTAGGAGGAAAGGTTAGGCATGTGTCCACACTGTTTATTAGGAGCTTCCTGCTGTTAGGTCTGACTGTATATTTTGTTGAACATGGCGTAATTTGGACACAAGTGACCGGGACCTTCGCAAAGAATCGGCAATCGGAATTCCAAAATAATTTTTTACAATATTTAATATATACAAATGGAGTGGTTTAAGAGCCCTAGTGAGGCTGTAGGCACCTTCAACAAGGACATATGCGAATGATGGACTGGTTTCCACAGACATTTGGAGATGCACTGTATGTACAGGACATCTGGACACTACAAATAAGAAGTGAGAGCGACTTTTGCTCTCTTGCAGGAGGGAGAGGGCAGCGAGATACAAATCCTGCAGCACAATAAACGCCTATGTCCATTAACACGAGGGCGTCACAAACACAGTGGATTTCTCGGACGTTTGCGAGTTACTTCTTAGGCGTCACTAAATCCCGTATACTGATCTGAGTATGTTTTAGTTTAAAAGTCTAATTCATTTCTATTTTGTTGAATTGAACCAACAAAGAAACCATCACGGATGGGTACATAGGAAAAAATAACTGTGGGAGTAGTCTTCTGAAGTACAAAGGCCTGCCCAAGAGTATCCTCAACAGTGGGCGGGACTGACTGAGTGTGCTCAGAAGTCCATGGGATTGATCGAGGGTCCTCAGGAGTGGGAGGGATTAATCGAGTGACCTCAGGAGTGGGAGGGATTAATGAGTGTCCTCAAGAGTGGGAGTGATTGATCAAGGGTCCTCAGAAGTGGGTGGGAATAATCGAGTCCTCAGGAAAGGGGGTGGGATTGAACGAGGGTCCTCAGGAGCGGGTGTGATTAATCGAGTGTCCTCAGAAGTTGAAGGGATTGGTCAAACACATCGTTTAAACAGATGGTATTGGTCAAGAGTGTACTTAAAAGTGGGCGGTATTATTCGAGTGTCGTCAGAAGTGTGTGCGATTAATAAAATGTCCTCAGTTGTGGGCTGGATTAATTGAATAACCTCAATAGTTAAAGGGATTGGTCAAACATTGCTCAAAACTATTTGATTTGTTTGAAAGTATCCGCAGAAGTGAGCAGGATCGGAGTCCTTAAAAGTGGATGCGATTGGTCAAGCGTACTCTAGGAAGTCAGCAGAATTCTTCAAGAACATTCTCAGCAGCATCTTCAGAACGTTGATAAAATTAGACACAAACCTTTGTTTTTTTTTTGTCTGTTTGTTTTACCCTGCCATATTTTTCCAAAGCCCACCTCTTGTGAAAGAACAAGCTAATACTTCCTGCGAACATACTATTATACTATTTCTTTGCCTATTTGACAGAGTGCAGGGTTAGCCATGATACAGTACCTCTGGATCAGAGGGGATGCAGGCCTTGATCAAGACTGACAGTTTGGCAGGGCTCGAACCCTCAACTTCAGATCAGTAATAAAGATTTTTAACTGCTGAGCCACCATTTTCCTAATAAAGTGTCCTTGCCCAACATGAGGTTTAAACCCACAACCCTAAGATAGATAGATACTTGAAGTTCTTTAAGAGTACTTTAATAATCATAAAGAGAAATTGTATAAATTACAGATTACGGGTCTTGCATTTAACTAGCTAAGCTAGATGGGTTCAAGTTCAAACAATGTAAAGGAGACCAAAACCCCAAAAGTTTCCATTTCTGTTAATACAGTAATGTTAAAGGTATTTCCAATTGAACAAGGCAACCACCACAGCACAGTTTTATTAACTAGATTAATTCCCCTTTCAACATTTCTCTATTAAACTACTTAATGTGCCCTTTCAAAAACATTAATAAAATTAAAATAACCAAAAATGAGAAGCTGATGAAAACTCTTGACCTTCCAGAACGGTTTCTGATGTAGCTTCCTGGCTTGCTTTATGTACAGATTCAGGATCTTTGGACAAATTTTATATGATTTAACTTTACATGAACAAGCAGGGCTGAAAATGATGGGCTGTCAGAATACACATCCACTGTTAAAAAAAAAAGTCCTAAAGCCTGTCACCATCAATGACAAATTGCAGTAGAGGGCAGAGGGGGACACGCTAGCAGCTTCGCGCGAGCCCCCCGAGAGAGTGTGGAAGACTCCAGACCCTCTTACAGCAGCCTATGTCAGCATTCTCTTAAATCCATATCTTAGCTTAGCTCGCTCTCGCCGGTCCCATCCATCAACCGGCTCGACGGTAACATGCACTCGCATCCGACGTTCGACATCATGTGAAGTCACTTACTTCGAGTTGATGATCTAGGAGTGATAACTTATTTAATTATTTTTCTTTTCACAGTTCTGGGCTGAGAAAAAAAAAAAAAAAACTTCAAACTATTTCTACTGCACATAAATGATAAATAAATTTAATTAATCACTTTAGTTAGCTAAAATCAAAGCTCTTAGCTTGGTTGCAGATGTCCAGAAGCTGTTGTTAGCATAACATAGTAAAGAATGGAGAGCTATGTCGCTAGATTGTTATAATCTATAATTGTTCTTGTAATTCCGTGTAGCAGTCATCTTTATTTTAAATTTGAGGGTTATCTTCTGATTTCGGTGCCAAATTTCAGCGAAACAAGGTGGTGTCCGTTCCTTTCGTGGCAAAAAAAAAAAATTCAGGGCTCGTTTACATTTTTTATTTTGCTGTTGATTTGTTTAACAGTGACGAGACTGGATGATGTGGTCGCAGGCGAGAAATACTGTAGATCTCTGTGGTAGACGTTTTAATTTTTTTGTTTTACAATTGCACATTTTAAGCGACTGAAGAGGTCGGACACTACTGATCAACCTTATAGAAACTTTCCGAGGTGCACCATGAGCCACAATGCATTTATAATGTAGCTACATACCAAATGAAATGAATTTTTGTAAAAAAAAAATATATATATATATATAAAAATAAAAATAGGAATAGGAAGTAAACCAAAGAAAAAAAAATGCTAAGCTACTGTAGTTTCTAGGCTACAGATTTAGATGATTTAAAACTTTTCAATAAATCACACTTTACCACAATAGCTAATTTATGCTCATATACAACAAAGGAACTTGTAATGTCCCTGTTGTACAGTATATCTTTATGATAAACCATTGACACTGTGCAGGTACATTTCGGTTCTCCAAGGTACGCGTAATGTAAATGTGCCTTCAAACGCACAGCAGCGGTCCTCGAGGCCCAATTATGTAATGTAAAAACAAATAAGAATTCCACAAAAAAGGTTCACTAAATCCTTTAGGTTCTCTAATAAAAGATATAAACTGGTCCTCTTGAGGGGAACCACCCCGCTGAGACACATTTGTATCCTGAGAAGTGCACCAAACTATTTTTATTTATTTTTTTATTTTTTTCATCTCGGGTCTGAAACGAACATGTTTTATTTTAATAAACAGTCAAATTTCCACGACCTCTGAAAATGAGCTGTTTCTTTTCAGTTCTTTTGTACTCCATGATCAAGTTTTGTCCGAAGCCAAATCCCACCAGACGGAAGAACAACGGATTGTGCTTATCAGCGGAAAAAAAAAATTGAGTGCGCGTGCAAACACACACACACACTTACTTCACCGTCATTTCTTTTGTAATCACTTTAAATATGAAGAGAAGACACAGGAGAAGATGAGTGTGGGCTCGTCCGGTCCCAAAGCTCGCTTCTCGTCTACGTTCACATAAACGCGTCTCCGCGTGTTGACCGCAAGAAAAAAAAAGAAAAGAAAAAAAAGATCCCCAGGACGGGCTGTCGTTGTCCTAAGAGGCCGTCTCCTCGTTAAAAACTCCGACAGAACAAGGCCACTACTCGGCTTAATGGGAAAGCGTATCAAAAGAGATGGTTATCACTTAACCAAGAAACTAGCCGGCTTTGAGGAGAGTTGGGCAAAATAATTAACCTAATCTATTTTAGCCGAGTCCCCCTGACATATTAGCTGGAGAAATGGGTACGTGATATTGTAATTATGAGATCATGGAAAGATTAGGGATATGAGTAATTATACCTTTATGGGGCAAATGTGGTTAATCAACATAGCGCTCAGGTTGGGATTTTAACATGCTTGCAGGCAAAAAGGCAAAGTCAATAATCTGGAAGTGAAACACGCTATGTGTGTGTGTGTGTGTGTGTGTGTGTGTGTGTGTGTGTGTGTGTGTGTGTGTGTGTGAGAAAGAGAAAGACTCCATTTTCCTTCTTTTTTTTTTTTCTATCTGAATTGGACATACACTCCCACACACAAAAACACACACAGACATAAAGGGGTGTGAAGCGGTGCTTCTGCCGCACTCAGACGCTGCCTCTGTAAGTGTGCTTAACCAGTGGAAGCGAGAGGTCAGGGTGAAATGAGTTTTCTTCACTCGCTACTACAATACACAAGCTTTTAATCAAACTGGCTTGACCTTAAGTTCACCGGTCAACAAATCCCATTTACCTTAAAAAACTGCGTTGCGTGTGCAGACACCCCGGTAGTACTCTACACTTCTGCGCCATAAAGTGAAGCCGTTATATTGACGGCGAGTTAACTCTTCTCGTTTTTTTTTTCTCTCTCTTTCTTCTCGCAAGCAAGTACATGTGTAAAATATTAGTCTGCTCTAACCCGCTCCTCGCTGATATTAGGGCCGCGGGAGCTGTGTCTGTGACTGCTCAAAGTTTGTTTTCATGAATTTTAATCGGAGCGACTGGAGACCGCCAACCTGTCACCGGCTCGTACAGTACACAGAGGAGGGTGCATCCGGCTCCGGATACAAACCACAAACAGCAGCAAAGTGCCGGCGTTCCTCTAAAAAAAAAAAAAACACGATCTCCTAAAGACTACAGCCATTACAGCAGCAGCTCCCATCGGATCCGTCCTCATGCAGATGGATTATGCGCACTAAAGCGGTTGACAGAAACACGGATCTCACCAGCATATACGGCCTTTATGTAATTTATTCAAGTCTCTAAACTTGCCTCGTCTCATCCTTTGTCTTTTTTTTTTTAACCAGCCTTCATTTTTTTGTTCTGAGGCTAATCTTTCTCGCGCTAGCTACACTTAAGGGGATGACCGACCGCGTAGCTACGAGACCTATTACAATTACGCGCTCGTGTTGCACCGCGTTCTCGGGCAGGCTGAATGAACGGTGCGTGTCACCAGAAACAGTGGGAGAGCGTCGGATTGCAGCCATCTTGAATCATGTCTTGGTTAGGGGGGGGAGGTGGAGGGGAAAAAGTGATGCAATAGAAAAAGAGCAGCGGTGATTATCGAACCGTGCTGAGCTCTCCGGCTGCGCTACGATCGCTGCTCGAGATAACATCGCGCGCTCAGATGCAGCCTGTCATACTCAGACTTGAAAGAGAATCGCAGAGTTCGGTCGGTGCTTCGGGACGGGGGTGGAGTGGGGGGGTGGGGGGGTTTGAGGAAACCCGGGAAGCTTTAAACATCTCAAATCAAAACTATGAGCGAGGAGCTGCGGGGACGAACGTCACGTCGTATTGCTAACAAAGACCGCGGTGTAGTTAGTTAGCTAGCCTGCCGCGAGGCGCTCCTTCCTATAGGAGCTGCAGGCGGGGGTTTCTTGACTTCGTCTTTAAATTCGTGTGGAGTGGGATACAGCTGAGCCCTGAGAAAGCGCCTGGCGCTTTGCGTTCGGAGTGGCGTAAAACATCTTTAGCCACTTGAAGGAGTATCATTAAAGGACAGAGTCGCTGTGGGGGAAGAGAGAGAGAGAGCGAGAGAGAGAGAGAGAGAGAGAAAGAGAGAGAGAGAGAGAGAGAGAAAGAGAGAGAGAGAGAGACAGATCTATCAGGCGCATTGGTTGCACTGTGCATTACACAGCCAGAAGTAAATATTCAGTCACCAATAGCTGAGCTTGTGTGTCCTTAATACACACTGCAGGTGTATTATCACTCCGTGCGGCCTTATCTCTGAGAGACAGACCGACAGATGGTTAAAGGCCCTCTCTCTCTCTCTCTCTCTCTCTCTCACACACACACACACGCACACACACACACAACTCTGAGTGGATCAACCAGCGCAGAATCTCTGAACACGCTGCTATTCAAAGTCCTGCTTTACACCGAAGAGCAGGAGCGGCGAGAAGAGACTTAGAGAAGTGACGGGGGGAGAAAAAAAAAAGAAAAAAATTACAAGCTGGAAAGCAGACGGAGAGAGGAAAAGATCACGCGTAACACGGACTGAGATAGGCGTGAACATACAGTACACACTAGTTGCAGCAAGTGCAAAGTTGCAGAATATGGATGTACCAGGAACAGACTGTACGGATTAGATCGATCAGATTGGGGAGATGTGAAGCTAATATGATAATAATAATAATAATAATAATAATAATAATAGAATTACATACATTTCTCTTTTTTTTAAATACTGCACAGATACACATTGATACACAAACCTCAATATATTTCTCTAGATTTAAAGAAGTTTAACTATTTTGATATAATAATGTAAGAAAGTCACATTTAAAACAAAAAAAAATCTACATATTTATATTTACTGTATAGTTTTGCACATGTATCACAGCTAACATAAAGATGTAGGCTAGTGAGTGTGCTACTACAGTACGTGTTCTTCAGAAACTAGTTAAGCTGCTCTAGCTACTAGATTTGAAGACGGATGAAGTTGCATTGTTCCACATTTTATGATTTAAGACAAGGAGAAATCATATCGCTTAGAAAGTTAAAAACCTCGGACAAGTGATATACAGTAGCTTCTGGATAATTCAGAACATCACAAAGACCTGCTGTGGTTTCATCATAAAAGATAAACACCAAAGTTCAACAATCAGGCGCTGTTGTTTAAAGAAGTGCGGCACTTTTTCTCGTAAGATAAAAAGACGATGTAGTGTAGTTTATGATTAGTTTATAATATTAAGAGGTCTTGAGAAACGTCTTTATCGAAGCAAATCCATGTTGGGTTCATCTGAACTCTCCTATAAAAAAACAAATGAATATTTTCGCACCACTTAAAAAAAAAAGCATGATAAAAAAATAATAAAAAAGTCTGATCAACAATTATACCGCATGAGTAATTATTCAATTTAGTTAATTGATCATTTAAAAGCGTAATCGTTTTAACGCTCCTTTAGAAGCGCTGCCGCAACTTCAACTTCATCGCTTTACACAAAGGCCTGCGCTGTTCGATAAGCCACGGGACGAGGTATTATACGTCATTTCAATCAAAGCAAATCCGCTTTAATTAAAAAAACACTCACTCAAGCTTCACGTCCGCTTACAATCCGCAGTAGAAGTGGTAATAATAAAAATAATAATAATAATGGAGTGGCGATTAATATGATGGCTTACAGTCACTTTCTTCTAACTTACCTTATTTGGACGCTCATTCAAACGGAGCAGCTAATTGATAAAAGTTCTTTAAATGGGTTTAATAGTAATTGCTTTTTTTTTTTCTTTTTTGTCTTTCACTTTTTTTTTTCCTCCAATCAGGCGCGTACGTCAAAGCTATTAATATACTACCCAGTCGAAATAAAAGTAACACCGATAGCGCCCCTGAGCGTTACGAGAGACTAAATGACTAAAATAAATTTCACTTGTTTTGTCTTTCTGAGGTCGAGGAAAGTACGGAAGTATGGTGAGGAAAGTGTGAGGAAGAAAGGAAGGAAACAAAGGAAGGAAATCTCATCCAGGCTGTAATTTCCCAAATTACAAATACACTCCGTTAAATTAAATTTTGCCCACAAGTCGCCATCGACTCCTGCAGCTCGCATCAATTAAACAATTTATTACACGAGCAATAAAGCGCTCGTTTGCGGGAGAGCTCTAATAACTCCGATATATAAATTAGGCTTTTATGTCTTATGTTTGTGCGATAAACATTTTTTAAAACTATAAAAAGCATTTCGCTTCAGGCCACGTCGAGCCGGTGTATGACTTAGTATCGCTTTCATTTTAATAGCCGTGTTTTATTCTGCGTCTCGTAAAAAAAAAAAAAAAAAAAAAAAAACAGCACTGTTAATAAAAAATTTATAATAATAGGAAAAAATTTAGACGTGTCTTGAGTTGTTATACAGTATAGTTAATTTACTCTGCATAAATTACCGCTTGCGCAGTACGTACCTGCTGTGCTTCTCCACAACCTCGTGGGTCGGCCATTTTGTAAAAGAAAAAAATATATTTAAAAAAATTTTAATAAAAAAAATCCATATATTTTTTGCACACTTCAGCTAAGTAGAATTTTTACACATGTAACTGTATATACAGTATAATAATAATAATAATAATATATATATATATATATATATATATATATACAGGAAACATAATCCTTATTCTGGAGGAATTCTTACTCCTCATGCACGCCGGATCGTGTGCTCCTTTTTCAATGAATACAGGATATTAAAATGATGCCAGAAAAAGAGAAAAAAAAAAGAAAGAAAGAAAAAAAAAAGGCAGAAGGCTCAGTGTATTGGTCTGATTTTTATCCCATTACCCTGGGATACACTTTCTTTTTCTTACCTCAACAATACACTCACTCGCACACACACACACACACACTTACTACACAATACACAACCCCGCCTTGATAAAGGAGTCCTCGTGTATGTGTATGCGGTATAATACTCAGCATTCATCCCTGCTCTGGTCGGAGCAAGGGCTTCTGGGTAAAGTGCAGGACACCGACATGGGAGGACTGGGGCGAAGCAGCGTGGTGCGGATTCACCATCCGAACCCCGGTGGAAAAAAAAAAAGAGAAGAAGAAGAAGAAGAAGAGAGAAAGAGGGTGGGAGGGAGGGAAAGGAGAGAGAAAAGAGAGAGAGAAAAGAGAGGGGAAAAGCGGGAGGCTACATGAGCCGTCACAAAGAAGGGGACGAATAAGAGAGAGAGAGAGAGGGAGAGCCAGCAGGACAGTGAGACAGAAAGCGCAGCGATGATATTGTAATATATTCCGTCCTATTGTACGATGGGTTGTGTTGTGTTTCTCCCTGCAGCAGTGTGTTACAACACTTTATGTCAGGAAATCTAAACCTGATCAGTGTACGATATCGATATAGATAATAACCTCGAGAAAAGAAAAAAAAAAGAAAAAAAGCTCCCAGGTCTGGCGTGTGCCTTAAAACCTCATTTAATACACCCTGGCCTACTTTCTGTCTCTCTTTCTTACCTTTTTTTTCTCAAGAAAAAGAAGTATAAATCAGAACCATTGGGTGAGAGCGAGTCTTGTAACTAAAAAGAAAAAAAAAAAACCCTGAATGTATGATGATGATGTAAAGGGATTTTATATTATTGTGTTTATATAAGATGAGTAACAAGACTGAGTAACATGGAGCATTGGGAAAAGAAAGACTTTAAAAAAATAAATAAATAGATAAATAAACAAACAAACAAATGATAATAATAATAATAATAATAATAATAATAATAATAATAATAATAATAATCTCAAGCAGCTGGGAAAAAAATCTGTACTGTACATTTATCCATTTTCATCCTGACACCAGTAACAACTTTTCCAGCTTCATCGTGGTGACCAGTGTTGAGATATGTGTGTGTGTGTGTGTGTGTGTGTGTGTGTGTGTGTGTGTGTGTGTGTGTGTGTGTGTGAGAGAGAGAGAG
>JAQMYG010000038.1:5042285-5052879 GCA_030014215.1 Clariallabes teugelsi | reverse complement strand
TGTTTCTGTAAATTTAAATCATGTTTTTATTAAGTACTCAGTATCGGTATCGGCGAGTACTGAAATGCAAGTACTCGCACTCGTACTCGTTTTCCAAAAAAGTGGTATCGGTGCATCCCTAATAACGACTAAAGAAGGAGTTCAGTGCAAAATAAACGCTTAAATAAATAAATTAAATAAGAATGATATAAATAAAAAGACATAAATAATAAATAAACTGAAGAAGCACATGAGGAAAAGAAAAACCACAATGTTAAATCAGAACAGAGAGAGGGCTGATCGTTTCTCACTGACCCCCCCGCTGTCCAATCAGAAACAAGCTAGTAACGTCTTAACTTTTTCTTTTTTTTGTTCTCTGTTTTTTTTCTGTCATGTTTCCAGTTCTGCTGTTTTCACTTTTTTTTTTTTGCTACTTTCGTTGCTGTGTTTTTGGTTTCACGTGTGTCCACTGTTTTTCTGCTTATGTTGTTTTGTCACTTTTGTTGCTCTGTTTTTGTTGTTGTGTTTTCACTTGTGTTGTTTGTCAGCTTTTGTTGCTCTGTTGATGCTTTTGCTGTTGGGTGTTCTCTTTTCTTGCTGTGATTTTGTTTTTGTTGTCATAGTTTCACTTTTTTTTTTTTTTTGTCAATGTTTTTTGTCCACCTTTGTTGTTTACTTTTTTTCCCATTTGTTGTTTGTTTTTCTATTTTTTTTGTTGAGTTTTTGTTGTTTTGTTTTCACTCTTGTTTTTTTTTTTTTTTTGCTTTAAGTTTATAGATTAGGGCTATCAATATTAACACATGTAACATGTACTGTATTAGTCTAGTAACATGTAATTAGTCTAGGAATTTTAACACGTTACTATTTTTTAAATTAAAATTTAATCAGGTACCTGGCTGTGTGTCATAACGACACGTTTAACGTAGATAATAAGATGACTTAGGGAACATCACCTGGTGTGCTGAGCAGCAAGTTTCATTATAAAAATCTTCTACTGTAGGTGGAAGGTTGAATAAAAACAAAGTTGTGTCCGTGAGGTACCTTCAAAAGGAACTATTGTTTACAAAAATAGTGTAAGCTGTGAGAGTAGTGGCTAAGGCTCTAAGTTGTTGCTTTTTAGATCTGACGATCCAGGTTCGAGCCTCGCCTTTGGGGGATACCACACCTCATACAACCCATGCAGTGCTGGTCCCATTCGAAAGATTTAAATTTTGTTTGAGTTATTAAAAAACTGCATAATCTGTTTCCTCTAAATAGTTTGTCATGCAATCCTTTATTCCAACATGTATTCCTGCATGTTTATAATACGAGTAAATCTGAGTATTTTAAAATCCCTTGTTACACTCCACACCACATTAGTACCTGCATTAGCATTAGATATGTTCTATATATACACAACACGTCACATTTTATCCTGTTTTGTCATAAAGCATCTAACCCATCACGCTCATGCTAGTCTCTAGCCCTGATTAGCGACATGAACTCGGAGCGTCTGGAAGCGCACCTGCGCTCGGCTTTTGATTGACACCCCCTGTAGCTCGGCGCCCGGGCTGAGTAATTACGAGCCGATTGCCGTCGCTTTGGAGCCACTTTTCCAATCTCAAATTAAGTGTTCCTGCAAAGCCTAACATTTGTAGCGTGACTTGACACAAAGGCAAGTCTTTCAGGGAGAGGGGAAAAAAAGAGAAAAAGAAATAATAAAAGCAATCCATGTCGAATAGACAGCTATAAAGGTGCTGCACGGTCTGAGAGCGACACAGGATTAATCTCATTCTGCTAAAGAGACCTTTCTCACTTTCTCACACATATTTTATTACGGATAGATGGTATTATAATCACGCGCGCGTGATGTAGAGATTTTCGAAGGCCTACCGATCGGACAGTGAACACTAACACCTCAGGTGACGCTGTTATAGATTTGATTCATGTATACGTGACGATGTTTAACATTATGCTGTAATAAAGGTTTGAAATAAGACATCTGCGGACTCATTTATGGTATTTATGAGTGCTCGTATTATTAAAGCTGTCATGCTAATGCTATTATCACATTAGAAGGATTAGATAAAGTCCTGATGCTGAGGATTTCTGTCAGCGCAGGTATCGAGGAGAGAATTAGCTCCATCCGACAGCAGGAAGTGCCTTTTTTTTTTCCTGCACGGATCCTGGACTATAATACACTTTAATATTATCTCCTACCTCGAGGGAACGTCAATAAAACGACTATTGCACAAGGAGAGGTCGGAATATCTTGGACACTAGATGAATATTAATTAATAGACTTTGGCAGTGGCGAGAAGGAACACTCCGAGTCTCGATAAGGGCTGTGGGACAAATGGGAATTCGAGAGACAGAGAGAGAGAAAGAGGGCTTTTGATGTTTTATGGAAATAAAACAAGTGCTCTGGTTTTAACGACGGGCATAAAAACATATCAGCGCGTCTGTGAATAAAAGTAAGCTTGCTACCTATTCAGGCTCGGGTCATCATCTCCTGATTATTAGCTCCACATGGGACGTGGAAGCTTGGCCTACTTCTGCGCATCACCAGTGTAGCTCTCCTTTCAACATGATACGATGAACATCCTGGATCGTATTGTATCACTGTAGACACATTTAGAGCTGCTAATGATTAAATACGATATGACTTAAAGCCGTTTCGGGGGGAACGTGATCCGGCAGGCCGCACCTTCGCTAGGACCAACACTGCGTTCTGCATGCCATTACCGACCCGCGCGCTGTGCATCCTTGCGCTTTAGAGTTTGGATTGCTCTCTGGTCGTGTTTCTTGTTCGGCAGTTTGATTTCGACCTGAAACTTAGCTTTCGTGTCTGAATGACTTTTTATCTTGCCTACACTACTAGCATGTTTACTAGGGTTGTAAATCATGGGTAGACCGTCAATTGGGTTAGATTTGATTTTATTTGATCATTGTGGGGTTTTTTTCCTTTTGATTAGATTCAATAGATAATGTTTGTTGTAGCTTCTTGAAGGTTTTAAAAATTTTTTTTTTAAAAACTGTTTTCATATTCTTCCATTTACTATAGCACTTTCACTGCACAATGCTGCACAGTTATACTGCACATTACTATGTCACTATAAATACCATAACATAACTGCTTTGCATTATGCATCTTCTGTTTGTATAACAAATTGTTGTTTATTGTACTGTAAATAGGCCACTTATGCACTTCTGGTTAGATGCTAGATCCATTTCATTGGCTCTGTATGTGTACTTTGCACAATGGCAATAAAGTTTAATCTAATCTAATCCAAGCTAATTTAATCTAAACCTGCTAATACGTTGTGCAACACTCCAGTCCAGTAGGTAGGTGAAATCAAAAAAAGATGGAAAAAGTGCTAATCACAGGGAAATATTAATATTTTGCTTTTAAAAGCAAAAGCTGTGCTATATTTTCAAGGAATCTGTTTATTTATCAAATTGAATGTTTGTATGTCTACCTACATTATTTAAAAAGTTAATTTAAAAAACTGATCCATCGATTGATTAAATCAAATCGAACAACAAAGGATTGATTAAATTGCGAAATTGATTTAATTATGACAGGAGACAAATCAGCATGTCCGATGTGTAGGTGTGCTGCAGATAATTTACAAATTATACTCCGTAAATGGTGTTACTTTTTTTTTTTCTTCCTTCCCCATTTTATTTGCACTCAGGCCTAGGATATATTTCGGTTCTGAAATTCTCACGTTTCCTGTAGTACTGTTAATTACAGTATGCTGCAAGTGAGACTGTAAGACACCTCAGTTTTATTAAAAAAAACAAAAAAAAAGTTCATAGATAACAATTGTGAAAGGGTGGATGCATTTTTTTGGGCACTTCTGTACTGTATAGGCTAATTTTAAAACAGCGCTGTTGCTGTTACAGAACCCAATAAACCAGAAGTAATACTTCTGGTTGTACTTCTGATGTATAAGAGGAATAAAACTTTGTAAAGTTTGACCTAATGGGAAAATAATCAGCGTCAGGGTGGCTACACTAGCTCCGCCCCATCGTACCGTGGCATCAGTCAAAAGGGTATCATGAAGTGTTAAATTCAGTTCACTACGACTGGTTTACTTTAGATTGATACCTGCTTAGAAAAGTTTAATCAGGTGGTTCCTGTTTCTAAAATCACATTCAGGTTGTGGCAAATCATATCACAGGGACACAATATGTAGGGCTTCTACCGTATTCTGCTGTCGTTAATGCACACCGTGCAGCAGCTCTGACCTCCTGACAAGATCACGACTTCATTTCAGAGTAGAATGTGTTGTTTAGTCAGACAGTGTGGCAGTGAAGCAAATCCCATCACTGACACTATTTGTTCCGTGTTTTGATCCTGGAGGCTCGATATGGCATTCGGCGTGTATATACAGTAGATGACATGACAATAAAAATTGATTTGGCTTGACCAGAGTGGTGATTATTTGTCGAATCACAGTGGAGACAGACCGGACGTGCTGACTCGGCACGCTTCAGCAACAGCCCGGACTCACTGTCAGCACTCATACAGCATTCTCTGTCAACCATTACATGATAATAATCTCTCTCTCTCTCTCTATCCTTTGACCCCTTCTGCTCTCCAAACCTACCTAATACATCCTGATTCTGGTTGTAGTTTTTAACACTTCAAGAACCACTTGTTGTTCCTGACAATGGACAGCCTAAAGATACTCTTAAAACCATGAAGATACTGTAGCTTCAGGACTGTAAATGATTTGCAATGACTTCAAATGTCATGAACTGTTCTGCACACAAGCCTTCTTCAGTAAATAGTTGATAATGTCAGCAGACTTTGTAGATGTTAAAATGATACCAAGTTATACAAGGTAAATATTTAGAAACACACTGTCTCATTAAATGCATGAGGACGGGTTCCCTTTTGTCCCTTCCTCATTTCTCCTCATGAAGTTTTTACTTCTCTGTTACCTCTGGCTCGTTCATGAGGATTAACTTAATACATGTCAAACTTACACTGATCAGCCATAACTTTTAAAAGCTTTAACATTAAAAACAGGTTCCCTTTTGTGACTCTGGGCCAGTTCTGGTCCCTGGAGGGTTCCATGGGACCTCTGGAGTGTGTACCAGGATTTTAGTGGTGGATCCTTTGGGTGCTGTGTGTTGCAGGGTGGAGGCTCTGTTGATCAGGCTTGTTTCCCCATGGGCGATTGATCTGAATAGATTGATTTGGGATCTGTGGAGTTTGGAGGCCTGGTTGGCCGTCTCGAGCTCTTTGCCTGGTGGTGTTCTGGTGCCTTTCTATCCTGACCAACAATTAATTTTTTGGCATTTTGTTCTGGCGTTGCGTTTACTAAAGGATTGAACTGGATGAGCTGGTCTTTTGTTCTCGCTAGCTTAGATGACCCTTGGGTGTCCATGATCCCGTCATCAGATTAAAGGTATATCATTGGAAATAAGTGTTATTTCACTTCACCTGGTGATGGTGTTGGTCATATGGATGATTAGTGTAAATCTGCAAATAAAAGTTCTCTTGTGACAATAAATTGAATTACGTCTCATATCACCTCCTAATTATACTACAAAACTAAAGTACTGTAACAACTCTTAATATAACCTCTACTAGAATTATTGATAATACATATTCTTATACTTAATACTAATACCTAATACTATACTACCACAACTAACTACTTATGCTACTACAGCTACAACTAACTACTCATACAACTACAGCTACAACGATTTACTCATTAAGTTTATCCAACGTTAGGGCTCTGCCTGTGCTACTTCCACCACTACTACTACTGCTATAACTACTTCCACCACTACTACTACAACAGCTAATAATACTGTTTACTCTAGACTATTAGTAGAATCTCAAGACTTTAACTATAATCAGACAAGAGTTTAACAGATACACAAGTTTACGGATAAACTGTTTTAATTGCTTTTTGCACAACTGTCTAGTTGCTCACAAGCAGGTCAGTTAGCATTAGTATTTATTACTGTTCATGTCTAGTTAATTGATCATAAATACAGCATTGCATTTTATTATTTCATTAAGTATATCCAACAAGCCAGCTGTCACTGACTTCTTCAGTGAAGTTTCACTGACTAGTTAACAAGTTAGGTGGTTTTTAAGCACTTCATGGAAAACACTACAGATAGTCCCCGACTTACGAATGAGCTCTGTTATGGGAGCACGTTCGTAAGTCTGATTTGTTCTTAAGTCTGACAAAGTGAGTCTTATATGCATATACAAATATAAAGCCTACCAATCCACTTGACTACATCTTCACTGCCTTCATGTGCCCAAAAACCATAATCACACCTAAGGAAATGAATCTCACAGTAAAATGTTCCCTCTGCACCTTTATGGACGCCATTTTTCATTTTTCATTTCACAGACAAAATGTGTTTTCTCTCCATTTTCAGATGCTTTCCATTGTATTAGACTGTGAACTCTGTCTTGAACTGTGTTTCTCCGAAATTAGGATTATTCACCATCAGGACAGCCTTATGGGTCAGACATTTTCTATCTGCACTGCAGTGTCTATTTTTTGTACGATACATGTGAGCTACGTCCACGATTGAACCGGTAGAAGAACCGTGGTCCATTCGTATCTTTGGAAATCCGAAACTTGAATGTTCCTAAGTCGGGGACTACCTGTACTCATTTTGTTTCATGAGGAGAGAATAGAAATTAACTACGCTCTAACCCAGGCCAGCATATGAATGAGATATAAGATAACAGAGATACTTTATAAAGATATATTATACTTCAATAACACACAGCTGTGCTTCGTCCACAGCAAACCGGCAAGGCTAACCAAACACCTGATTTGTCGCTGGCTCTCGGTTCTACTACCCGGCCACGATTTGGCGATATCTTTTTTATCGTTGCAAGGATCCACGCGCAACTCTTTGAGGTCAGAGAAAAATCTTTAACCGGTTTTACTCTCAATAAAGGCAAATCAACAGGTCGTTTTTAAACACACACACACACAATTGGTGAGGTAATCCTTCTCAATAGCTCTTACTAAATATAAAGATGATGATGTCTCTCTCTCTCTCTCTCTCTACATGTGGAGCACCATGGCTGGAGTGTATTTTCACCCAGATGACAGTGCTGCGATGAGAGGACGAGAACAAATGAATGCAGCTTCTCTCCATCCGGCCCTGCTCTCCCACTATCACACCACACTGCTGACGAATGCCGTGTGTGTGTGTGTGTGTGTGTGTGTGTGTGTGTGTGTGTGTGTGTGTGTTGGGGGGTAAAAAAACAGATAAGGAAGATAAATTCAGCTCAGTGCACGGACTCATGGTAAGCTTACACACACACACACACACACACTCATAAGCAGTACTTCAAAACATATGCATTCAGCACTCCCCTTTCTCATTCCCTCATCATCTCTATATTCTCTCGTTTTTTTTTTATTTTCTTATACGTGCCGCGCTCTCGCCGAGGAAAGAGAGAAGGATGGCCTTGGCGCGCTCTAAGACAAAGGGAATTCTCCTGCAATTTGGCTGGTAATCAGGAAGCAGCAGCTGGGTCAGGAGGCTGCTTTTCTTCGCCTAATGCACAAAGCCATTCTCTCCCTTTCCTCCTGGACATCAAGGAGTCATTTACCAAACATTTATCTTTTTTAAAAAGCCATTATGCCGTGTTACCGTGCTTGATTGTTTCTTTATTGAATTTGCCCAGCCTCGATACTGCGTAACGCTTCAGGTCTTGGCGAAATGATCTTTTTTTTTTTTCCCCCCTCCTCCTCTACCCGTCTCTGTCTCTCCATCTCTCTTTATCTCTGTAGATCACGAGTACACTGGCAGGAATGGGTCATAAAAAAGCGGGGTGACAGGCTGTAAGAGTGCGCGTAGAAAGAGAGAGAGAGGAAAAATAAAATCTGCCCGACCATGGCGAGAGCATGCTCGAAAAACACGGTTATTACCGTCGTCGTGCCATCGCTGATGTCTTTCGTTTGTGTGCTTACAGTAATAATCAAATGCGGCCTGTCCGGCGGACAGCTCTATGCGTTATTACTGAAGATAAAGCAAGACTGGAAAAAAACAACGGCTGCTTAGAGCTCCGACGTGACGTTACTTTTTTTTTTTTACTCAGTGTACAGGAAATAAAAAATAAAAAAAAAGAAAAGAGTCGGGCAAATTAACTTTGCATCGAGATGAAAATGCGATTTAATTAACCGAAAAACAACCAGACGTTGATTATTTTCCAATAACAATGCATGTTGTAAAGAATGTTATTTCTCTCAACAGTTAATTGTTATTATTAATGTTTTGGAAATAAAGCGTTTGCGGATCAGGTGAGTCTCTGTTCTCATTTGCGGTATTATAAAAAATTATTCATGTATCGTAAATACAAGTATAACACGTCGTGTAAACAGTATACTGTACCGCAAACGCAAGTAAAATACGTAAGAAAAACAAAAGTAATTGTATGAAAATGTGTTTATATTAAACCTATAAATTATTAAATTAAACAGAATCAAGTACTATATAGAGATATATTTTTATTGCAGTTACATTGATTGTGATATTATTATGATATTTCTATTTATTTATTTATTTATTTATTTAAGTTAATATAACAAAAAGTGCAAAAACACCATGCTTAATTTTTCTTAACTAAAAATGTTGGACGATTTTTAAATCTTATTGTTTAAGGATCAAACAAACTCCCCAGGAGGAAATTTTAAAAAAAATACAAGCAAACAAAAACACGGCAAAATCTGAACGCGCTCGTCATCGTGGCGGTTTTTCCCCGACGACATAACGCACCACTCGTGAGGATATTTTCTGATCGTACCACTATGCTGTCCATCAAATCCATCTGCAAAGTAGTACTGAAAATAAAATCCTTAAGAAAACACACACACACACACATAGTCTGTTTTCCTCCCACTGAGCCGTGATTCAATTTACTTTTGCTAGACATGTCCAGAGCCACTGTACACCTTCTGTTTAAGCTTGTTACTTTGCCTACAGGCTTCGTTTAGGCGGGACGCTTTTCTCCCTAAACGTCAGGGGCAATCGGTATGTGAAATTCACCGCGTTAGCTGCGACTCGGGGTGCTGTGAGGATGCCACACTCAATAAGGGCGCTATGACGGAAGCAGTCGGGTGCTGCCGAGAGAAACCAACTGCCTCTCGAGGCTTTACGTGGAAAAAAAAAACCCGAGATGCGTGCTGGCTTTAAGCTGGCCTGACAGCACAGGAAATGAAGAAGCGGAGAGCAGGAAAAGTTGATCGCAGAGCTCTCTCGTGCACTCGGATGCTCGTTAGTCAAAAGGGTCATGGCGAGAAAAAGGACAATGCAGAAAGTCTTGGGGGGAAAAAAAAACGGTCTGGTACGCAAAACCCTAGAAAACTGTCACGGAGCTGTCTTGTGTTCTGCATCTTCTGTTTACTGATTTCCAGACTTTCTCCTCTACTTGAGCTGGTCAGTATCAGTTCTCAATATCGAACTCACCAGAAAGCAAGAAGGACACGTGTACAAATTTAAGCTTCATACTTGTCTTTGGCTTAACGTCCAACAGCTGCCAGTTTCCCAAACGCATAACAAATGAGCAGGTGTTTCTGACAAACAGATCTCTGGTATTTAATTATCAGGGAAAATTATGGAGGATGGGTTTCTTCATCTGAGAGTCTGGTTTCTTCGTCATCTCACATCAGGGAGAATTTCCTCCGCACTGCCACCTCTGCATTGCTCATTATGTCTACATCTGGATTTCTATAAAGCTGCTTTTTTTGTTAAAAAGAAAAATACTGAAATGTACCATTACATCATCGTCTCCTCGGTTCCTAAACATTCTGTGTAATCTCAGTGAATTCTGGATTCTGGTTGGCCGGAAGGTATTGATGAATTTTCGACAACAGCACCTCAAAAAATTGTGAGTTATATTAACTCAAACGATGCACATCTTCTGACACTGTGTTGTTTTTTTTATTATTATTATTATTATTATTATTATTTATGTAAGGAGTCTCCACTGTCAGGACTTTATAACGGTCAGCAGGCAACGTGTTACTTCAAGGGGAGGAGTAACGTAATAAGCTGCATTTTGCTTGGTTGTCAAGAGAAAGAAAAGAAAACAAGAACAAAGAGAGTCTGTCACTGTAGTGACTTATTTCGGCTTATTTTAGGACCTAACTTGTTTTGTGGATGTTCCACAACATTAAATGTAACTACACTCCACAAACAGTGCTACTAGAATGAAGAAAAGAAACAAACAAACAAAAAAAAATCTTAAAGCTTGTATAAAAGTCGAACCACGGGAAGATCATAAAGGGCTTTAAACTACACTATAAAAATATAACATCTGAGCAACTCGAAATATGTTGAATCTAGTAAACTGTATCCCATATTCCTCTTCTTTTCCTTCTTAAAGTATAATAAAATAATTATTATGAGCTTTACATTTTCTTCTTCTATTGACATGATAATCTTTCTAGAAAGCATTCCTAGAAAGCATCACAAGTATGGGTCTACAGAAAAGTAAAAATAAAACATTAAAATATTAAAATAAGTCGAGAAACTGCCGTAATAATCTCAGTCTTGGGTTATTGTAATCTTACAAAAAGAAACAGAAAGATACGTTTGACTAGAGCCAAGAGACTTTGATATATATATA
>JAQMYG010000038.1:5009363-5024394 GCA_030014215.1 Clariallabes teugelsi | reverse complement strand
TTTTTATGTATTAATTTTTTTGGGCTGTGGAACGAATAATTTGAGTTTCCATTATTTCTTATGGGAAAATTTAATTTACGAGTGTTTTGGAATACGAGCCCACTTCCGGAACAAATTATGCTCGTAATCCAAGTTTCCACTGTATTATGCAACATTTTCTTCCTACCGAGAAATCTGATTGAACAAGAGGCATGTTACGAGTGCTGATATAAGGCATAACATCACTAGGACGTTTCACTATATGTATCACTCTGTGCCACAGGTGTTCTACAGACGTTAATTACACTAAGTGTTGAAAGCAGGTCTGTACGGTCCACAGTACAGAGGAGAGAGCAGCTGCCTGCCAAAACCCACATTCAACTCCATTCACAGAAGCACTTTTAGTAAGAAAAAACACCTCTGATAATGTTACGTCACCTTAAACAACCTGCTCCTTAGTAACTTTTTTTTTCTTGTGCCAAATCGTCTCTAGCCACTAAGCTAACTGAGTACTAACACAAGGCTGAATCCTAAATCCCTCCGCCCGGTCAGGGGTAGTTAGTTGTGTGTGTTGGTGGAGCAAAATAACTAGTTAAATATTAGAAGCAAACTGTAACCTGTTGATAATAAATGGTGTTTGTATAAAAGCAATATCACGCTCGAGGTCGTGCTGTTTTCCAATTTTGTCCATTTCCAGTTTTCTTTCTTTCAACACATTTCTTTAAAACTACACACAGACTTTGTCTTATTTGTGACCCCAGTCGACAACATCTTTTCCTCCTCCTGCTCAGGCACTGATAGGGGGGGTGTTTTCGTACACACAGATGACTGGCTAGTATCGCTATGATTGATGTAAACGAGTTTGATCGGTATCATTTTGCTTAGAAAACATCTTTTTTTTTAACATACTTCGACACATAATGTATAGTATATAGTCTAGCATACTCCCTAAGACTTTCCCTTAAGAAAAGAAAACTTTCTCTTCGTATCTAACACATGACCTCATCTCCACTGCTTCAAGTACACATATGTAGTGCACTCTATTATTTTTCTCTATAACTGCTTAAATAAATCCACTTCTCCACAGCAGACTATAATCTCCATGGCGATCTTAATTCAGTCCAGAAAACTGGCAAATGGCAAATTCTGATTAAAAAAAAAAGAAAAAAAAGATTGCAATGATTGCATAAAACACTGCACAGAATAAATAAGCGCATACCACCAGCAAATAGACCTTAATTACACTAATGAATGAACAAGAAGCGTCTCTGTCGGAAGCGCCACGGTGTAATTGACAATACTGCTATTACGGGAGATGAAAATTCTCTGTTTAGAAAGGAAGGTATGAAAAGGGAATGTGCCCTTCAACCCTCTAGATCTCTATATGAAACGCAGCCCTTCACTGTGGCGTGCGTGTCGCACGCTGTGTTGGCGTACACGAATAACATGGCATTAGAGATGAACAGACAGATAAGAAGCGGGAGAGAGAAAGTGAAAGAAAGAGAGAGAGAGTGAGAGAGAGAGAGAGAGAGAGCAAAAGAGGAGATCAAAAGCAGGAGAGTAGAAGTGGCAGGTTGGGATTGATGGCCTATAAAAACTGCACAGGAGGCATCAATCAGTGCCACTTTGAATGGCGGCGACGACTTTTCAGCGTGCCGCGTGAGCTCTGAGTGAGCCAGGGAACTCAGGAGCGAGCTCCATCTGTCTGAGCTTCATGAATTTCATGAATTTCATGCGCAGATGTGGCGAACAACAGCCACAGCCACCTGGGGTTATTTATGCTTTGCTCAGAAGGCTGCGGCGAAGTACAATACACCTGTAGTAATAAAGCACTTCCTCTTATTGCTGAGGGATCTCATTCTCATACACACACACACACACACACACACAGCACGAACAAGAGAACAGTTGTACCTAGTTATTAAACAGTAAAAGAGAGAGATGACAGATTGGAAACTGAGAGAATGAAAGCTTTAAATAATAAAAAAAAGTTTCTTTTCTTAAGATTTTAATTAACCACCTCAAATGCATTGATATCCAGAGACACCTACTGTCCCTGAGCTGGAGCATCACTGTTAAACACAGCAGTCTCATAACTCTTGGAACTCATAATAATCTCCTGTATCACGGCAGGGCTGAATTCTCTAATCTGATTGGTCAGTGGGTTGTGTTTTTTTTTTCCCCCCATACAACAGTTCATATACAAGATTGAATACTTTTTTTAAAAAACTTGATTAAAAGCAAAGTATGTGTGTTATATATAACTCATCTAAAGTTTGAGTTCTAGTACAGGTACAGTAGTCCCCGACTTACGGACATTCGAGTTACGAATTTCCACAGATACGAACGTTCTATGAACATTCGTAGATGTGAACAAAGTGCGGAAGTAGCTCACGTGTATTGTACAAAAAAAAGACACTGCAGTGCATCAGATACCAATATTTACTGTAGAATTTATAAACAATATTTTCAGTGTGTAAGTGAATGTATAAAATGTCCAGTATATTGTATGTGTCTGTGTGTCTGTGTGTGTGTGTGCGGGAGAAATGAGTCGGCCTCATCGGTTTTAATGAATCAGTTCGGGAGCAAGGTGATGTCTGACAGATAATAAAACAGATTTCCCAGTCCAACATAGTGGAAAACAGCTCTGAGGCAAAATGCGTACGATTTAAAGGCGCAGAGACGACACTGTTACATTTGACGTGTGCGATTCATTTCCTTAGGCGCGGTTACGTTTTTTTGGCCACATGGTGGCGAGTGTCCACGTGAATTGGTATGCTTTACATTGTATATTAATGTAAAAGGCGTAAAAGACTCACGCTGTCGGACTTAAGAACAAATCTGACTTAGGAACAAGCTCCAAGAACTGAACTAGTTTGTAAGTCGGGGACTGCCTGTACAGTTGTTGTTATTTGGCCTGGTTTTTATCTGAGTGGGGAGATTTTAAAGCACTACATATATGGGGATTTTATTAGTGTGTAGTCTGGCAACCCTGTTGAGCACAAAGCGACTGTGCAAGAGAGAGGAAGAGGGAGAGTGAGGCTGTTTTCTTTATAGACATGATTGATTCGTACCCTGCCCAGGTATGATTTCTCCACTCGCCCTTCTTCAATCCTGGCCATCTTTAACATTAATTATATAGTTCCGTACCCGAATATACATGCGGTTTTTTACACTCTCCAATATAGTAGGTGCCAGTACGCACCTAGTGGGTTTGTGAGCCACCAATAAACACAAAGAGAAGAAGAATACAAGGAAGACCACCTTGCTATTTCAGAAAAAACATTGTTGACAGAAACCCACTAACCTTCCTACTTTATCAGCTGTAGTTTTTGTAGTTCAGTGGATGAGACTGGCGCATGTTCAGGCATCGGGTATCGGAGGAAACAGACGGCTGTGATGAAACTACGTTCTAAACAGCGGGCCACTTCCGTGTTTAAGTAGCAGGCTTTTGATTTGATTCGAGCTGCGTCTGAGTACGCCATAGAGTGCTCGAGATCACTTTAACAGTCACGGTTACGGTTACATCAAAATATCATTTGTGCACATGTAAAAAAAAATAAATAAATAAATAAAAATAATTTTTCAATCAAGAATAGAAAAAAGAAAAAGAATGATGAGTGAGTGCAAATATATAGCGATATACAGTGTCAGGAAGATTTTATTTTGCACTATGATGACAACGTTATATAACTTTAACAATGTTATATTTAGTCCGCAGTTCACATGTGCCAAACAATGGTGAGAGACTATTATATATTTTTATACCATAAAACCTAATTTCTATAGCAACAGGAGCTTGATGAGTGTACGTGCCACATAATCAAGGGGCAGGGGTAGCTCAGGGGTTAAGATAATTGGAGGGCCACAGGTTCAAACTCCCAGCAGCACTTAAACAAGGTCCTTACACCTCATGAGTTTCAGATGTACGACTTCATTTCTGTAGTAACACTGAGATGTACTGTATAATCTCTTAGAGTAATAATTAAGGAAAAACCTTGGTGGGTAAAAGGTGAACATTCTGAGGAGGAGGATGAGGAGGAGGTTCATAGATGAGCCTGGAATGCTTGGCTGATGTTAGCCCCCATCTCTAACACCATGACAGAGAGGTGGGATGCTGGTGTCCCAGAGTGCTTGCATGCCTGGGTTACCTTCTGCATCTCCTGTTTAGTTATCCGGTCATAGCTGAGACCTGTTTTCGCTTTGATCACAATGTACACGCCATCGTATGGTTTCCCCTTTCTCACACTCTCTCTCTCTCTCTCTCTCTCTGCATGTGTTCTCCTGCTGCCTGATGTAATTACGACGTGTCATGCTTCTCCTGCTGTTGCTCCCTGATCTACCAGTTCTGCTTGGAGCTTCTGCGCCTGTGACTCGCTCTCTGCCGCTGTGTTCCACATGTACACCGAGTCTCCCGGGGTTTATTCTCACCTGTGTACTGTCGATTTGTAGCTAGCACTCTCCCGTTACTCATCCCAGGACTCGGATTTACATTCTGAACGTCCTGGAAACACGCTCCGGATCTGGAGAAAGCTGCTTTGTTGGTCTGAACAGTTTTCTAGTTTTAAAGGGACATTTGAATAAAACAACTAAACTTCAAGATATCGTCACATGATACGAGGAGGTGTTTTATATCATACAGTAAAGTCACATGAATGATCATTATAACACCATATTAATAATTACTATTATGATGGGAAAAACAGAGCTGATATTCTAAAGTGCAATAAGTGGATATATAAAGTTTTTTCAGGAATGTCCACCACCTCCATGGTTTATTCTTCTCCTTAGTTAGTTCCACCAGGTGTTAAAGGATATGTGGTGCAGCAAAAGGCCTGGTTAAGTAAAAAAAGAATGATTAAATATTCAATTATTTGTTACATCTAACTTTACAGCACAGTGAAATTTATTTTTTCGCATATCCCAGTTAGAAAGCTGGGGTCAGAGCGCAGGGTCAGCCAGCTTACAGCAGATAGAGTTAAGGGCCTTGCTCAAGGGCTCAACAGTGTCAACTTGGCGGTGCTGGGATCCGACCCCCCGACCCTCCGATCAGTATCCTAGTAACCCACAGCCTTAACTGATTGAGCCGCCACTGCCCTTACAATGCAGCCACCCTTAGAATCTGTCTAATTAACGGTGTTTGTTGAACTGTTGTATAAAACCAATATCGTACTTTATAATATATTCAGCTCGACAGCGCTCCCATTCGTGTTATACTGCTTAAATATCTAAAATCGTCTCTCAAGGGCTTGGGCTTGAACAGGGTGGAGAAATAGAAATATAAATAAAAAAAAGCAACCCTGTTTCATTGGAACTTGGACTATTTAAACCTTAAAACTATTTTAACCTTAAAACATGTTTTATTAGAAGCCATATAAACCTAAGAAGTTTATATTGTACATGAGAAACAGATAAGGCATAAACTTGAGCTTTTGGATCTTTTCATCAACCTGTCTAATGGATTCATGACTTCGAATTTGGAAAATATCGATATGATATGATCTTCTGGCTTTTTAGCCTACACTCTACACTCACAGGCATCACCTGCTTCACCTCTGCGCCTTCCTGCTGCAGGAGTGGGAGTTCACAATGAAAAATCACAAGAAGAGGCCAAAAGAGCAGGAAGAAAGATGTTTAATTAGCGCATGAGGGCTTTAAGCAGCCTGTGTGAGCGTTAGCGGAGGTTCGGGTTTGTCAGGATGCTTTACTGACTTCATTTGAGCAGCCATCTGCACGCAGGGTACGAGAGAGAGGTTACAAAATGCATGAGATCCATGTGCTCTCTTTCTTTCTCTCACACACACACACACACACACACTAATGTCAGTCGTTATAAAGAACCGATTCACTGAAACCTGCATCGATATGAATATGCCTCAGCCGTGATAGAACATTAACATCATTACTGCACGATGTGCTACAAGCGCGGTTTTATTATCTTATGGATAATCTCATTCATGTTTAAGTTCTTCAATCTGATTTTCCAACCAATTTTCCTCAATTTGCCCATCGCTGAATCTCATTATGCTCGAATTTCCTTAACTGTAACCTTCACCTAAAAAGAGACAGCTGGCCGAGAGCCTCACTCCTACCCTAACATCGAGGTGGAATACAAATAAAGCGAGAAAACAAGCAGCAGAAAAAGGAAAATAAGTAAAAGAAGGGGTATAAAATGTGGAAGGTTAGACGAGTGCTCCATCCATAGCAAACAGAAAACAGTGCTAGATTAAAAAAAAAAAAAAAACATAATTTATATATATATATATTATTGTATGTATGTGTGTGCGTGTGTGTGAAAGACGTCCTACAAGCCCTGTAATGTAACTGATTACAGTAATTTTGTAATGTGATTAGTTACTTTAAATATTAACGTCCCCCAACACTGATACACACACACACACACACACACACACACACACACACACACAGTTAAACCTTAGATTGCGGGTATAATTTGTTCTGGAAGTGTGCTTGTAATCCAAAGCATATATCAAATATCAAAGCGAGTTTGCCCATAAAAAATAATGGAAACTCAGATGATTCGTTCCACGACCCAAAAATATCCATATAAAAATAATTAATACAAAATACAAAGTAAAAATAAAATACATTAACTTGCACTTTACCTTTAAAAAGAATCATGGCTGGTATGAGTGAGAGGAGGGGTGTGTTACTGTGTAGGATGACTTTCACACACACACACACACACACACACACACACACACACACACACTCTCTCTAAAGGAATCTTTTTCTTTTTGACTTTAACCTCTCTAATGACTCTTGTTTTTGCCTCCTTTTGAGGATTTCGCCTAATGTGACATTGCGTTGTCATTAAACAGATTGATCTCCCACACTGCTACAGACTTTTTAACCTTTCTCTAAACAACTTTCACTACATCAGGACACAGAATTTTAAAAATGCTTTACCCGAAACACACTTATGGAGACCGTGTTACAGTAAACAGTACATGCGCGCACGGATGTTGACTATACGAGTGAGGCACGCGCACTGAGACCGAGCATGGGAGACAATTACCCACAATTCCATTGTGCGGGAGAGAGAGAGAAGAACCATTGGCTCAGTTGTGATCATGTGACGCTCGGAAGATAAAGCGCATGTGTACTGCATACTACTCGTATTCCAAGACCTTGCTTTTTAGGATTTCCGCATCTATTAAAAAAATATTCTTGTTTATATTTGTGCTGAAGGTCCAATAATAAATTTGACCAGATTTGCTTAAAATTTGATTATCGTTCCCTATGTGATTTTCTTTTGATTTTTTTTTTCGCGAGGCAAGGCCTGATGTTAAATCTGATAAATTCTACAAGGAACAAATGTTTCCAAATGATCATGATGCATCAACCAGTACATATACAAGACGTCTCTAGCAGTTATTAATTCCTCTTTCGGCAGATGATTACAGCTCCACCACCACCCCCCGGATCTACAATGGCCACAGAGTTTGTATGTAATGATTGACAGGAGACGCATTTTCTCAGCATGAAATACTTTCTCAGCCTCTTCATACTCAGAGCAATAATTTTTTTTATCACATTTTACATAGTAATTTGTCAGGTAATAAATACTAGAAGTTGACTAATGCACCTTTACATCAATGGTAAAAGAGGCACAGTGTGAGTGTTTGTATTTTTCCTTACAGATGAAAGCATCTGGCTGGCATTTTGTTTATGTTATTGCATATTTTAATCATATTACAAACACCTCCAAGTTCTAAACATTAATCTCCATTGAAACCATAAGTGTTTGTACACGCTTACACAAGATTAAGTACATTTATATAGTAATCAAAAATATGATATGTTAAAAATATGGCATTAAAATGATAGATACTGTAGATAGATAGAGTAACAATAAGTAAAATTTGGACACAACTAAATCAATGTTTTTGTTTACTGATTTTTTCCCACATTTTAGAAAAATACTGGAGATTTTTAAAATCATAAAAAAAATATATGGTTCTATGTAATTAATTAACAACAACAACAACAGCAGCAGTCAGGTGTTATGTTAAGACACAAAGGTAAGCTATTCTGGACTAGTTCTTTTAGCAAAAGCCATCAAGCACCATGATGAAACTGTCTCTCATGAAGACCTTCCCAAGAAAACTCAAAAGACCAAAACTGAACCTCTGCTGCAGAGGAGACGTTCATTTAGAGTTACCAGCCTCAGAAATCGCCAATTAACAAACAGCACCTCAGATTAGAGACGTTATGAAGATTTACAGATCATAAGTAGCAGATGCGTCTCAATATCAACTGTTCAAAGGAGATTATTGCATATTTTTTGACGCCTTCAGCATTTTACAGTGTAGAGAGAAATAAAAATCAGGAAAGACCACGGAATTAAAAGGTGTGTCCAAACTTTTGACAGGTGGTGTAGATAGAACCTTATTGTCACTGCACGGTACATCAATGAAATATACTAGAAGTGCAAATAGTCATGTGTGTGTGTGTGTGTGTGTATACATGTATCAGTGCAAATACTGGCATTGTGCGACTTATAAGGTACAGGTTAAATATAAAGTATAAAATAGACTCCTATTACACAATAACTTTTACATAGCAAGGATAGGCAGTGAATATGTTCAAAAGCTATAGAATAGATAAGGTTATGACATGGAAAAAAAAATCGCACTGTTATAATATAAGATGTCCTGGATATAAATGAATGAATGAATAAATAGTGAATGATGGACTAAACGGCTCTAAATTAAATTTCATATTATTACGCGGTTGAGGTTTTACAACAGCTTTCATGATACGTGTGCACATTCGAAAAATTTAATATTTAAGTAGGCGAGCTCAGGAAAGAGGTGAATAGGGTGGTATTAAAGGCGAGCTAATATAAGGGGGGAAAAAAGACTCTTTTTTTTTTTTCACTTTTTTATTGGCCGGGGCTTAAACGAGCCAGTTAGATTTCCCCTCTAATGTGACCTCATATAAGGAGATACCCTCCCCTGGCGTGCTGTTGGCTCCAAGTTCAAGTTCAAGTAGGCTTTTATTGTAATTTTAACATATTCATTCAATACACAGTGAAACGAAACAAAGTTCCTCCAGGACCAAGGTGCTACATAGAACATAAACTAACAACATATATAAAAAAAAATAATCTAACTAGATAACTAAGAAACCTGATTAGCTGACTAGCTAAGACAAGACACACTGACAGGACAACATAAATTTACAACATAAATAAAAAAAATTAAAAAAACTAACTAGCTAATTTAGAAACCTAATTAGCTGGCTAGCTGAGACAAGACAGATTGACATTTTAATTGAACAGAAAAATTATCTAAGTCCTAAACGAAAGAGACAACATACTGTAAAGTGCACGTGTAAAAAAGTGCAAACAAGAGTGACAAAGTGACAACCCAGCTCTGCTGGTGCAGCGGGACTAAACAGTAGACCATTTACTGATTTTATACTGATACTCATTTAGTTTCTAAAACCTATGAAAACTGCATTATATGAGGTGTATTTCAGCTGGGGCATGAACACGCTTAAGTGGAGTGGCAACATTAATAAAAAGTAAATTCTAGCAGACTAAGACAAAAACCCTATGTGTAGGGTTGGAATCACAAGTAGATTCACCCTTTTCCCTTCAGACGTGGGGGATTTATTTTACACTCTGTAAAAAAAAAAAATAATAAAATAAAAAAAGCAGAGTTTTTAGATGTCTGTAAAAGGCAGAATACATTTCCATATTGGATAAAAATACTGTCTGACAAAACCTCGCTGTAAAACCTCAGAAAGTAAGAAATCACTGGACCCAGAACCACGTCGTGATTGATTGTGGACATTGTGGATTCGTTACCCGACCACTCCTTTATCTCTTAAACATGTAGCAGGTCACACCGGGCTCTTTCGCCCCCTCTGCTAAACATGATAAGAATGATAAACGCTGCTTTAACTTAGCCACCTCGACAGCCCTGGAGCGCTTTCCTGTGAGTGGTGCCAAGGACGAATTCCCCTGAAGGACACGTCGGCGTCACTCTCGCCGGTCCCCGCTATACTCGAGACACTCTGCCACTCTTGTTGAAGGCGCAGCCGGGTCGTTTATTCCTCAAAGACAGAGCGAGCACCTCTTGCTGGGGCCTGATTGCGTCCCATTCTGCTCTGGTGATTGTGTGACCTTCCTTACGCCGACTGGAACACTAAATCTCTTGTAGTCTAATAACGTCGGCTGATGTAAGCTGAATTGGTGAGGAGCGGCGCTAATTAGACACGGCTTATAATAACACATCCTCCCTCCTCCGTCTCCCTCCTCCTTCTCCGTCGTTCCCTGGCGCACACACTTTTCCTCCGTCTGCATCTTTTTCCCTTAGTGCTCGTCCCTAGCTCCCTCATCCCTGTCTACCTCGCTCTGTGCTTCATTAGCGCTGTAGGATTACTTAATGGAGCAGATTAGATAAAACACACACAATCATGCCGCTTCTCAAACTGAGCGCTCGTCCTCTGGAGGAAGGAAGCAAGAGCTCACTTTCTTTCTTTCTTTCTTTCTTTTTTTTTTCTGGATGGGATGACAGCCAGCAGGAGATGCTATCACTCAAATGTGGACCAGTGGGCACCTGCCAAGGCTGGAGGGAGTTCGTCTGGATTCTCAGCACAGCTCTGCCAATGCTAGTAATATTTAATAATTTTTTTCAGCACTACAAATTCTCTACAAGTTTTTATATTTGGGCTTCATTGTGGTGGAGAAGGAAAAGTCGCACTAATCTTGCTGTTAATGAAATCAGAAGAGAGATTAGACCTTACAGTACTAAAGCTGCTGCACCCACACACATTCAGAACGGCGCAGAGGCGTTACATAACGCTCTGAGTATTTACGGCCAGGTCAGACTGACATTCAACGTAACGACTCTTTGCACTCCCTTTCGTTCCGTGACGTCCAAGAAGCTGGTGATAAGCCAAACTACTAGGTACTTATAGAAGTTGCAACCTAAATGCCCCCTTTACTCAGGTAAAAGTTCGGAGAAGAAAGCAGTTCAACTTTTCCCGTGGCTCTGGGTATGACTCATACACACTTGCAGCAGGTTTCGTTTCTCCCTCTCAAGATAATTGCATCACTTGGGGGTCATAATGTAAGTGGGCTGGCCCTAGTTAGCTAAATGAAGTGGACTGAGCTATAATAAGCTTTTAAATACACACTTTCTGTTTTCTGAAGGCCCTGTCTGAGCAGAAAAGCACTCAAAATGATAACGTTCAAGTAGTATTTACAAGTGAGGCGCTAAAAAAAAACAAGCACGACACTTTACGGCCGAACAGGAAGGAGTACACTTGATGTGATCTCTTAGATTTCTACCTAAGTGGAAGTGGGATGAGATGTGAGCAAGATGAGTTGGATGAGAAGGGGAACCTGGCGTGGATTGATGTGTACCTGAATTGAAGCCTGGCATCACTTTCAGGTAGAACAAGATGGGCATGAGGTGTTGTGTTGTTGGCATGGCTTGAGGTGGACATGGTATGCGATGAGAATGAAACGAAGTGGGCATGGTGTGAGGTGTCCATGAGACGGTGTGGTGATGGGAAGAAGCTGAGGTGAGAGTATGGATAACGTGAAAGTGGGGTGAGATGGGAGTGAGGTGAGTTGGACGGAAAAAGGAAGCTGACATTTAAATATGACTGGCATGAGTTTGCGGTGGAAGTGGAGTGGAATGAAGTAGGTATGGGAACGATGAGGACAGCAGGTGCTGTGGACATGGGATAGTGTTGGCATGGATTGAAGTGGACATGGGATGAGGAGAGTGGAGTAAAATGGAAGTGGAATGAGGTGGGACTGGAGTGAGATGGGCGTGGGATGACATGGAAATGGGTTTACATGACATGTAGGGTTAGGGTGAAGTGGGTGTGTGTGGTGATGTGGAAGTGTAATAAGGTGGGACTGGGATTAAATGAAAGTGGAATGAGGTGGGATTAAATGATGGGACTATGATGAAATAGTCATGTTATTAAGTGGAAATGGAATGAGGTGGGATTAAAGTGAAGAGGGCATAGGATGAGGTGGGATTGGGATGAAGTAGGCGTGGGATGATGTGGAAGTGTAATGAGGTGGGGTTGAGGTGAAATTGGCATGGGATGAGGTGGGATTGGGATGAAGTAGGCATGGAATTAGGTTTGGGATCAGGTGGAATAGGAGTGAAGTGGGTGTGCGATGATGTGGAAGTGTAATGAGGTGGGATTGGGATGAAATCGGCATGGGATGTGGTGGGATTGGGATGAAGTAGGCATGGGATGAGGTGGGATTGGGATGAAGTAGGCATGGAATTAGGTTTGAGATCAGGTGGAATAGGAGTGAAGTGGGTGTGCGATGATGTGGAAGTGTAATGAGGTGGGATTGAGGTGAGCATAGCATGACATGGGAAAAAGATGAGGTTGGATTGGAGTGTAAGGCGTATGGAATAGTTTGGTAGTGGAATGAGGTGGGATAAAAGCGAAGAGGGCATGGGATGAGGTGGAAATCTAATAAGGTGGGATTGGAGTGAAGTTGGCATGATATCAGGTGGGTTTGGGATCAGGTGGGATTAGAATGAAGTGGGTGTGTGATGATGTGGAAGTGTAATGAGGTGGGATTAGGATGAGATGGGCGTGGAACAAAGTGGAAATGGGATGAGGTGGAAATGGAATAAGGTGGGATTGGGATGAAGTGGGTGTGGGATGAGCTGGAAGTGGGATAAATGTTTTCCAGGTTGGAGCTGTCTGCTTTAGAGGACATAATAAATTTGCTCTCCTCGTCTGAGTTGCTCTGATTTCTATACTGTATTCCGACGTGGTGCTGCATTTCCACCCACGCTACGTGTTTTAACTATCTGTTTTTACACTGCTCTACATCTGTGCACTATGTGAGTGAGCATAGTCTCACATTTCCATCTCCTACAGATTTTTTTTTTCCCCTTCCTCTCTCTCTTCTCTCCATAACAGGCTGTTTTCAGACTCTAGTGTGCAGTTTAAGGACAAAGGTTTATAGCACTTGAAGTCATACTCCAAGTGAGTTATAGACCATAACCGTGTGCTTGTGAGGATGCACATAATATTATTATTTTACAATTACAATAATCTGATCTAAACTGTTTCTGCCAGTTATATGTACAACCATAATATATACATTCTTCTGCTTTATAACCCACATTAACTTGCCACGCTTTTTTATTCCGCAATAATTTAGCAATGAATCTAAAACAGCAATGCAGGTCCCTACTGGAACATTTTAGTTTAGTGTTTATCCCATTATTGTTGCCATAAAACTACATTTTGGCAGACAAATTTATCCAAACGTTCCAGGTCAAGCTTTGCTTGAGACCTCAATAGCACCATCATGGCCATGGCCGGTCTGAGTCATTTCAGTGCTTCATCTAGGACTTGGACGTGCTCCTAATTTCCGTCATAAATTACAAGAACTTATGCTTGATAACAAAAAATTGCACCAATGTACATGACTCCATAGTTTTTTTTTCTTTGTCTAAACACAATAACAGGCTTGGAGTCTAATGCACAAATGTAGACAAGATTTTAAACATCAATATTTCTTCATCCCTATTGCCCAATGTCTGTGTAACTCCAACTGCATACAACCAATCCAACCTTCTCTAACCTAATCTCTTCTCGTCTTCATATCCAACAGAATGCACGCTCCCAATTTACTGCGAGACAGGATATGAAGACTTATTGAAGGAGGGTTATTCTAACATGATGGCGCTGGTGTAAAACACAATTTCACCACTGGGGAGAAGGTCATGCTTAATATCAGCCATGTATGAGGGGGGTGATAGTGACCGGTGTGCACCTGGTGTTAATTTATTTGGCACTCAGGGCAGATAAGAGGGTGCATTGGGAATGAGTGCGTGTGTAGCGTGTGAATAACATTCATCGCTGGGTTTGGGCTTTAGGCGGAGACATCAATGTGGCTGTGGAAGTGTTTAATTTCAGATTCCTTACAGCAGACCTTTTTTACTTCGACCTCAATCTACTTTTTGACAGTTACGGGTTTCACAGTTAGGTATTGGCTGAAGATTACACTGTTGGCATAAGCTCGAGTCTCCCTGAACTTATGATATCTTTTGTCTACCTTTTTGGCCAAGTTTTAGGATCTTGAAGGTTGAAATCTGATTTGCATTTGCAAAGCCACCAGTTACTGTCCTGACATCTACTGTAGCAGAAGATACAGGAGCATCCGCGCCACCGCCAGTCACAGTCTGATTAGATTAATCAATACCTTTCTGCCTCACCTGCACTTGTCTGATACCTAACTGAAAACCATCGCGCCGGTGCAACCTTACAAAGCTAAACACGCTGCCGCTACCTTATAAATAATTCACAGTTTGCAGTCCGCGTCTTTTGTGTATATTCTCCGGTGTATATATTGTCCTGCACGCATCTCACACTGCTCTGCATTCGTTCTTTATGAAGACATACTTACTCTTGCGTGTTGCACCATGGTCCTGGAGACACCACGCTCAGTTCCAGTTAATGACAATAAAAACTCACTTGACTTTGACGTCAGTGCATGCACGCATCCATTATTTTTTCCCCACCGTGACACGGTGAGGTTTCCAAAGTCAGGGGACTTCACAGGATTTTGTACTTAGTTTTGTTCGAGGCACTTAGCTGCAAGTAAACAACATAATCACACGTTTGCCGCCAGGCTAAAGGGAAAAGTCTGTGGGTGGTCATGTGGCACTTCAGTCGAATTCAGTCCTTTTGTGAAAGCAGGTGGTTCTTGATCACATTTATTGACAAAATGTTCCAATCTAGCATTTACTGAAATTCTGACTAGTGAGACTTACTCAGATGACAATGTACATTATATTTACGAAGAAAGTAAAGTGATTGCTCTACAAGCTATTTTTGCATCTATATATTTTTCGGCTTGCAATCCAATCGTGTACCTTGTTTGCTCTCGTTTTTTAACGAGAATGGATTACTATTACCTCCTATGAAAAAAAATATGTAAAGAAATATATATGTGTTTAAACACTAGTGTGCAGTTTAAGACCTCTTAAGGTGTGCTGCCATATCTGGCGCCAAGATGTTT
>JAQMYG010000038.1:4963548-4978881 GCA_030014215.1 Clariallabes teugelsi | reverse complement strand
ATATATATTGTTTTTCTTCCCTCTAATTTTAACTCTATTAATTCAGAGTTGAAGTTTCGATTTGATCAACTTGCATCTTTTTACAAAAATGGGTTTATTTTTCTCTCCTCCTACATTCGCTCTTCGCATCATGACCTCGATCAGCATTCAGTTAACGGCGTGTTGTCTGTGCGTGTGATTCGCCCCCTACACACACACACACACACACACACACACACACACACACACACACACGGTCTATCTAATGATAGGATCATTTCTGCTCCTACACTCCATCATTAACAAGCTCTGGCACTCGTTTCGGGGTCAAAGGGCACGACGACACACCTGCTACGCTTCTTGACCCCTACCGGCTCTTCAGGTATCTGATACTGGAAGCATTACAGAGAGACAGTTAGAGACGAGGCACTGTCCAGGTCACACACACACACACACACACACACACACACATTTAGGAATAGGAGAAAAATAATGGCACCTCAGTTAAAACCCTGATTGTGGCAGTACTCATGTCTCTGATTACTGAGAGGACACACACACAAACACACACACACACACTAGAGGACTTTCTTGTTCTACTTTTAGGTGCCTAATCTATCAAAACACATTTTCCAACCTTTTGGCTAAATGAGGCTTGTGCTGCTTGATGTAGGTCAGAGGGCCTGTAACGAGCGTAACATCACGCAGGACGTCAACACCGGAGACGCTGCTTTAGGAAACATTTCACTTTATTACTTCAATCCTTCTGGAAATGATTATTTAAATGACACGTGGCTTTTTGGAAAAGACATAGATAGAGTGAGCTGAAAAGGTAGTAGAGAGAGAGAAAAAAAAACAAAAAGATAGACAGGGACAGACAGACAAAAAGACAGAAGAAGAGAGAGAGACACATGGAAAGATAGATGGAGAGAGAGAGAGACAGAACAGAAAGACACAGAGGCACAGATAGACGGATGTGAAAATACAGAAAGATGACTGAAAAGGTGACAGATGGAAAGACAGACCGAAAAAAGGTGGACAAAAGATGAAGAGAGACAAACAGAGGGAAAGATAGAGACAAAAAATAGACAGAGAGACATAGAGAGAAGGAGGACAGACGAAAAGATAATGACAGAGAGAGAAAATCAGACAGAGACAGAGAGTAAGGAAAATAAACAGACTGACAGAGAGACAGAATGAAAGACAAAGACAGACAGGAAGATAGAAAGGAAAAAAATAGAAATATAAGAGAGAGAGAAAGAAATTAGAAGAGAAACAAAAAGACAGAAAGAGAGAAACAGACAGACAGACAGAACGACAGTAAGAGCTTGTGATGAGCTGTGTGTGTGTGTGTGTGTGTGTGTGTGTGTGTGTGAGAGAGACAGAGAGAGAGAGATGATTTAAATTTTTTATAACAGTCACTTTGTCTTTGACTTTTTATATACTTTTATTTTTTATTTCTTTTTCTATACTATTCTGTTTGTTTGTTTGTTTACTATCTACCAGTTATTGTCTTGTGACCTATTTCTAAGCTTTGGCGATATCAATGTAAATATTTGTCATGCCAATAAAGCACCCTTAAATCTTTAAATCTTGAGAGAGAGAAAGAGAGAGTGTGAGTGAGTGTGTTCCCCTGTTTTTGCACCTGTTGTAGACACACACTCGTTACTAGTTGTGTGTTCACTGTAACTGAGCCACTGCAACACTAAACACTTATTAATATTCAACTAGAACACAATACTACTACTGTACTAATACTAATACTAATAATCATCAGTAACTTGTCAGCCCTGTGTATTTCCTCGCAGGGGGACGATATGGACAAAATACCAACTCCTTTTACAATGGAACAGTTTTCGTACAATCATGTTTTATGTATTTGTGTTCACTGCTGAGTGAACGTTCAGAGCCAGAGCTGTTTTATATAAACTGTTTGTCCTGCTGAACGTCTGTCAGACACACACACTCCGTACTGAACAGTGCTAAAGCCGCCGTGCATCGAAAGCCACGGGCAGAAGGATGAGCTCAGACTGAGACTGATCACGGTTTAGGATCGCATTTAAACAAACCTGGTCTGATTGGTCAGATCTTGACTGAGGATGAAGGCGGGACTTAAACGTGGTACATTGAGCTTCATGTCATACAGACTCGCATCAGGTGAAAGTGTAGCTGAGGCTCTTTTTAAAGCTGTCTGGACAACATGAGAGGGATGAATTAAAAATGAAGCTAAACAGAAACCTGAAAGCGAGCAATAAAAGGAGCAAAATAAAAGCTGCTGAGGACGGTGTGTGTTTGGAAGGAATTTTATTTTCGGGAAATGTATTCTTGTGCAGCAGGTTCATGTCGAAACATTTAGGGGCGCATGAAGAATTTTCGGGGTGCGATGTTAGTTTTTATGTTATATTTCCATTAATGCGTGTATTCTCTTAATAAAGGAACATGTGGATACATTAACAAGCACAATGATTAGACTTATTTAGTCACAAATGCCATCCCTTCTTTCCCGATATAAGACGTGAAAATAAATTAGATTTTCCTCTTCAGAGAGAAGCACCTGTTTTCTCACAGATGCCTCCAATTTCCCTAGGTTTTCTCCTGTGATGAACAGATCTCTCCACAGTGCGTGTGTGTGTGTGTGTGTCTGAGATTTACTGTTCAGAACGACACGGGTGAAAGCAGTTTTAAATTTTTATCTGTACTGTGTAGCCAAAAGTTGAGGAGAATAAACCATGGGGGTGGTGGACAGTCCTGAGAAACTAAACGAGGTTCACTTTATATTTCTTTATATTTCCACATCAGCTCCGTCCTTTTTCACTAATGTCCGAAATGTCCTCTATAATGTTAGCAGGTGATAGCCTGACGCTGCCATCCTTTCCATTTCAATCCTGATGCATTAGCCATGACTTCACATGTATTCACTGGATTTGACTTACTGCTAGTCCTGCTTTTGTGTACTCTATGCTTTTAATCATGTGTGTACTGTACTTTACTTGAAAAACCTCTCAGCGTTAAAGTTTCTGGTACTGCCGTGGTGGTTATTTATTTCCATGATTCAAAGTTCACTTTGTTTATACACGATTCGGTCCATGTACTAAGACGTGTGCTTCGGGAGTGTAATCCCACAGGACACGTGTGTGGGCAGAAATGATGAACACGCAAGGAGAGAGAGAGAAAAAAAACACATAAACACACACAGATGCACAGGCAGTGTGATGGCTGTTTAGTAATAACCTTTTACTATTATGGTTATTCATTTCACTAAGAACAGACAGCGAGACAGAGAGAGAGAGAGAGAGAGAGACTGACTCTCTCTTGTATCTGTGTATCTATCACAGATAGTTTTAAAGGTTGAACCAAACTCAAAAAGTGCGAAACTTCTTTTAGTCCATGTTCAGTCTGATCTCCCCTTAGATAACCAAGCATAGAAGTGCAAAGGTTTGTTTTTAATCATTCCAATTTAGAGTGGGAATGACAGAGAAGCACTCTGCATTGTTTGGTGAAGACAAACAGAACAACAGCACCACGTCTGCTGCCCCAGTGTGCCCCTGCGTTTTTTATGTTCGAACACAAGAAAACAAACTAGCAAAAGATGGAACAGACAAAGTGAACCGCTAACGTGATGCAACTTTTGTCTTTGGGGCTGATCCGAAGTCCGTAGCTTATTAGAACAATCGCTGTGCTAAAGAAATGTTGTAAGACACTTTTACTGTTCTTGTATTTAGTGAGCCCACGAGTCTCAGTAAGTCAGCGGTGTCGCTGTGAGCGTTTGCTGCTTGGACCACGGTACCATTTGTTTGTTTTGTGAACGTCAGATTTTCACACTGACGGAGAAGGTTTTTGACATTTACGGTCATGTTATAATTTTAAAAAATAATCAATCAATCAATCACTAATCACTCTATCTAGTGTTGCGACGGAATATAATGCAAAGATTGCTTTTTTCCCCCTCTTCTTCTCCCCTATCCTTTCATTTTCATCTTTCGCAGTCTTTTACACAAACACTAAAAAGACTGCATTAATCAGAGCAGGCAGTGATGGAAGGAAGAAAAATAGAGGCTTCTCAGCTCTCTACTGACCTTTCTGCTTTATTACTAGTAAAGAACTGAACACATCCTGAAGCCTGAGGCTGGACAATCAATCTGTGGAAGTGGAAGAGGAAAGGGAGGAGGAGGAGGAGGAGGAAGCGCAACGATAATGACGAGGAAGTGTGTAATGAATCTTCCTCTAACTGGCTTTCCCGAGGTGAAGTGTATCCGCACGGCTACTGCTACTACTACTTTTTTCTTTTTTTTCTTTTTTTTTAATCGGTATTGTGAGGCTGGAGCTTAAAGCGGAGACGATCTCCGCTTCACTTCACTCCTCATAATTAACGTCAGACTTAAGCGACGGTTGTAACAGCGGGCGCGTACAGCCTGCTTAGCCTTTACCAGTGGTTAACATCATTACTGCATCCGTCCTCGTGTGAACGTACAAAACAGATCCAGGAAGAGAGCAGGCAGGATTATCAGCCATGCCAAACAAACTGCTTACTGGATTATCAGGCTCATCCCCTCAAGGGAATGAAAGAACCAGGGCTACCAATAATAATAATAATAATAATAAATAATAATAATAATAATAATAATAATAATAATAATAATAAATAATAACATTTCAAGAGAGAGATCCGTTCCCCTGAGCCGTAACTGTTTTCAATAACACACTACAAAAACTCGTTTAGTTTTAACACTCATTAAATCCCACTCTGTCCTGCTTAGTGTTTCAGGTTCGGAGCGAGATGTGAACAGGGGCGCGGCATAAGGCCTGTCTGTCACACGGAAGGGTGATGTGTGGGTGACGGAATCGAGTGCGGAAGTGAGGGGATGATGAAGTGCACGGAATACTTGTGCAACACATACAGACAACGAAATCGTCTCTCGCTTAATACCCGTGGGTCATAAACGTTCACTCTGAACAATCTTTCCATCAATACAAACTTCCTCTTAATATAATTTTCTGACTTGATACAATCTTTCGAAAAACTTTAATCTTTATGTCTCAATAAATAAATACATACATGAATAAATCCTAGAGTGCTTCTCCTTAAACTTATGAACTGTGTTATAAAGCCCCAAACAGGTAGCTGCGTCGTCACCTGACAGTGGCAGTGAGACGAGTGCAATTATCTTCAATTTAAAAAGGGGTGTTCAAGTCAAAGAGGGACTTTTGATTGAGCAGAATGCAGATTCATTAAATGCGTTTAAATGTTTCACTGCGGCTGAGAGTCTCATCACCGTACTGTGCTTGTCAGTCTCTTGTATGCTTTCATTCACCATATTTGCATGTGCACTTTATGTTGTTTTTTGCTGTTTTTTTGCCTTGTTATAATTTGGGTGTTAATTTTTTGTTTTGTCTTAGCTAGTCAGCTATTTAGGTGTCTTAGTTAGCTAGGTAGTTTTGTTAATGCATGTTGTTAATTTTATGTTGAATGTAGCACCTTGGTCCTGGTGGAACGTTTTTTCTAGGGCTGAAACAATTCCTCGAGTAACTCGAGTAATTCGATTACAAAAAATGATCTTCTGCCTCGAAGCTTCTTTTAATTAATTTTAAAAGCTTGTGTTATGTTTTTGCATAATTATTTGTTTGGCGTGACACAGTGCGCTTCCGGATGCAAGCCGCCGGTAAACACAGACGAAGAAGCAGCGCTTACGTCACCCAAAAAGCGGAAGGAGACGCAAACAGTTAGCTGTGTATTGATTTGAGGGATCGTCCTGTTGCGGGCTGTAAAATGGGACGGAGCGATAAAATTATCAGCGAAGAGATGAAGAAACCAGCAAGAGAAAACGACAGAAATTGTCAGTAAAGGCTTTTATGTTACTGTATGTCTTGAGCTGTAGATTTAGAAACTTTTAGTTCTAAAAGTTAAGTTGCACAACTTAGTTTTTGTATAATTATTTATTTTAATGTGTACCTTAGTTTTTTTGATACTTAAAGTCATTTGAAATATCCGTTTTTTTTAGTTTTTGCATCTGAGAAAAAGGCTTTAAAATAAGAATGTCTGGCTCTGTAATGCACTTAATTCATGTCAGTCAACTTTAAGCTATTCCTTGTATTGTGAATAATTACAATGTTTATTTTTGATAAAATTCTGTAAGCATTTAAAAAATAAAAGTTGATTTTTCTAAAAAGAAAACCAATTAATCTTTGTTTCTCATATATTTTACATTGCTGTTTAATTAAGCAAAAGTACATTTTATCCGATTATTCGATTAATCGATTAAAATTTTTGTTGGAACACTCGATTACTAAAATATTCGATAGCTACAGCCCTAGTTTTTTCATTTAAATTCAATTCAATTCTATTTTATTTGTATAGCGACTTTAACAGCTGTCATTGTCACAAAGCAGCTTTACACAATCAACAACTATGGAAATTCTAGAAGTTTGTATGAAATGTGAATGTGTATGAATCAAAATGATCAGATTGTCCCTGATGAGCGAGCCGAGGGCGATGATGGCAAGGAAAAACTCCCTGAGGTGGCGATAGGAAGAAACCTTGAGAGGAACCGGACTCAACCGGGAACCGATCTTCATTTGGGTCATAACGGATAGCAGGGATGGATCTCCATTCATACTGTGTGTTAGGAGGCTGGAAGTTCAATATAACAGCTGATGTCTTTAAGTTAATATGGAGTCCAGTTTGTTATTGGAGGCTCAGGTAGACTGTAGGAACTATTGAGCGACTGCAGTCACAAGTCCTCAGACAACAGCTGTCTGCATCAGCCGAGGCCAGGACCGTCTTATCATGCCATGCCTACTTCAATCGAAGGATGCAGGCTGCTTGTCAGTACCACGCATTATAAAAAAATATATATATAGTAGAGGGCGGAGATTTTTCTTACAAAGCCCCAAAGTTATGGAACGACCTTCCAAAAATGTTCGGGACTCAGACACAGGCTTAGTGTTTAAGTCTAGGCTAAAAACCTATTTATTTATCCAAGAATTTTTGTAAATAGATTTGCCTTAGGTAAAGAAGCAGATCTGGGGGACTCATGGACGTAGAGTATTATAATGAACCTGTATGTTTAGATGCTGTCTTGCTCTCCTCAGTTTCGTTTCACTGTGTCCTGAACTGTGTATGGTTGCAATGACTTGACTTGTCTTAACTTGCAAGACAAGTCAAGTTTGCAAAATATAGAAAAAAATAGAAAACATGCAGTGTATTTACAGTCTACGACTTCTATCTGTTTCAAACATTAGAATTTATTAAAAGCTTAACCAATGAATAAATTATATAAAACCAATGAATAAAAAACAAGATAATAAACAAACCTGTTATCTTGTTATTCATTAGAAAAGATACTTACTATAAGCTAGTTAGTTAAGATTTATTTCATGGTAATATTTCATTAAACTATGATTAAGATTAAGATCTGATTTATTGCATAGTCTTCTGTAATTATGTTACTATATTATTATAATATGTGCATTTTCAAATATCTTTACAACTAACACTTTAGCTTGATTAAGCGTGTTTATGTGTGCATTTCAAATAATAACAATACATTTTAAAAAATGTGTCCTGTGTACTGTGATGCATCTTGTTTTGGTTTAAAACTTTAATAACTTTGAGCGAAAAAAAACAAAAAAACATTACATTGACAACAATAAATGATCGCCTCCACGGCAAAAAAGCGATATTACAGTAAGTGATATTATCTTCAATCTAATCAAATCTCTTTCTCTCTTTCACTCACTCAATATATTTCTATACCGCTTATCCTGTACAGGGTCACGGGAAGCCTGGAGCCGTTCCCAGGGGAAATTAGGGCACGAGGCAGGGTACACCTTAGACGGGATGCCAGTCCGTCGCAGGGCACACAAGCACACATAAACTCACACACTCATTCACACTCTGGACTCTGGGACCCGAGGCGGAAATCGAACCCTTGAACCTGAAGGTGAGAATCCACGGTGCTTTAAATAACTTTACGTTTATAAGCATAAAATTTTAAACAGTTGTTTCATGAAATAAATGCTGAAAAATAGCAAAGTTATCTTCGAAAAGAACAAGAAACTTAGTCTTAAAACTTTGTAAAAATTAGTTTAGAAATAGGCTTAATATTCTTGTATTTAATTTATGGTAATCTAAAATAAAAAAATAAATGACTAGATTCATGACATTTGCACTTACTTACAAGATAACACTTTTTAGTTAAATGCCATGTAGTGTCCTTTCAGACGAAATCCGACCACATGCTTGGTCCCTTAAATTGATAACAGGGTAGAATTCTGATCAAAGATCGCATCTCATGTCTCGGTTTCATTTTCTTTCAGAAATATTACCTCCCAAATTACTCGACTGTAATACACGGTTTGCACAGAATCCAAACTGCAAGCAGGGTTTTATTTTTTTCCCTTTGGCTGCTATCTGATTTAAGGGTTGGATAAACTGCACTTGTCTGGTAATGTTTTGACTTGGAGGAGTCATTTTATGGTGCTCGAGGTTTGACGAGACTCTCTCTCTCTCTCTCTCTCTCTCTCTATATATATATATACATATATATATATATATATATATATATATATATATATATGTCTGTGTTTACTAGCATCACCAGCGGGTTTTTTTTTTTTTCCTTGTGTAGCATCGGTAAGCACTAGGCGCTCATACCATGGAGACTGGGGGTTCATATCTTGGTCAGGGCATCGTCCTGCTTGCAGGAAGAAAGACAAACACCAGCAGTAATATTCCACAGAATGTAATACCAGTTTTGGGTGATTTATTTTTTTTAAGCTCCTTCTGGTTCCTCTCAGCAGTCGCAGTAATCCAAGGCTACGTTTTAATTGGCAGAATAATTATTAACAAAAGGTGTTAATGATTTCGTCATGAACTAAAATTTGCTAAGTCGTGCTAGGGGTTGTTCATTCAGCCACATCAGATCATAGCAAAACCAGCTAGTTACAGGGATCGGTGAGCATATGTAAGCGCTTTCCTCTGAGGGTGACGGTCCTTGAGCAACAGTTTCGAAAAAAGATGCGGTCGGCGGACTCACCTGCCTCGAAGCCCATTCATCTTGAAAATCTATTTTTCAGATTAGAGGACTGTACAAACTGTGAAGTTGTATTTTTTTTGCAGTTGGTGATTTAATTAGCCTTATTAATACAATGTTGAAGCCAAAGGATGCTTTTCTTGACGGCTATATTCTCTTTTTAGGGTATTTGGTTTGTTCCGACTGGGGAGCGCTGTGTAGTATCGGCTGAAAGAGCGGACCGCTCAGCAGCACGGCTGTAGGAGTCAAGCGGAGATCTTACGAGCCACAGTCATGTTAACCTCAGTGTGAGGTATGAATAATCAATCTCAGCTCACTACATGACAAAAATATGATTTTAATAAATGTGTAAATGTGTACAAGCAGCTTCAGAATTTCCATTAGCAAGTGATTAAAGCACAACAACAACTTCTTGTCCTTTGCTATCAATAACTTAATAACAAAATTAATATGAGCCAAAAAAAAAAAAAAATTTATTAATTGATTAATTGCATGATTTTTCTGCTTCTGAGTTATCCCAGACTTGAACCTTGAAACACTTAAAGAGCCGTTTGGACCCGTTTCCCACAGAAAAGAAAACACTGTGAGCCGCAAAAGCCTTTCGACATCTAAAATGATGATACCTCTCCATACTGTATATCTTTTTCTACCTTTATGCTAAGTATTAAAAAAAAAAACTATGCAAAGTGTGTTGCGTTTATGAAATGCATAAACTGCTACAGAGAAAACTGAATTTTATTTTTGGATGTAACAAAAACATTTTGAACTTAAAAAAAAAAAAAAAAAAAGATGCTGGGTTAGTTCAAATAAAATACTCAATGTCTGTTTAAATCCTCCTCGTATTCATGAAATAAAAAGCCGAGCTTAAATCATCGACTTGCAGCAAACCAAAAATGAAACAAATGCCGCCTGTGTGCCGTCGTCCCTTTATCGCGTGTACTCCGGGTGTCGCACATCGGCGGTTGTGATGTTTTATTTCAGTGTTACAAGATCACCATAATCTTCAAATTTATAATTGCATTTTTTTTTTTTAAACAACAAACTAAAATAAAATAAATTAAAATGAAATACTCATTATTTATTTTTCAACGCCACAGGGAGCCGCAGCAGAGGGATGAAAGAGCCACATGCGGCTCCGCACGCCGATGAAAGAGCCGCGGGTTGCCGACCCCCTGGCCTAGCCCGTCCTCCCTAGTCGGTGGAAGTCGCTAAACAGGGAGTGCCCTAATGAAACAGATGAATAAGTTAGGGGCACAATGGCATCCCGATGTATGTACCAGTGCCAAATTACCCCTGCTGCAATGTTTTGACAAACAAAAACTCATGCTGTGTTCATACATGCTGAATGTTTATCTGTCCTAATTTGTCTTTTGTGTCACGTTCGACACATCTGTCTCAGAGTGAGATGCAGGACGGATAATACAGTAGCACACGCAAGCACTCTGGTGCCCACTGGAGTCTGGGGCTGAATCCTGAGTAGAGCATTCATTCATTCATTCATTCGTTCATTCGTTCATTTTCATACTACTCATCTTTTAAATGTCCTGTGCATTAACATATTCCAAATACCCAGACTCAACCACAACCGTGAGCACAACCTTAAACCCAATAACTGAAAATATTTATTTTTCCAAGTTCACCCTTTTTTAAAATTTGGTGGTAAAAAAAATAATAAATCTTTCACCCTTATGAGCACCGATATAATCCGTGGGTGACAGAATAAATATATTTGCCTTATTCGCCCACACAGAAAATGCTTCGTCCCCATGGGGACGGTAAAAGAGTCGGCACACGCTCGCCCGTATGCACACGGATAAGGTGGGTGGATTTGAACTGAGATAGGAGGAAAAAAATAAATAAAATACAACAACTGAGCGCTGATTAAGATTGTTCCTGTTCTGGCGAGGTCATAAACTGAGAAGTCTCTAAAGCTGAACAATAGGATGCTTCACAAAGGTCTGGTTTAAAAAAAAAAAAAAAAAAAAAAAAAAAAATAGACACCAGTGGGGACACAAACAAACAGCCTCTCTAACTATCCAATAACAATCCCTCCCTGGGTGGAAAAGAGATACTAAGAATAATGTAATATGCGCATATGATTTGAGAGGTAAAGCAGAAAAAGCGATAAGAAATGCATGATGGTGGAGGAAAAAAAAAACAGGTGTCAAAGAATATATACACAATATTGTATAAAAAAAAAAATAAGAAGAATAAATAAACAGTAGTCCATGTCTGGAAAAAAAATAAGTTGAATATAAGCATCCTGAACTGAATATTTAAGCTTAACTCTATTTGTATTTATCGCGTTGAGAAACTCTTGAGGCTGTCCAGACTGCTGCTGGGTTTACATGCGCATATTTTCTTCCATTCAAAAGGTAAATTCAATTTGACCGTCGATTGCAAACAAGTTGTTTATATTGACTCTAAACACTCTGCTGAAACGCAAAAATTTATATCACGTTACCTGACTTAAATCTAGGCATGCGTGATGTTCGGTATTTAGCATCACCGCTAGCATGAAGTTGTTCGGGTTTTAAAGCAGAACGTCCCCCAAACAAACATCTACACGTATAATAAAACTTTATTTATATTGTCAATAAAACTGTAAAGTCGGCGAGTCTGTACATTGAAAATATTTGGGAGGAACTTAAGATGAATAATGAGAATTTCTTTTGTGCACACGTCATGTAAAAAAAAATACTGAACAAATTTTAATAGGTTTTCACCGAGGTGGATTTGGCTGAGCTTGAGGGATTTGTTTCATCGCAATCGGCCGACGGGAAGAGAAGATATGTTTATTCCAAAATTCAAAAGATGTCGTTGGACATTTTGTAAACTGTGCTTATGCGATGCAATTAAAATTTTACATTTTTGGCTCTGTTAATTCTACATCACGAATACTGTGCATATACAACATTCGGACAATCATGGTACGTGTATGCAAAGATCATGTGATCTTGAAAAATATAAAAATGTAACAAAATTTTATGGTAGACTGTGCATTAATAATATATATATATCTTTGTGATCGTTCAACTGAAAAAAAATACAGTGTATATATAATATGTAATAGTATCACAGCTAATGCAAAATTGTGACACACACACACTATTCACTTAGCTGAAGCTGTATGTGTGTTAAGCTCCTACATGAATAAACACCAGGAATGACTGGCTTCCGAAAGCGTAGCAGCTCTGTGATACGCATTAGAATTTCATCTCTAAGATAAGGTGCTAAGATAGACAGGGGAAAATTATAATGAGTCAAAAGTCTTGAGTCAAAAGACTCAGCTGTACGGACATCTAGGGGAAGTTCATTCCACCACCGGAACAGAAAAGAGTCTCGATGAATGTCTTCCTTGATCCCTGAGAGATGGTGGGACCAGGCGAGCAGTGCTGGAGGATCGGAGGGAACGTGGTGCATTGCGTGGTGCATATTTGTTTATATGTTTCTTCCAATGAGCCAGACTTGTTGTATTTTTAGTGTAGTCTTTAGGAATTATTCTACAGGATTCCTGAAGGAGTTTTTTCAGTCCAGTCCCTGTACCTGAGCAGTTTCAGAGGAATGTGTTTTGTTTGTTAAGTCATACAGTGACCTGAGAGTGGATGGAACAGATGAGAGGGGAAATGAGGTCGCTGCTGAGTACAGACAGTACAACAAGTTTTTATTTATCTAATTGTATCTTTAGGCACTTTGCATCCTGTCACCATAAAACATTTGTTCCAACATCTTTAACTCAATCTGAATCTGCATGTCTTTGGGCCGTGGGAGGAAACCGGAGTACCCGGATGAGACCCACCAAACAGACTCTAGATGTACAAGGTGACAGTGCTAACCAGTAAGCCACTGTGCCGCCCTACATCATTTAAATTAATTTAACATGAAGAAATGAGTGAAAAATACTTTTGGAAACTGGAAAATATACCCTTGTAAACAGATTACAAACCCACCTATAGATATTTCATTATCCTCAATTGGTTTACTCACTGAGGTGTTGGCATGTTCTTTTCTTTTGACTCTTTTTAGTAATCGGTCTGATTAAGATCAGATTTTAATTAGCAGTACGGCTTGTGTTTGCGATCTATCGAGTTGTAACTGGTTGTTGGACATCAGGTTGTGTAGGCAGGAGGGTCGAGCAGGATTATACGTTAGATGGATATTTATGAGCATTTTGCTTGTTGTTGAGCAGAGCTGATGGGATTCGAGTTCTTTGCTTGTTGTTCTCTGTGAAACTTTTCTGTCTGCCAAATGCCGTAATGTAATTTCAAGTGACTGCTGGCTTCTCTCGTATCATCCTCATCATTAGTCTCGAAGCATGCTGGGAAATCTAATTGCCCAGGAAGGATTAGTTTGCACTTCCATGAACTTTCCACCCTATATATTATCAAACCAATTATTTTGACTTAAATGTTAAAGATCTTCGAGCCTCTGAGCTGTGTATTCAGCTCCGGTGCTGTTTTAACAATGTTAAGAACTTTAAGGAGCTTCTCCACCCTCGACGCAATTGTTGTGCGAAATCTCTGCTATGACTTTCAGTACGACACCAGGTGCAAGTTATATTACACTTTTTTTCAGTATTTACACCTAGAACCTGATTTATATGTATGTAACCTTATGCGAGACGCATATACAAATCAAAACATTGTTCGTATAAATATAAAGTGGATACATGGACTTTAAATACAATATATGAAATATACATATATATAAAAATAGAGTCTGAAAACTTATTTTCCTTCACTGTATATGATTTTTTTTTTCCACATCTCCAGTGGTAACTGTGACCCCAGAGGTTTAAAATCATATACACACCCGACACTGTATGAAATGTCTGCGAATACTGCCTAGAGGAAAACAAGGTAGGAGTATTTTCTACAAACGCTACAGAGAGTGGTAGTTCATCCAAAGCTCTGTACTGCTGACTGGAAGTTTGTGAGCTACTAAAAAATAAATAAATAAATAAATCCCAAACCTGCCAAAGAAAGCCACTTCCCAAATGCCCAGCTCCGTGCTTGAATAAGATTCTCGGCTAAAGGCGTTCGCCCAAAATCGCTACGTGCAAATGTAATGCGGCACGTGCTAACTAAGCCGAGACGAGCGTCAGAGTTGTGTGATTGTGCCCTAATTGTTTCACCGTGCCTGCTGTATTTGAATGGCATTAAGTGGTCGAGTATTAGAAAACCGCTCGCTGCTGTTCAGGGATGTTGTGTGTCCCGGAGGCTTTAAACATAAAAGCTGTGTGTCTCTCTCTGTATTTGTGTGTGTGTGTGTCTGAGTACATTCGTTGATCCGACGATGTGATGGCTCAGTGCAGGTGGAGTCCCAGGCTGTCTGCTCCGCTACTGAGCAGCGAGACACAAAGCTGGTGGAAACTGAAAATTTATCAATGCAACAGAAACCCTGAGAGGATTACAGGATAAACAAGTGGAGGATGAGCAATCGGGCTTTCTCACCCCAGAGTGCTCTCAACACCGAGGCAGACAGACACACACACACCGAGGGAGGAAAGACCGAATGAGAAAGGGGAAAAGAAAAAAAAACACTAACAAAAACAACAGAAAGATACTACATTCATGAGTGGGGACAGAGAGTGACTGAGAGTGTGTGCACTAATCAGTAATCAGGGCACTAATTGGAAGGTCGAAGTCAACACCTTGAACTCTTCATCCAACCCAAATGAGACTGGGTTTCCTTTTTGAGTCTGGTTCCTCTCAAGATTTCTTCCTCATACCCTCTAAGTTTTTCCTCACCACAGTCGCCTCAGGTTTGCTCGCTAGGGTTGACTTTGTCTAACATCTAGGACTTTTTCGCATGTTTTTTTTTCCCCCCTCATGTTCTGTAAAGCTGCTTTGAGACGATGTTCTTTGTTGTGTTTGTGAAGATTCTCAGTCATCCAGGTTGTCTGCAAGATGAGTCATGTCTCAAATTCGGGTGTGTATATGATTGTAAGTTGAGTCATGTCAACTGGACGACTTCCTAATTAAGTAGAAATGTTTAACTACTCATCCCAGTAGCTTCTTCAGTCTGAGGTAAGTTGGAAAGTTCCTCGTATTTAAGTTCTCCAAGGTCAAAGGGTCCTCCCCTATCTGAAACGGGTTGTTACGTGAACAATGGTTAAGATGAGAATATGATTATTACTATTATTATGTATATACTGTACATGCAGTATTGGGAGACGTTACTTTTTAAAGTAACTTATTACATTACAAAATTACTGTCTTCAAAAAGTAATCTGTTACATTACAGTAGGGGTGGGCGATATACCGGTATACACGGTTAACCGGTAGAAATTTGTCAACCGATAGAGATTTTGGTCTATCGT
>JAQMYG010000038.1:4951171-4963452 GCA_030014215.1 Clariallabes teugelsi | reverse complement strand
TGATATATATCGTTATCGAGGTAGAAAATTGCTTCTACCGTGATAGAAGATTTTGGTTATATCGCCCACCCCTACATTACAGCATTACTTTCTGATAAAAGTAACTAGTTCGAGTACTCGAACTAGTTACTCACAGATTAAATTGTCTAAATAACAGATGACATTTTTGAAAAAGTAACTAAATAACTGAGTATTTAAATGGCGGACCTAATGTGTTAGATCACTTGTTACATCAAGAAAGTAATCCGAGTACTCTAATGCGTGACTTTGTAACACGTTACACCCAACACTGCATACATGTATATATGCTTTTTCTCTCTCTCCCTGCACTGTTTTATTTTATATACATTTATTTATTATTACTCTTTCTATACTGTTTTGTTTTTGTTATGTTTTTTTACTCTCTACTGCTGTTATTTTTTCTTGTGCCTTATCTCTAAGCTTCGGCAATACGAATGTAAACATTTGTGAATCTTGAATCTTGAGAATAGGAGGGCGGGTCGTTAGAGAGTAGAGGGGAGAGAGCAAGAGAGAGAGAGAGAGCTGTTAGGAAGACAAGAGAAAGAGAGAGAGATCAGAGAAAAAGTTGTTAAAGGGTAACGACCAGAAATGTTCATTGTTAAAAGCGCTACATGAATAAAAATTTAATAAACAATTGAAGTGAATTCTTGAGCCATGTATGCAATGTGTAAGTTCACATTCTCCTCCTGTAAGAGGCCACTGCCAGACCGTTTCTGTGAAGAGGCTGAAAGTGTAACTTGGTCAGCAACAATGTTTGGGTAGGTGGTATGTGTCAAAGTAACATCCACACGAATGGCAGGACTTATTGACCAGAGCATCGCACTGCCTCCGCCGGGGCGCCTTTTTCCCAAAGTGCATCTTAGTGCCATCTTTTCCCAACGTGAGCGATGAACATTCACATACCCAGCCATTCGAATGATGTAAATGAAAATGTGATTCATCAGACCAGGCCAACCCTTTTACATTCCACCGTTATCTGGTTCTGTTGCTCACATGCCCATTGTAGGAGCTTTTAGTGTAACTCAGAGCCAGCACTCACCTTTTCAACAATTTGGACTACAGTAGCTCTTCTGTGGGACAGACCAGAGGAGCTCGCCTTCTTTTCTCCAGACTCATCAATGACCCCTTGCCCACCCATGGGTGTCTCTGGTTCACTGGTTATCCTTTCTTGGAGCACTTTATTACTACTAACCACTGCAGACCAGGGGCACCCCATGAGACCTGCTGTTTTGGGATTGTTTAGCCATCACAATTCGGGTACGCTGCAAAACGAGTTCAAATCTGATTTTGATTAAACTTTATTTAAATTGTAAGACAATTGTAAATTGTAAGTTAATGCAGAGGATAAAGAACTTATCTGCCTTATCCTCCTTTTGTCTTTTTTCTTACAGTAGATTTCTTTAGTAGTCTGCAAAGGGGTGTGGTTTAAAACATGAAAGTCAGATTTTATATAATGAGTGCATTACAAATTTATATTTAACATTTTAGTAATAAAAAACGTATTTCGCTCTTTCACAAAAATCTTTACGATGCGGTGTGACGATCCAGACGACGTGATGCTAACCCTGACCGCTAAAGGCTATCGATCAGCTTTTTAGCTGCTTGTAACTCGAACTAAATATGCGATCTTCAGACACTGAACAAGTGTTGATCGGATGATCGGCTCTGTTTGGTATAATGGTTTGGGAATTTTTACGACGTTTAATCGCACCCAGAAGAGTCCGAGTTCCTTCCGAGTCACGATTTCCTCCTTGTGAGTTTTTAACTTCCTTGCTGTTGTCTCTGGATTGTTCATTAGGGATCTAAATCTACATCCTAATTTCTGTCAAGCTGCTTAGTGACAATGTTTATTTGTGACAATGTGTTTTTGACACAAAAAAAAAAAAAACAAACAAAAAAGAAACATTTTAGATCGACTGTGACCTAGAGTGTGTGATTTAAGTGTGAGTATGTGTGTGTGTATGTGTGAGTATGTGTGAGAGAGAGAGAGAGAGAGAGAGAGAGAGAGAGAGAGAGAGAGGGCATGATGTGTAAAATGTCTAAGTGTATTAATTAGCAAGAGAGATTTTGTGTGTGTGTATATACACACTGCAAGTGTATGTAAAATGAAGTTTAACTATGAGATAAATGTGTGTGAGTGTGTGTGAGTATGTGCGTGTAATGATGGACAGCACGTGCGTGTGTGTTTCTGCGTGGCTGCACCGAGTCACTTCTAAATGAGGAGAGCTGTGTGTCAAACACTCTGTGTGAATAAGACGAGAGAGGCCCTGAGCAAAGCGGGAGATTATTACCCCTCGCCTTCAGCCTCCTAAAAGCTTATTGTTTTTGTAATATAGCCTGAATATCGCTCGAGGACCATCGCTTGCTCTTATTTGTATACTATAAATAAACATGCTGCTCCATATTTCACAGCGGACTCGAGAAAAAGAAGAAGAAGAAGAAGAAAAAGAAGAAGGTACTTTCCGGACCCTTGTGAGTGTTATTACTGTTATTCGTCCCTGCATAGGAAACACTTGTGCGCTTTACGGTCTGCGGGCGGGCGAGTGTGGTGATCTCCGCGTCAGGCGACGGCTCGTGTTACAGCCGCGGAGTTTCAAAGGAGTGTTTGAGTTGGGAAAAAAGCGATAAATAAAACATCACTCATTTCGCTCGGAGGCATTTGAATTTGAAGGCACCTGGCAGGAAGGTGGACTTTTGTTTCCTCTTTATGGCCATGATGTCATCTAGCTGGCTTTGTAACCTCCATGAAAGTCTTAGGCGTCACGCTCCAATTCCTAGATGTAGCACAAGTTCAAGCTTTCTCATTACGCAGACCATCATTACATGTCAGAACACCTTTCGGTAAAAAGCTAGCACAGCAAATTTCGAAATAATCGAAAACAAATTCTACTGAGAATCCTGGTTAAATGCGTAGCATGACGGGTTCGAAGAGAGCTAAATGATGTTCGAATTAGGTGATGGGTCGTATATGAACGATTCGTTCTTTTTGAATGAATCTTTAACATGACTCAGAAGAACGAGTAGTCTCAGAGAGTGGTTCATTCATTTTCTACTGGGGGCGCATGCGCAAATCATCATGAAACCTCCATAGGTTATGTACAGGAAACAGAACTGAGTAGTTACCTGAGAGTCTTTTAGTCCGAATCGTTCGTTCTTTTGTCATGTGACTCACATAGATGCTATGCAGTGCAATAGATTCAAAAGAACGAACGACTTGGACTAGAAGATATGAGAGGTGAGCTGCTCATTCTGTTTATTATAATATGTTCTTAGCTTGATTGTAATATTTTAATTACTGGAACTATAGCCAAAATGGGTGTATGTAGACATATTGGGGGCCTGTTTATTGAAAGTGTAACATTTTATTTTATTTCTGATCAAAAGAACGAAATGAACTAAATGACACAAAAAAAGATTCGTTCATTTTGATGAACGAGATTCAAAGAACCAAGTCACTGAAATGATTCAAACTTCCCATCACTAGTTCGAATAGCAGTTTAGATTACGGTTCTTATTTTCCCTCTTTTATATCTTTAGCTTTTCTGGTGTGCATTTTGAGATTTGACATGTTTGTGTCTGACTTTAGTGACAGATTGCCTGTCCTGTAGCTACGCCTCTGCAGAATTGAACTGTTTTTTTAGTCCAACCGTACACATTTTAGAGAAGGAGGTGTAACGATACATCATGACAATAAATCACGATGCAAAACTATGACGAAGCGGAAATCTGGAAACAGTAACAAAATATATATTGAAAAATGCCTCTAATGTCATTGCATTGTTTGAACTCCAGAAATCACAGGTTTAACATACACACACAGAGTCATGTGATTACGTTCTCACGCGTCTGTGAGTGCGATTCGCGATCTGAATTCTAGACCAAACCGAAGAAACAAGCATGATTCCTACTGCATCGAAATCCATGTGTCGTACGCTGAAGAACACACCCTACGGTCAGTTTACAGAGTCCAGTCAGGTTCAGCGAAACCTAAACAAAAATTCATGGCAGGTTTATGACTGAAAAAAAAAAGAAGCATGAATAAATCGATGTTATCGACCTTTTTTTTCTCCCCGTGCTATGTCTGTATATACTGGATCTGTATTCACCTTTTTGAAATTCAGGTCTTGAAAATTGAAGCATAAAAAATAAATCACTAGCAGAAAAATCATCATGCCTGTTAATATTAAAGATATGGAAATTCAGGAAATACATCCAGAGTACACACACACACACACACACACACACACACACACACACACACACACTGCAAATAAGCCTGACCTGTAACCAAACACAAAATATCACAAAAAAATAATAAAAATGTATAAACCTGTTTCGTATGTCTGCCTTCAGCGTGTCCATCTGTCTTTCTGTCTCACAGTCTGTGCGTCTGCCTTTGTCTGTCAGTGTTGTAGGCTGTCCATTTTCCTGTCTTACAGTCTGTCCAGCTGTCTGCCTCTCTCACAAGCTGTCTGCCTGTGTTGCAGTCTGTCTGTCTGACTGTCACAATGTGTCCATCTGTCTCCTTTAGTCAGTCCATTTATTTGCCTGTCTCACTCTCTAGTCTGTCTGGTCAGTCTGTCTGTCTTACAATCAGCTAGTGTGTGTGTGTCTATCTCACAGTCTGTCCATGTGTCTGTGTTGCAGTCTGTCCATTCGCCTGTCTCACAGTCTGTCCAGCTGTCTGTGTTGCTATCTGTGTGTGTCTCCCTGTCTTAGTCTGTCCATTTGTCTCCCTTAGTCAGTCAATTTATTTGTCTGTCTCACATGCTATCCATTTTTGTGTCTGTCTTAGTCAGTCTGTCTGTCTGACTGAATGTCTTACAATCTGTCCATCTTTCTGTCTCACACTCTGTCCATCTGTCTGTCTGTCTCACAGTCTGTCCATCTGTCTGCCTCTCTTAGAGTCTGTCCATCTGTGTCTGTGTGTCTTTATTAGAGTCTGTTTATCTGTCTGTTTCACCGTCCTTTTTCCTGTCTCACAGTCTGCCTGCCCATCCAAACATCTATCAGTCTAACATACTTTCTGTCTGTCTGTCTGTCTACCATCCCATCCATCTGTCCAACAGTCACTGTAATCCATATTTTCACATCATATATCTATCTATCTATCTATCTATCTATCTAATTCACTTGTGTGAATGAAAACAACAGCGAAACTCAGTGAGGTAATAACGAGTCCAGCGCGGTGCCGTTGTTGCAGTCCGCACGCGTTCTCTTTCTGCCAAAACCTCAGTGTAATTACAGTTTATTAAAACAACCACTCTTTTAGTGTGTCTAATTAATTAGGCTTTAGCACAATGCTGTATTGTATAAACACTGAGCGCTGACAGCTGATCTGTCTGTGGAGAAAAAAAAAAAACTAAGCAAAAAATAAAAAAAACTTTACTCGCTGCAGTCAGATGGGAAAAAGCGCCGCAACACGTTCGCACCAGACTGTAATCGGAGATGCTTTCTAAAGACGCTCTTGTCAAGAGAATCTATTCAAATGCAAACGCCGACCGAACAGATACACGTCTCCTGACAAAGGACCGTCGATCAGACGCTGCTGGGTTTTGATTCCCCGCGTGCCGCCGCTGCGCCTGTGAAGAACGCGTGACAACGGCTCACGAAAAAAACAGAAACTTTTAACAACAAAACAGGAAGTATCCTGGGGAACGCGCTCGAGGTGGGATAAATAGCGGCGGGAGCGAGTCGGCATGGTTACCGACGATCTTTAGCGACGCTTATTTTTCGATTTCTCACACAGACTCATAACTCTTTGTGAATTCGTGAGCTGCTTGAGTGAGTGCTTGCGCAGCGTAGTAAAATATTCCAGACTTAAGACCAGGGAAACCTAAATATTTGTTCAACCACATTTTTAACAAGCATGAGATTCAATTCCAGTCGGAGATTAATGACTATCATTCTACGTTTTTTTTTTTTTTTCTTCCCCCGTTTATTTGTGCTGCGCAAATCACATCAAACTACCCGGTGTGCTTGGAGGCATTTCGTCATCCGGAGCTGATGTAAGGATAGAGATATATAGATGATAATTTTTTTTTTTTCAGTCTGTCGCATACAATCTTGCTTAAGGGTTGTGGTAAAAGCCCAGCGGTGAGCATTTCCATTTAGGTAACGGCGTTTATTTGTCTTCCGTCTGATGATAAAGCTACGAGAGAGTCTGTATCTACTGCTGAAATTCACTTAGACAACAAGCATGATTTGATGGCGAGAGCTGTCAAATTCCTTTAAAATTGGGGTTTTTATTTGTATAAATATTTAGTATATATAATGCATTCGAATGGTAATCAGACGGAACATCTGCATCGGCGCTGCACAGTCTGCATTTCTATTCTGCAAATTGCAAAAAGGGTTTAAAAGTGGTATGCTCTTCATCCGAAAGTTCACTGAATGTTGATAAACCGTTATCAGCCTTATGCTTTTCCATGAGAGCGAGAAGATGTCAGTAATACATTAAAAATTCCACAGCATTTTGGTATCACACATTTCAAATTTTATATTATTAACTCTCATTTTTATTATTTACATTACACTCTACATTATTCTCTTTTCAAATAAGTCTTAGAATCTCTCAACACTTGTCTGCTAATAAAGTATTCTAGCTGAAATACCACTCAGATCAGATCCCTGGTGCTCTCTCTCTCTCCTTTTCAGTGTCTGTAGCTTTAAATGCAAATCACAAGAAGTTCTTTCAAACTGTTCCCGCCTTTCACTCTTTTTTTTTTTCTTCTTCTTGACTGGAATTATGTCATACCAGGCTCTAAATAAACAGCATATTCAAGCACAAGAACCAATATAGAGAGAAAAAAAAGAATGGGATATATTTTTTTTTCTTTCCTAAAATGTCCTATGTCCTATTGGCTTGGGATTAGTTTTACCTGGGGACCTTGTGTGATTTAAAAATTACCCCCAACACACACATACATACTTACACATCTGAGTTTTGTGTGGCGCATTTGCATGGGATAAGCGAAGCCTGCGATTTTACTCAAATTTACTGACTCATCTCCCGGATACGATGTTTTTCATTCAAATAAATATGACGTTTGTGTTATTCTACGTATTATATATTACATTTATATTTACATTACATATTACAAATATTACATTTCATACAAATGACGCCCTAATCGTGATTTTTGTCTTTCTGCACATTGTATTGCTCTATGGTGTGTAGCGATATGACCTGCCACCCAAAATATTTTCAAAGCACTTCAACGCAGCCTTCATTCTCCGTGGAAGATGAATAAAAAGGCGCAGAGGAAACAAAAACCTTAAAAAAAAAACATTTTTTTTAAAGACATACGACCCAGCCAAATGCTGGCCTAATCACAGACATGCTGATTCGCACGTGTCTAATATTATCACAGGACCTCGGTGAAATACGGTAAGTCATTTGTGGAGGGAATTAGTACTTTACAGATTACAGACATGGGAGATTAGCATGGGATTAAGATCATTAACAGAACCCCCTAAATTATTACAAATCACACAAAGTCGCCAGATAATACTAATCCGGTGTAAATAGGACATTAAATTTTCTGCTATAGAAAAGTACTTGAACTAGTTACTTTTATCAGAAAGTAATGCTGAAATGTAACTGATTACTTTTTGAAGACAGTCATTTTGTAATGTAATTAGTAACGTCTCCCAACACTGATCATACGTGCCATTAAAACTACATTGTCAGGAAATCTATGACTTGAAGAAACATTAAACATGTTTTAACTTAGTGGAGTAGAGGATACAACCAGCATTGAAAAAAACATTACCGTACCTGAATAACAATCTGAAACGTGTTTTGTGATGTAATTTAGAGATACGGACAACTAAAGACTCACTTCATTACTGAGCACTTACTGTAAGCGCACAAATCCATTCAGAGATTGAATTTGCATATGGATTTCTATTATTAAAATCCATCCGTCTATTATCTGTTATCTACGGCGCTTATCCTGTGTGGGGTCGCAGTAGACTTGGAGCCTCTAATCTAAGAACCTGGAGAACAATTCAGGGTACAATCTGGAAAAAGGTGCCAAATGTTTGATGGACAAACACACACACACACACACACACACACACACACCGAAAACAAGGTTCAAACTCCCAATTCTGACATTTAGTTATAAAAGTAATTAATTGTACCCACAATTCCGTTTGACTACCTGCTGATAGTGATGAGTTGGGATTTACTGCTTTAGTCAGTCCAGCTCTCTCATTTTTTCTCGTCAGTACACGCATTGCCTCCTGGTACTTTGCACGAAACGTTTGCAACACTACTTTTATGCTGGATTTCACATTAATATGACACTAGTGCTGGGTACCACATTTGTAAACCTTTCTGGCACAGACTGAATCACTTAGATGTCAATGAGTATAAAAAAATAAAAATCATTCGATAGCAAGTTTCGATACCTCAGGAGTAACTTTAATCTGTGTCACTGAGCCAGTAAGCAAAATGAGACTTGACTACAGTGTATATTGAATATTAGTTGTAAATACGGGTAATGTAAAAGCGGGGTAAGTAAGGACGATTCCAAATCCCCCTGTGTGAGTGACGGGGCCATTAAAAGTGAAATGGCCGAGAACACAATAAAATTAATATAACCTAAATGTGCATGGGATAAATTTAAGGCTAGAAAGTTGCTCTGTGTTCAACTGCGAAAGGAAAGCACAACACTCATCTTCCTCTCATCATTCAATGTTATAAAACCTCCTTCAAAATCTCCACCACCGGATTCCCCCGACTCTGAGATTAATACGGACGGCGCTATGATTGGGATTTTACGCAGGTAACATTTCGCCAACTTGGCCACTTGTGCTGTACATGTTTTTTTTTTTTTTTACTAGACTGAACGTTAACATATTATGTGTGCTGCTGGCGACTTAAACTAGGACACTAGTGTAACTTTAGAGCTTGTTTAAGAGGTAGATTTAGCTTATAGCCGTGGAGAGAGAGCTAGAGAAATCAAACACGGAACTGTATTTAATTAGAGCTTCAGGAGCTGCCACAGCCGTCTGATGATACTAAGGTTTCCGATTCGATTCTGGCTTTTATACCTTTCTATTTATTGATATTACCAGAGTGTGTTGTGCGTGAATGTGCTGAGACAGCACTGTTCACTGAACGTGTTCATTTTTCAAGCTAGCTAGTTTAGTGTGAACTTCCACGACGCTGCTAACAAACAAACTAACAACCTTCGAGTTGTAGCAAATGGATTATTTTATTTTTATACTGTAAAACTGGAGTGGAAAAATACCAAGCTTCTGAAACATATTAGTTAAAGAGTTAATAGATTTTAAACTTAAAATAGGAGTTAAAACTTTAAACTTAAAGATAAATGTATAAACCTATTTACATAGGTTTATACATTTTTTTAAGTTCTTAAACATTCCAAGGTGCTAAAAAAACAAAAACAAAATAGATTTAACTAATGTCAAATATATCTCTTTTTTTTTTTTACAATAGATCTTACAAAATTGTAAGTAAATGTCACTGGAAAATGTTGTTTTTAAAGGCTAACAATAAAACCTTACTGTTATCCGTTATGTCTGTTAACTGCACTAGCAACAAGGATGTCCTTGTGTCACATCAGAGCAGCACACAAAACTGTTAACGTTCTTATGGAAATAATAACAAAAATGCAGTGCTATCCAACAAATTTGCACCACAATCGCTAAACCATTTAAAGAACAAACATATTTCACATGTTTCAGGAACGCTTTTAACTGCTGTTTACTGCTGTGACCTATTTGTCCGAGCATAAGGATCCACTTTTGATGGAGACTATAAAGCACTTTAGGTGTTAGTCTCTCTAGATAAGGATGTCTGCCAAATGCTGTGAAGGTAAATGTACATGCGCTACCTTAACTGCCCTTTTGCCCAGCTCGAACTCGTACTCAGGAATATTAGATTAGGGAAACATTCAGTCGTTTCAGATTCACAATAAAGCAGATGAAGCCTAACACGGCTTTAAAAAAAAAAAAAAAAAACGTGCCGTGAATAAAGGCGCTGGTTTAAAGTAAAGTCGCGTTAGGATCGATATCCCCCCGCATGCTCTGACAGAATAAAGAGCTGTGTGGGGAGCGATATTTGAGAGCTGTGTGAACATGGCCTGTGTGCTCATGTCCTGGCATTGAGATATAAAACAGCTACTCCATGGAGATAATCCAGAAATAATAACGTGGGCATTTTATATGTATTTTCTTTCTCTATCTCTCTCTCTATCTCTCTCTCTACCTAGATATTCTTTGCCTTATTTTCAAAGTCGATAAAAAATGTGAAACTCTTGTCCATTCAAATGTGCAGAGATGGATTGTGGCTTAGATCTGCACCGCATAACAATGACCTTCGGAGCAGAAAAGAGACCCTCAGATGGCACTGTTCCTTAAAGGTCCGCCAAAGTATGTATGTATGTGTGTGTGTGTGTGTGTGTGTGTGTGTGTGTGTGTTTGAATGCTCCGGCCGAAATATGCTCAGAAAATACATATTTTCATACCTCATCCTTTGTTTTACTCCACTACTGCTGAGATACGCCGCTTCTGAGACCAGCAGAGCTAAGCGACTATCTGGGGGGGGGTCTACTTATATGAGGTCACATTAGAGGGGAAAATTTTACTGTCACCTTTAAAGTACAGTTTAACCTTGAATTGCAAGCATAATTCGTTCCGGAAGCGTGCTTGTAATTCAAAAAAACTTGTATGCCAAAGCGGATTTCCTCATAAGAAATAATGGAAACTCGGATGATTCGTTCCACAGCACAAGAATATTAATATCAAAATATTTAATACAAAATATCACGTAAAAATAAATCAAATAAACCTGCACTTTACCTTTGAAAAGAATCATGGCTGGATGTGAGGGAGACGAGAGAGGAGAGGAGGAGGAGGAGGAGGAGGAGGGATATTGTGAAGGACAATTGTCACTACACTTGGACACAAAATAAAATGTAAAAAATGCTTTATGTTATAGTTGCAGTATATAAGTAATTGTGATCATGTGACACTCGGCAGACAAAGAGAATATATACAGTACTACTCGCATCGTTTATCGAGTAAAAATTTATTAAAACTTATTAAAACTTTTCCAATCCAAGGTTTTACTGCATACAAAAATGCATACATAGAAGGTTGTTTTTTTTCCCCCAGATGACGAGACGCACTTCCAGAGACACATCTGAATGTCTAAACATGACCAAAAGTGATTTTTTTTTTTTCAAAATAAATTCCCTCTAAAAATAAATTACTGCATCTTACTGTTTGAATCAATTTTAAAGTTCAAGAAATGTTCAAAGAAATATTCACTTTTTTAGAAAACTATCATCAGACTGTCAACTGATGACTGACCACAACAAGAACAGCAGCAAGCTCGTACTGTAATACATGTTAAATACAGAGGTGTACAAATTATAAATCATCAACCATAAGTTAAAGCTCTAGTGTTTGGGTAGCTCATGAACCTGGATTAAAAAGTGGTAATCGATGTCATTTAACAGGTTATGGTGAGCTAGTTTACTAGGTGAGTGCATTAATAAAGGCTAAATTAATTCCCAGGAAGACCTTCTTGCCTTGACAATAACCTGAGTTTTTTCAGCCAGTGTCAGTGTTAGTCTTAACTCAGTTAGACTCTGTATAGTCACTCATTTATTTGCAGCAATACGCAGAGCTGTGGATCAGAGGCAGAATGTCTAATCAATGTGATTTTTGAACGTTGCACTTCATTTGATTCTATTTGACTGAATAGCATTTATGTTTATTGTGTGATTTGTCTCAAACAGCTAGATTTAAAACTAATAAAATGCTATGTTAAAATAGACTGTATAAAAAGAACTGGATAAACCTTCTGTGATGTCACCCATATGTTTTCTGAAGAGCGGTTTTGAAGCTTGGAGCTCTGGTCATCACTATCTTGGCAGGAGCCGATGCCGCCTAAACCCTTACATATCTACAAATGGGCTAATGGGCGGAGCAAACAGAGCCTGGCTATTGGTTACAACATGCCTACTTATCTCAGTTTACAACAAGCTAGCTAGCTTAGCTTTAGCTCTAATTTGCATTTGATTGAACTCCTTTATCCATAGCCTACACACTGTCCCATGTCAACTCCTACATTACTTGTGGCAAGTTAAACTACAACAACTCCAACAAGTTTAGTTAGCTGCTTAGCTAAAGTGATGTGGAGCAGACAGCTAGTGGTTTGACATCTGCAATGCAGCCACGCCCTAATTCTGCACAATTTTATTGCTTAACATAAATTT
>JAQMYG010000038.1:4940388-4951071 GCA_030014215.1 Clariallabes teugelsi | reverse complement strand
GCAGACAGCTAGTGGTTTGACATCTGCAATGCAGCCACGCCCTAATTCTGCACAATTTTATTGCTTAACATAAATTTAACTGATGACTTGAATAGAAATTTACCACCTATACATACAGTTGCTGTGAATGGGAAACCTAGCCTGGAGACGAAAACCGTCGTTTGTACCAGACTGTAAACCTGTTTATTTTTTGCTGTAAATTTAGGCATTTTAACCTGACTCACTGGACATTCAAGGAACTTTGGAAATTTTTCAGAACTGGACGTTGTCCCCTGGTTAAAATGCTGTGTAATTGTGTAACTTGTGTTGCTTGTTATGTCCACACTCCATTCCAGTATGTGGCGGTATTGACACAAGCGCTTATAACCTCAAAATAAGAAAACACACAAAACGAGTGTATTTTCCAATAATTTATGGAAGATGGATGCTGTTTGTATTTTCTGCAAAAGCTGAGGTATATTTTCCAAGTAATTTGTAAATTTGAGAAAGTTTGATGTCTGTGAGTTGACGTAAATAACGAGAAAAAGTGAGAATCGATTCTGAATCTAATCGACCCACAGAAAAAAAAATCAGCTCTGCAGCTGAGGTAGTAAACAGGAAAGATATCGAGAGCATTGAGCCCAGTTTCGTCAGATTTCACTCAAAGCTGTGTTCATGATTCTATAAATATTATTCGTTTTAATCAACTTGACCAGTAAAAACAATTCCGTCTTCTGCCAGCAGGTGGTGAGTTTCGAATGAGCAGGATGTGCTGTAGTTTTAGCGTCAACATGCTGTAAACCACTATACGAAAACTTTTTTGTAGAAGTGAACAAGAAGTAGAATTTATCTGCTTTCTTTTGCTGTGAAAGTTACTTGTGCAATGTGCAACTACAGTACAAATAAAATCTAACAGCCAAGACACAAATGTGCCACTTGGCTAATGATTTGTTAACTCTTGTGAATAAAAGATATTAAATACCTGTTAAGGGGAAGAAAAAAACAGCTAGCTAGCTTGCGTGGCTGGATACAACAGTTGTCTATGTGGTTGTATGGACTTGATTTATTTTTTAAAAGATTTTTATAAAAAAACATCATAAACTTTTGGATAGTTGATCTTTATGCTGCTGTTTCACCCCTTGTGGATAAAAAAGGAATAACACTGAGTGAATCTGAAGTCATGTACTGTAGCTTGTTCAGTTATTTTTGTGACTTCAAATACATGTATATATCATGATAGTATACTGTATATACTGTATACATATAAAATATCTCTGCTTACATCCTCCACATTTTGCGTCTTTCTACTTCCGTGACTGTTCCCTCCCTGGCATGTTTCCTCCTGCTTTAAAATCAATAAAACTTCTCTGCAACAAGTATAACAGTTTTTTCTTCTCCCTCCTACCTAATGAATAAATTCCCCATTAGCCAAAGGGACCGCTTGTTCCCGTTTGACATTCACCTACACCAACATGGGACTACTGCGATGCAGCCTTCCTGCTAACTCGGCAGCGAGTCGAGGAACAAAATGCACTGTGAGAATATCGGGAATGACAAATAACTACTAAAGTCCTCCACAGTCCTCTGCGTGTGGGTTTCTCCACAATATGGTAATTGTTTATCTTCAAAAACACAAACACAAAAGGAAAAGACACAAGGCTGGAGCTGAATGACAATTTCCGTGCTTCACAAAAATAAAACAAACACGTTTCATTTGGTCTCGACATTGAGACATGACACACACAAAAAAAAAAAGAGTTCTGTCAAATTTAATGAGGTAATTAATGAGACTTAGTTGATAATAATGAGATAATTAAACATAATTAATGCATATTATGAGCACTTAGTGTTACAGATTGCGTACACAAAGCCAAGCGTCCCGTTTTAAATGTCGCTCAGCGACACTTCTAAGGCATTTTTGTCTGTGGTTAAAGCCTGAAAATGATCAATCAGTAAAGCCGCACCTAGCGCAAGATGGAAATCACGTTTCTCTTGGAACGAGAGCGACCTCAGATTTTCAATTTGCGACTTCAATTATGTTCCAGTGTACAGTCTGATACACCCTTTCATCTCGGGCAATGTGGAGGCAAATCATCCTGCGTTTATCCTCTGTTTGTCCTTTCTTGCTCATTTCTTTCCCATAACCATCCTGTGTGTGTGCGTGCGCGGGTATGTGTAAAATATAAAATACATGCACTGCATATTATACAGAAACACTCTAAACACAATAGCTATTACAGAACAGTGTGGTTTGATTAGCGTGTATGCCCTCCTGTCTAGCGACATGGCCATCACCTGGTGTTTTTTAGTTTTAGTTTTTTTTTTGTCTCCACCAGATTCCTGCTCTTCGCTAACAGGGGTGAAACCTTCTTAAGGTCTCATGTTAGTGTTCTGAGATGCGTTTCTGCTCAGCACAGTTGTCCACGGTGGATATTTGATTTGCCCATGCCTCTTCGTCAGCTCGAACTAGCCTGACCTCTGACCTCTGTCAGCACCAAGACATTTCTACTTGCAGAACGTCCTCTTGCTTGTTTTTCATGCCGCTCCGTTGAAACTTCTACAGACTGCTGTGAGGTTTGTTGAACGCTCCCCTGTTCTGATGTCAGACATTAAAGGTCACAGATTATATATTTTTTTAAAAGGTTTGCATAAGTCTCAAAGGTCTCAAAAACGTGTAAAGATCCTACATTCTGGCAGCTTGTTTTTCTTTCTGCTCCACTCCTTTTTCACACTCTGATGTTTCAGTGTCTGTAGCCTTAAATCACCTGCTCCTAAATGGCCCTTTGTGAAAGTGCATTTTCCTAGCCAATCAGAAAGCAAGCACAGGAAATGGCCATGCTTGGGACCTTATGAAGCTTTTCAGTCTTTCTCACCTGCATTTCTGACGACCAAAATATTTCTGACAAACCAAAATATACTTAAAGCCATTAAGCCAAAATGACGTCCTGAATCAAAAATTAAAACACAATCTCTCCCCCCATCTCTCAGATATGCAACTGGACATATTTCTATCCTGGCTCCTAAGTGGTAGAATGAAATTCCTGTATATGTCCATATAGCTGAGTCACTGACCATCTTTAAGCGACGTCTAAAGATGTCTATCTGTTTCTTAGGTAACTGAGTTAAACCCCTGCCCGACAGTGTTGGACTGATGGTACTTCAAGTTATTAAACTAGTGAACCAGTGTGAGGATATATATTTATTGATGGAACCTTTAAAGCACTTAAGTATGTCACTCTGGATAAGAGCGTCTGCCAAATGCCATCAACGTTAATGTGATTGTAAACAACTAAGAGCTGAAGAAGGCTAGGTTAGTCATTAGCGGCTACATACTAACCACTAACGGCTAACGTAGCATTTCTTAAGAGCTAAAAAAAGCTGGCCGAGCCATTAGCAGTTAGCTGCTAATTACTAGCCTAGCTTTATATTTACATTTACAGTATATTTAGGCAGACAATTTTATTCAAAATCCACATAGTTTTTATTTTAAAATCTGATTTGCTTGTTTAAACCCCAGCTAATATAAAAATTGACGTAGGAAATTGCTAAAAAAGTTCCAATATGACAGGATGAGAGGATCGTCCTTCTGTTAACTAAACTCCACAGCTCTCCTGTTGATCAGGTAAATCATCACCTTGCACTGTGTATAAAACATAATAAACCACAACCCTTTTCCTCAGTGTCTGCATTAAATTTCTGTCTCATAAAAGATTACAGAGACTGCTACGTCAGAAACGCTTTCCGGCATGTTTTCCTTCTGGTTTATTCAACCTAATCCTGAGCCTTACGCAGCAGTCTTGACTGTAAACACATGTATGCAAAAAAGCTGTTTTCCTTCCACCCCGAGACTGCTTGATGCAGTTACAGTATTATATAAGCACTCGTGGGGTCGACGGCTGCTGGAGATCAGAACATCACAGTTAATGAAAAAAATAAATAAATAAAAAAAACAAACTTACTGTTAGATAAATAAGCAGAGGTCGAGGTTACGCAGTAATGAGCTGCAAAATGACGAGGATGAGTTGGCCTCGAGGGCTTTGGGTTCTGTTTGTTTGCTTCGTCTTGGAGTGCTTAGGTTCTGTTAATTTTTCAGCAGAAACTGTCACTTCATGTGGTGGTGTTCTTTCTTCACGCTTATCCATACCTTATGGATATAGCAAATCCTTATAGCAATCAGCCTAATGCTTTAACAGGGAATAAACCGGTATCACCTAACCCACTTTACTATATAACTATAAATGTTTGTATATATGTTTAACAACTTAATCCGTTCAAGCTGAAATACAACTTGAAAATTAATTTTGTTTCACTCCAGTTCCATACAAACTGTTTTAGTGTCTGTAGCCATAAATGCAAATGAGCTCCTACTGACCACACCCCTTTGCAGAGGTGCATTTTATTTTAAGATCATCAGAAATGGCACTGAATGGGCTGAAAATTGATCACCCTCCCCCATCCCCCCCCCCCCATCTCTAATTTCAACTTGCTTGGAATGATGTCATTTGAGCCGCATCTTCAAGGACGTTTAAGGGCACAAAAAAACTGAGACAAAAATGGGGTGGGGATTTTTATTAGATTATGTAATTCTTATAGTGTGAAATGATACATGCTCGAAACTGTGAATGCCAAAAAAGTTATTAACAACTGGATTTTGCATAATTGGTGTCCTTTAACACAAGAATGTGCCTTATATTCACATATCAGTTCTCATTAGTAGTTTTGTTTTTGTTTTGTTTTTTATTGTTTGCCTTCCAGCAGTGGTGCTGTTGCACTCACATGTGTTACACTCTCTGTGTTATCCACAATTCTCCACGCTCTTTGGGGTGCTAAATACATTTGTCGTGTTTCCTTTATGTGCCAGTCTTGCCTTTTCACTTTTTGCAAACAACCAGCGTGTTCACTCTGTAATATAACCGCTGTTGACTTTTTTTTTTTTTTATAAAGCACCATATTGTCAGCCGTGCTGCCATGTCCCCTAAACAACATGAGGAGAAAATGAAAAGCTGGCCATGTGGATTATTTCTGGTTTGTTCCTGTTTAATCTCTGATGATATAAAATTCTAATATCGCTCTCCTCTAATAGTAAAAATCTAACTGTTCTCCGTGATGTTGTATTGCAGGTCTCTCATGGCAAATTTGATCAAAGTGTTATTTCATGTTAGCTAATGCCGCTGCATAAAAAGAGCCATTTCATTGGAAAAAGGCCGCTTACAAAAAAAAAAAAAAGCCAAGAGCAGAAAGTGCATTTTAGGTAGTTAAAATGAAATGAAGGTCTTGTAGTCAGGAGTTAGTGCTTTATACACTGTCATGACATTCTTCCTGAACCGAATTCTGAACTCAATGAATTGCTGCTCCAGTGTTGTGTGGCTTTAACTGTACTGTATATACTTAACACACCGCATGAAGAAATGAGGGACAGTTTATTTTTTCTTATCATCTTTCATTAAACCACAGATTAAACACAGTTTTCATAATCTTAGTTACCAAATCATCATCATCGTCAAATTTATCATCACCAGCATAATCACCATTATCATTATTAACATTATTATCAGCAGCAGCCGCATCCTCATAACCATCATCATCATCATCACTATCATCAACGTCATCCTCATCATCACTATCGCTTCCATCACCATTACCACCATTACCTTCATAATCATCATCACATAATTTTTACCATTAACATCATCCTCATTACCATCATCATTCTTATCATCACCATCATCATCGCCTCCATCACCACCACAATCATGACGTCACCATAACATCATTTTTACAATCAACATCGTCATCACCATCATCATTCTTATCCACATCTCCATCATCATCATCATCACCATCATCTTCATCACCATCATCATTCTTATCCACATCTCCATCATCATCATCATCACCATCATCATCATTCTTATCCTTATCTCCATCATCATCATCATCATCATCACATCTTCATCACCATCATCATTCTTATCCTTATCTGCATCATCATCATCATCATCATCACATCTTCATCACCATCATCATCATCTTCATCACCATCATCATTCTTATCCTTATCTCCATCTTCATCATCACATCTTCATCACCATCATCATCATCATCACCATCATCATTATTATCCTTATCTCCATCATCATAATCATCATCATCATCTTCATCACCATCATCATTCTTATCCTTATCTCCATCATCATAATCATCATCACCATCATCATCTTCATCACCACCATCATTCTTATCCTTATCATCATCATCACCATCTTCATCACCATCTTCATCACCACCATCATCTTCATCACCATCACCAGCTTCATCATCACCATGACATCATTTTTACCATCAACATCATCGTTATCACCATCATCATGGTCATTACCATCATCATCACCATCATCACCATCTTCAGTAAGCAAATTATTCTGGTCAGAGTCACCGTTGATGTAAAAAAAAAACAGCTCTGCACCCTCAGACAGGAACATCGAACTGTCACTGCCAATATCCATGATAAACCAGTTAATCTAGTTACCTAATTAACGAGCAGTGAGGCCTAAAAAAAAAGTGAATCAGATCACACGCCTTAAAACTAAATGGAGATGGAGTGTCTTCGATTGTAGACTACATTTCACACAAACTTTCTGTAATGTCATGATCGTGTCATCTTAACAAATCTTTAAATTTAGGTTAATGACAATGTTTACTTCTACCATCCTATTATTTAATTATAAACAAGCAAATAAACAGTCAATGATGTCTTCTTAAGGCAAAAAAAGAAAAGAAAGAAAGGTCACAGTTTTGAATATGTATTGGCTTAGATATCGACGTTGTGTCAAAAATGAAACATTTGATTCGTGTCCCTAAAAATAACCATAAAAAAAGTTGACGTTATCAACCGTTAGAAAATAAGGTGCATATTGTAGAGGGCTTAAATGCTGAAATCAATCTTCATAACTGAAAAAGAGAGACGTAGAGGCAGGGTTCTGGCCGTCTATGAAGAACTCCATTAACTTAAACCTTTCGATGCTGTTTATCTGTGATATTTATGGAGACAAATACACCAAATTTATGGGAACGTATTATCTGGAGTTCTCTGAGCAACACAAACAAGGTATAAAGTATAGAGGAGCCTTAATCATGTTTTTTTTTTAATTATTATTATTATTATTATTATTATTAATTTATTCACTTACATGTATAAAAACTCCCTAATGCACATATTCTGTTTCTGTCTATTATTTAGTGGATGTCTGCATTAAGTTGTAGCTCGAAAGTGAAATGAAAATAAAAACAAAACTCACCATGTTAAGCCGTTTAGAGGACGTTTACATGCATGATACTCGAGACCTAAGCAGGTGTGTGAGAGAAAAGTGCAAGTAGAAAGACTACCTGAGGGTTAAACATAAGATAAAAGAAAAAAAAATCCTTGTCACATTTTATCATTATGGAAAAAATATATATATATATATAATATACATGTTTACAGGAAACTGCATCAATTGTCTCTAATTTGGCTTTTTGCAAAAAATGGTTCGAAAATGCAGTAAAATCATCAAACTATATACAATATCAGTATCATACAGCCTCCATGGCCGGGCAAAATTACATTATACAGTAGTATCAATATCAATATTGTGATCATTTATATCAGTATATTACAAGTATCGTCACAAAGGTTTTTTTCCACACTGACATCTTAGTGATTATCTTAAATCCAGTCAGTCAGAAGATTACAAGAAAAATCAATCTATGATTTTAAACCTGCAAAATATATATATATATATATATATTATAATTTTTATAATCTTGTATATGTGTGTTCATGTTTGTTACGGGTACAGAGATCACCGGACTCATGGGCCAGAGTGATGGGCCACGATACGCTCTGGAGCCTTATCACCATTCACAAGAACAGTCTGGGTATTACCACATGTGGATTACACAACACACCTTTCACGCTACTTCTGCTGAGCTACTACAGGAGAAGGATCTGTGTGATGTCTGCATTCCAAGCACAAATCCATCCGGGAAAAAAATAACTCTGAGCAAAAAGATTTATGATCGTTCATAATTTATTTTTTATTCCTATGTTAGCTGCTTAACATTATGAAGAACTGTTAAAATACATTTAATTAGGTTTGGGTGTTGTGGAAAAAATAATATATTACAATATTTTCTGATGCAATTGTACGATATTGTGTTGCTAACAAACTACACAAAAAGATGGTACAGCAATAAATCATAAAATAAAAATGTTAAAATTAATTAGTAAAATTGTAGTAAATACCAATTTTTGAATTAATAAAATCTACTATATAAGGAAAAAACATAAGAAACTGATTCCAGAGCTATATATTCTTTTATATATATTTTATACACACACACACACACACACACACACACACATATATATACTGATATACCTGATACAGAAAGGTGAGGTAATTACACTGAGGGTGTGTTGATACATTGTGACGGGATGCACAGACGACAAGATTAAATATGCATCATGGAAATCAGCTTGCTATTTATTTTTATTAATCATACATGGAACATCCATCCGTCCATTATCTATACCACTTATCAGAGTGTACCACAAGGATGGGGTACACCATGGATAGGGCCCCAACCCATCACAGGACACAGACACACACACCCACACACAATCATATACTATGGACAATCTGGAAACGCTAAACAACCTACAGAGCGTACAGTATCTTTGGACTGTAGCAGGAACCTAGATAAGGATGTTTAAACCAACCAGGCACATGCAAACTCCACGCACACAGAACGAAGACATGATTCAGACCCCGACCTCTGGAGGTGCGAGGCGACAGTGCTAAACCATACGGCAGAGCTCTAATTCTGCTCAAGTTTTTTTTTTAAGGCCACAGCTCAGAAACTATGTATATTCAGAAATTATTTATTTTAGTTACTAATTTTATAGACATAGTGAGCCTGTAACACATTTTGTTAAATGTATGTTTTGTCTGTAGACGCATATTGTTTTTATATCTTACTGTATATGATTCAGAAATTTAAAACAGGATGTTTCCAGGAATAACTTTTCTTTTTTCATACTTTTTTTTTTAGAATATTCTAAAAATCAGGTTGAGATCAAATTATTTCAGGAGTGTAACGTTACATCCCTACTTTATCTCTCACGTTTCAAATTACTGTCAGCATCAATAGCCCTAGGTATATAATAGAGATTTTTCCCAATCCCAATAAAAAAAATAATAATAATTTTTCCTTAATAATTACAAAGCTAGCTTTTATCTTTACACCTACATATAAAACAATTTATTGACTCATTAATCAGCATTCCAAACAATTGTTTGAGTTTTTGTAACAATCAAGAATTCTACATAAATAAATAAATAAATAAATAAATAAAACGTGAACACTGTGTCTTGCATACAAACAATGCTGAAATCCTAGACTGAAGGTCATGTGAAGATAGAGTAATTGAATGATGAAAAGAAACAAAAACAGCTTGCAATAAGTGTAATGATTGTATTGATACCAAACACAAACACAAGTAATCCCTGCTCTGTGACACAAAGATGCGATTATTTTAATTAAACATGCTTCCACGTGGAACAGGAGCGCACTAACACGCTTGTTATCTCGACCGGGGACTAAGACCATGCGATGCGCTTCAGAGTCACGGTAAACAGAGGGGACCGTATTCACTAAAGCGTGCTCTGTTGGGATTACGGGGCTGTCCAGGCGATTATTTCAGAGCCCCTAATTTGTCAATTTAATAACAAAAGACGAAACGTTTCCCCAATAATGTATGATTAAATGTCAAGGTGGATTTTCCCTCAATGTGTAAACTCTTACTAATCATAATGCTTGAAATAAATAAAGTCACAAATGAAGTATTAGAAATCTACATGAGGGTGAAATGAAGGAAGACTTTTATTTTTTCTGAATGACAATTTCCCATACTGATTCAGCTGTCCTCTTCGCACTCACTAAAGGTGGTACAACCTTTACCTGCAAGGTTGGGGAAAGGGAAAAAAAAAAAAAAAGATCTCCAGCCTTACGCAAGCCGATGGCAATCTTTCTATCAAAATCCAGTACAGTATGTTTTGTTCTTCTTTGGCCCTGAACCGATGTTTTATCTATAAGCCCATTCTTTTCCTGATCCCAGACTCTGTTGATGTGTATCTCACTGTTCCAGCTTTGTGGTAGCCTCCGAATCACTGTCTAACAGAGAAAGTAAAAAAATAAAAATAAAAAATAAAATCAGGATTTTCATCCAGGCACGCCTGGCAGGGTCTTTCCAGTGCTCTGTCACTCTCCTGTCCGACAGGACTGTTCTCCAGGACAAAGCCCCTGCAGTTCTCTGCTTAGCATCTGAGCTTGCAAGCGACGGTTTCAACCGAGACGGATAAACCGTGAAATCGACATGAAATTACACAGAAGGCCAGTAAACAGAAGTAGGCGAGGACACTAAACACGTTGAAAAAAAGCAGACGAGAGAGAATCGAATGAAGTGATGATGCATGTGAAACTCTAGCAAAAAACAGGAGGGAATAAAAAGGAGCAACAGGTGAATGAATATTAATTAAAAAACATTGTCTTTTCCAACACTGCTTAAGGTTTTTTTTTTCAATACTGCTTAAAGTGCCCCTATTATGCTTTTTCAAATATGATCTTTCATGCAGTGTGTCATGTAGCTGTATGTGAACATAA
>JAQMYG010000038.1:4904560-4940288 GCA_030014215.1 Clariallabes teugelsi | reverse complement strand
AAACCTGTTTTAAGAGACTCATAAAGCAATATTAGCAACCTTTAAAATGGCATAATAGGGGCACTTTAAGATTTTCCCAGATGTTTCTTGAAAAAAAGATAAATATCACAGGACAAACAAAAATAATTAAATTCTTAACTTCCTACTAACTTCCTACATGTAAAAGCATATGATGCCACAATAAGTGACCCTTTAATTGCAAAAAAAAACTTCTGAAATGCCTAAAAATGCATATATTTATTTGTTTATACAAATAAATGTCAATTTTTGATAGAAATGTCAATTCTTGATAGAATATCACAAATCAGGTCAATTATCAAAATATGTAATATTTATAACAAAAGAAAACTGGTTCAGTAATATCATTCAAAGTATATTAATTTCCACTGGTGTGCAATTCCTTTTTTATCATATTAATTCTTTTTTTTTTCTTTTTTTTTGGCCTAATTGTGCATTATATGCAAAAATATACAAAAACCATACGTACTCTATGCATAGAGATTAGACATATCTGCACATTGATCACAGTCCTTTCCAAAAACCTTCAAAGGATTTTTAATTACTTCAATTTACAGGTTCTAGCATGTTAATGATGTTAAAGGATGATTCATTTAATAAATAAATACATTTTGTTTTGCTCATGTAAATCAGCATGTCTTCTGGTAACATGAAAACCTGTTGAGTAATCACCTCCTAATACACTACTATATCTTCTCATACACACACAAAAAATAATTTTAAGTAAGGAAAGTCGTAACAGTAAATTAGTTGAGGTTTTGCTTCAGTAATTAGACAGCTGAGGCCACAAAAACAAACTTTTTGTAATTAATGCAGCACATTGCGTGTTAACGGTGGACATGACTAAAGACCGTTTAATAGGAGTGTACAGATCCTTGGTCAGTTCTTTCAGTGCAGGAGTTCACTTCTTTAATAAACAGGTCATCACCGGCTAAGATTTTTTGGGAAAAATCTGCCAGCTGCAATATTCATCAACATTAATTAAAACAAAATTATTAGATTAGATCTATTTATATATAAAATCTTTTATTTTTAAAGAAAGTGTTCCCAGACATTTTTATTATATCAGCCACTTTCATCTTAAATCATTAATAGTACCTCAAGAAAAATGTTCACACACTTGGAAAAGGTTTAGAGCCTCATCACTGTCCACATACACACCTCAATTCAAATAGAGGACGTCCCCCAGATTGTTTTAAATCTAACTTGTGCTTGGATGGTCCTTTTGTGACGATGTGTCTGTCCATTTTTAAAAGATTTTAAGGGGTTCTGAAGATGGCGATGCTTTTAGCCACTAGATCGGTAGAACTGAATCAATTGTTTCTTGGTTGATTCAATGCACTGGATTGAATCACACGGTTTACAATATTTAGGTAAACTTACGATCGTTACATGCTCTAAAAGTGATGAAACCCTTGAAAAATAAACCCCAGCCTTTGCAGGAAATAAAATCTGCCTGCACCATCCACAAATACTTGTATTTTATGAGATTATTACATCTTCTTCTTTTCAGTTTATGAGCAGGTGATGCAATGCCACCTCCTACTGGCCTGGAGTGCGCAGCAGAAGATTGGCAGGAAAACATGCCTGACTTGCAGCATTTCAGGAAACCAGAATTATTGCAGAAAATTTATTTCGTTCATGTGAAACTAATTCATGTGAAATCATATGATCACCACAATCTTTCAAACTGCTGTCATGTGTAAACTTCATTTTAATTAACAAGTATTCTGTGCCCCTTTGTCTTCCTAGTTGCTTGTATCTCTTTTTTCAGCTCTGTGTCAGCCATGTTTCGGTCTCAAATATTATAATGACCTCTAGGCATCTAACTAAGTACTGAAATATTACAACGAGCCTTAGTCATGTCATATAAGTACTTCGATATTTTAACGATTCCTTTACTCATTACTTGAGTACTTAAATATTATAATGAGCCCTAGTCGCATGACTAAGTGCTTAAATATTGTAACGAGCCCTAATCACATGACTTAGTATTTAACTATTATAATAGACCCCGATCACAAGAATAAGTACATAAATAGTTTAATGAGCTCTAGTCACATGACTAAGTATTTACATATTATAATGAGCCCTACTCGCCTGACTAAGTACTTAATTTTTATAATGAGCCTTAATCACCTGACTAACTACTTAAATATTATAACGGGCCCTAGTCACGTGACTTATTTACAAAATCACTTAAGTACTTAAATATTATAACGAGCCCTAGTAATGTCACCTAAGTACTTAAATGATGTAACAAGCTCAAGTAACCTAAGTACTTAAATATTATAATGAATTCAGGTATAAGTATGTAAATATTATAAGGAGCTCTACTCATTGTCACATGACTACGTATTTAAATATTATGATGAGCCCTAGTCACCTGACTAATTACAGGTTTTGGAAACAATCATGAAAAAAATGTGTGTATAAAATACATAATTAAACTTGAAGTTTTAACATTTGAGCATAATTTACAGTATTTTGGAGAGATTTGACATGTCATACATATGTATTATATTTAAGGTCAATTTCAAGCCCAATAATTTTGTAAAACAAAAATTGTATGTATGACCTATGAGTGAATCTCACTCAGTGAATCATCAGACATCTCAACCCTATTAACATGCCAGGTTCGAAACCAACCGAAATGATACACTTACGCTAATGTTGTTTAGTTCATCGTTGTCTGTTATGTTGCTTAGCAACCACAGCCTAACAGACTACATGGCGTGGCAGAAGAACTGCGAAGACGAGTTACTGGATACTGGATTTTAGGATACTGTATCATATTTGTCTCATTGTGTCATGTTAAAATAACTGTAACACACACACACACACACCCTCTGTCGAAATTAAACACTCTATTCAGACTTAAACTGTGTCTGTTATAGCACATCACAACAACATGTTTACGTATTAAACCTGTTAAATCCAATTAAGCGAATTAAAAGTAGATCTTCAGTGACAAATCCTTAATTAATATTTTATTAAAATTAATTCAGACTAATAAGCAACACAACATTGGATCTTGACTATTAGTTCTTACCTTTGAGATTTTTTTATTTTATTCATTTTTTTTTACACAGCTCAAATAATTTTCTAGCTTTCAACAGACGTGCAAAGTGTAAACGAACACCAAACACTGTGTACCTTCGCACTGCAGGTTTGGAAAGTTCTTACCCACCACTTGCATCATTACTCCGGCATGATTTTGATTTTCTTTCCCTCTAATAGTCAGCTTGGTGTGTGATGTGAGGAGGTTTGAAGCCTTGCAGAGGGTCAGAGAGCCCACCTGCTCGCTAACCTTGCAGCTCTCTGGATTTTCCCTCCGGGAATAGAAAGTCCATGTCTGTTATCATTAAAGCAACACTTGGCGTATGTTGCTTCACTCGGCCATTTCTGTTCGGAGATTAGACATTTCTAAAACCTACGAGGTTGTAATGCTTTGTAGACGGATTGAGGGAAGATTTTTTTTTTTCCCTCGCCTTGAGAAACAGAACTGCAGAAAGAATGATTATTAAATGCCACTGTGTGTGCGATAGAAAATATGAGTTTTATTGCGTCGTTAAACTTAATTAGAAAGATCTTTCTTTTAATAACTGCCTGTGGGGTGGCTTTATTAGAGACACGCCAAACATTTAGCCAAAGTAACTTGCCATTTTTCTTTTCTATTCTATATAAATTAATAAGTTTGTAAATCGATAGTAATGAGAAATAGGTATAAAATGTCATTTTTTAATAAATTTTTATGTTACTTTTGCAGAGCGAGAGATTTCAACCTGAAGCTTGTGAAACTATTACATGTACAGTGAGTATTTTATTTAGATTTTCTAATTGAAACTTTAAAATAATTACGGAAAATTATCCAAGTATAAGTATTGTATTAGATCTGAATTAGGCTCCAAACCTTGATGAATGTTTTACATTGTTACATTAATTTTTAAATAATCTAAACATTTAGTAATAATAATAATAATAATAATAATAATAATAAGCAGAAGGTCTTCATGCTCACCTGAGCTGCTCCTGGAGATCTTAATATCCCTGAAGCACCTTTATTGATCATCTGATCGCTTTATCAGCTCGATTCTCATCAGATTAATGAATCGATTCGACTTTTCTTACCACTGTCAGTGTCCCTTATATCTCCTGCTCGTTATAAGAAGAGCTCTTACTGACTGAGACAAACACTCTCCTTTTCATTTTTATTCATTACACTGATCGGGTTTTTAGAAGAGAGAGAAAAAAAAAACTCTGCTTGTAATGCTTTTAACGACAACAACAACTGATTTCTCGCTCTATAACGCGACCTGTATTAGATGTACTCTCGCCTCTGTGTGGCATCGCTTTTCTTTTTTTTTTTTCTTTGCCCCTGTCTCCATGTGTTATGCCATTCGTTCTGCCTTCGACGGGGGAAGAGATCCAATCGGGAACGAGTTCACGGTCAAAAACCTGGCTCTTTTTGTGGAGTGACTTTAGTTCTGGTGCGGAATTGCCGTGGCAGAATGCATTGTCAGGACGGAGATCCTTCGCAGCCATCTGTAAGTCTCACTGCGTCGGTGTGGCAAATACATGACTAATGGCACAAAGCCTCTGGTACAAGGGCATCCAATTAGATTGAGGTCTGAATAGGGCAGAGCGACGCGATCTACATATCCATTTATCACACCGTGTCATGTTTCTCCCCGTCTCGTTACAAATACACTTGTACAGGCCGTAACCCTGGTGAGAAAAGATCGCTGGCCCTGGATAAACGAGAAACAGCAGTACAGGAGCAGGCTGTGTCCTGACTATGAAATGTCAGAGGTATAAAAGCTAGAAAATACCGCTGTCACTGTCACTACTGTACTGACCTGACCATAAATAAACTGTATTTCTCACAACCAGAGCTACGTGGCATGAATATCATGAAGGATTACAATCAACTAAATATAAGTATATTATTATTATTACTATAGACATATTCCTAAATATGCTGTATGTTGATTTAATCTTGAGCTTGACATTTTCTCTTAGATAGAAAATAAATGTGTTCAATTAGCAAAGCTTGTAGGTTTAACAACATCATATTTGGCTTATTTTTTTATTTGATATATTCTTATTTTCCAAGTTTTACTCGCTAGAGGGTTTTTTTTTTTTTTTTTTAGTTATGCACATAAATCAAAATATGTTCAACCATATTTTAATTTTAGAATTCAACTTGTTAAATGTTGATATATATTTTAACATTAGTGTTTATTTTTTGATCCGAACACTTCCTGAGGTTTCCTATACAAGCCAAGCTGCATTAAAGGGGACCTACAGTATTACGCAAAACTCACTTTTTAGTCATTTTTAGATATTCAGATGCGTCTCCGAGTTAACACCCAGAAAATTTTCCACTTTTGTATTGGGGCTTAAACAAGCCGATTAGATATTCCCCTGTTGTGACCTCATATCAGAGAACACGCCCCTCCTCCGGCGTGTTGCTCAGCTCTGCAGTTCTCTAAATAGGCATGGCTCAGGAGAAAATCAATTGTATAGAGACTTGAAGAAGGAGGAAGAGGAGGAGGAGTGAAATAAATGAATAAATGAAGTGTTAAAAATATGCACTATTTGAGATGTATTTCAGCTGGGTCATTAAAACATACACACATGCGCACACACACACCCACACACTTTGTAGGAGATATGAGACCTGTGTTAAGTTGTTAAACATATAATAAAATATGGGACCTACTATATAAGGGATCTCATGCTTTGTTTTGAACACACTAATTTCCTCCTTCCCCTTTTTAGAGCTAAAGTAATGCAGTTTATTTATGCATTTATTTTTTTTGTGTGTGTATGTATGTAAGTTCCTTAAAAGTATGTAAATTATGTGTGAAATTAAGGCCTAAGGACTGAGGACTAAGTGACTCACTTTTCCGAAGAAATCTTTTTCATTTATACCCGTCTGATTGTGTGCGATTCTGTTTCCTTTCATGTTTCCCCGCCAGATTACTGTATAAACATACGTTTTGCTCCGTCTTCTTTCAACACACTCGCAGTACAAACCGATGTTCATGTCTGTTGGCTGAACAAATGTAACCATTGCGAGCTCGGGATATTTTTAAAAGGTCATGCTGATGATCACTGGGAGTTCTCGAGTTTTCCATCAGTCCTTAAAAAAGTCCTACAAGGCGTTCTGACAACCACAATGATATGAGAGCAATCAAAAGCGGTGTGTTGCACACTTAAAGTTAAACTGGCGAGCAGCAAGCAAATCCCACAATGGTTTATCGATTCCAGGCACAAATTCCTGTCCTGTGGAGCAATAACGGATTCCTGAGGCGCACAGTGCGCAAATCGCACATCGCTTTGCTACTGTGTCCCGGCAATAACAAACAAACATATAAATAAATAAATCCGAGAAGAAAAAGAAAAGGAAAGAAAAAAAAAAAACAGGAAGAAAGATCCTTTCTTTAATAAAACATAGGCAATCTTGCAGATCGATAGTTCAGCCTGTATATGATTGATTTCACCGCGGGGCTTCGATTCAAATTCAATTTCGATTGAAAAATGACGGAATGTTGTGAAGGAAATGATTAAAAAGGAGACTTTAGTCTTTATTCTCAACTCTGCCCTTTTGTGAGCTCCTAATAAAATAAAATAAAAAAAAAGAAAGGAAGGAAGAAAAGAAAAATATATCAAAAGCTGTTAATGTGCCCTTCTAGACATAGCAGAAATTCTAAAGGTTTCAATCTTTTTGAGTGAACTAATCAAAGCGTCTCACATGAGAGCTTAGTGAAGTGTCCTTGATCGCTTTGCGCAGGATGCTTTCGATACAAACGCTGGAAGTTTGCTGCAAATTAAAGAGAAGGGGGAGGACGCTGGCGTACATGATGACACTTTTATGAAAGGCCATAAAGCATGAGGATGAGCGAGATTTCGCAGGGTTTTTACGACGGACTCCCTGAACGCAGCGTGCTCTTTTAACACGAGGCTGACACCGGGGACACTTATGGTGACTGGTGTTCCCTCGGCTAAAGAAAGCAGCCGACAAACAAGCTCTTAAACCGAATCGAGGGACAAGCGCTGGCTCCTGAAGCACAGCAACGGGAGCCATATTGGCCAGATTTGATGCAATACGTGCCAATAAACAAAATATTGCGCTCCTGAGCTCGGAATCTAATCTAATCTGGCGAGGAGGCGACTCAACTGAGGCGCAGAGCTGTCCGCGAAAGCCTGCTCGGATCTCTCCTCCGAGGACGCACCCGCTATTACTCACTGTGCAGCTCGGTCATTTTGGAGGCAAAGTCAAGGAGAGGAGACGCATTGGACTGGGGAAAAAAAAAAAAGTTGAGATTGTTGAGGAAACAAGAGGTGTGCTGTCATTACAAAGCAGCCGGAGTGGACACTCATGTGACTGAGGGGATGAGTGATGATGACCCACACCTAATGGCTTAAAGAAAGATTAAAATAAAGAACAGAGAAGAAATAACGTCTGAGGAAAGGCTTGGCTAAGACACCTCCGGGCGGTTGGGTAAGGGGGGGAAAAAATAACACACATATAATTATGCACACCTCTGCAGCACTGGCCTGGCCTGAAAGAACTCTTTAGAAAACACACACACACACACACACACACACACACACACACACACACTATGTAGGCTTTCTCAAAAGTAAAACATGAGTCAACAAGGAAAAACATGGTCTTAGAGTTCACTTACACAGGTAATAAGTCCAGAGTAAAAGCGATCTGAAATCAATCGCCTCGAACGGGACAGAATTACGCGGTGCTTGGAAAGAGGTTCGTTTAAAAACTGCAGGGAATTTTGTGTTTAATGCTGATCAATCAAGATAACACACCAATTTGTTAGGCGGACCGTCGATCTCGGGAAGAACGCCATCAGGGCACAAACAAACAAATAAACAAGAGGAAACCATTGCTTGCTTCAGCAGCTGGGAAGCCGCGTACATTGGTTTTAACTCCTTGCTCTGGACTTTTAGCCTGTGAACCGCACAGACGTGTTCAATAAACAGGGGACGTGCACCGTTTTGGGGCAGTTAACCCCACGGCATGTGAAGGTCTGCATCGCATAGTCATTTTGTTACACATAACTCAAATGAATAAAATGATAAAAGTCATTCACACACATGTATAACTTTTTTTTACCAAAAAAAAAACAAAAAAAAAACAGATATTCATCCACACAAATATTTGGCACTAACCAGGTACCCCCTTCGCACCCTTAAAATTTTTATATAATTGTCTTGTGCCGTTGTAAAGCATTACGTTTAAAGCAGTATAGTGACAGTTTACTCAGACATGTTTCTTCACATTTTTACATACAACGGTACAGAAAAGTAGGACACAGTCTGATCGGCAGGCGTACCCTTTTTAGGACATTCTCTTCCCCCATGAGACTGCAAGATGATTCAGTGCCCGGACCCAAAAACGTTAGTGATGACATAATATTTATATTATAAATTAAGATAAATTACTGCTACAGTACACTTTTTTCTGAGATACAATATACACTTTTATTATTTATTTATTTATTTATTTTATGCATTAAAATAACTTGTACATAGAAATAAAAATATTTATAGAATAATACAAGTTTTTACAAAAGATGTGAAAAAAAGCAGCTGATGTATTTTTTTTACTTTTTTGTACTTTTTAAAAGTAGCATTTTTACATTTTAACCTACTTTCTGTGTAAAATGCATAGAAATAATTTTTTATCATCTATAAAAAAAACGTTAATTATTTGTCAACTACTCTACATACTGTAATCCAGAATATTCGAAAGGTCTTCCATAATCGTATATTATTTCTGTCGTACGTCTCGCCCCCAACATCGGGAAGATCTGGAACACTTAGTTCTATCCTACAGCATGGCAGGAAGCCGTATGGGTGGATTACTGTCTTAAAACCCGTACCGTTGGGATGGTCTTTAGGATCTTGATCATCTTTTTTTAGTACTGAAAACGTGCTAAAACAAACGCTGATTGGAAGCGTCTCTCTGACAGCGCACCATTTAATAAATCATCTTGATAATACTTTAAACCATGAAAAAAGGTCAAGTGGTAAAAATGTAATATGGGCACAGGCAAACGTAAACATTTGCTTGACATTTACACTCGCGCCGGAACTTCGCCTCAATTACAAACTCGTTTAGCAGAATCTGCTTTCGTAATCAAACTGAGGTGGAAACTAATCCAGAAGTAGCGCTATTAAATCTGGATGCTGCTCCAGATAAAAGTTCCATAAAGAAGTGAAAAATCGCATGCGCTCGTTTTTCAAGCCTCTCGTGTCCCGTGGGAGTGATTGGACACACCATCTCACACAGACACACCACACACTCAGGGCTGGGATGCTGTTACTGTTTCAGGCTCACGCCGGACTCTAATGATGCCGTGATGGACCGAACGCATTGGTTTTACCGCAAAGCCCCGACTCGGAGCGGCTTTATCCGCCGCATCGCTTTCCCATTCACCCACGGCCGCTCCGCCAGCCCTCGCCGCGTAATGCAACCCTAACGAGCCTCAAAATGCTTTATGTTTTGATGCATTGCCGTCCGTCTGAAAAGCAATACAGAAATGGACGAAAAGCATTAGCATTTTACTAACCGACATCGTGTGTCTGAGCTGGCCGGGAGAAGAAGAAGAAAAAAAATAAATAAATAAAAAAATAAAGAGCAAAAGCCTAATGACCACTTTAGTTTTGAACTTAATGTGGTTATAGGCGGGGATGAGGGGGTGTCGTGTAAACCGATCCTGAAGGATAGACGGCTGCTCTCAGGGTTGTGGAAATTTAGCACAAATGAAATTATGTACAGATTTAAAAACAATTGATCAAAGACACTCATGTCGCTCGTTTAAAGCAGGGTTCGTCCATGTACAGTGTAGCCCAAGCAGCGTGCATAGTTTAACTGTAATCAAAACTGCTACGAAAAGCAATTACTTAATAGACAACATAAATACAGAAAAGAAAAATAAAATGTAAAAAAAAAAAAGAAAAAAGAAAAAACTCACACACCTCTACAGCACAAGAGCAAGAGCAGCCACAATACCTGGGGATAGCATCCGGCCAGCTGCTACTGACTCGAAAACACAATATTCAAAAGTTCCAATGCAGCCAGAGTCAGGAATCTAAAGAGCTCAGCAATTATACCAAAATATCAAACTCATTAAATTCATCAGATTCGAGTGGAGGGCGAGGGCCTCGCTGGTTGGAGTGTCCTAAACCACAGCTGTTCAGGGGACAGAAAAAAAAAAAACATGCTCTAAAACACTCCAACACACAAATATGCACTACTACACAACATGGCAACACAACATTTAAGGGGCTATATCAGGCTCCGCCCACAAATCCTGCCATTTCCTTTTTGTAGTATCATGAATGTAAACCACATTGTCCATATTCTAATGAGCAACAAATCATAAATTTCTTAACAAGCCTAAAATGCACAGTCCATTTAAGTATAGCAAAGACGTTGGTAAAGTTAAGAGGCTTAAGCGGGTTTCATTTTTTGTTATGGTAGATTTTATTGCATTTACACTTTTAATTTCTATGTCTTTATACTTTATTAATTTTATTTACTATATTTCAACATAAGTGAGTTGTATGTGAAAACGTTAAACTGTGCTTTAGTTAAAGGTCTTAACGGTTTAAACAAGTATCCTTCTGATACTCAAGGTTTCACTAACAATAAAAATGTTCCTTTTTTGCAATGATGTTCTCATTTTGTGTTATGAACTCAGCACCTCTGTTTGCTATACAGTTCAATAAATGCATGTTTTCAGAAATGATTATCCGTGTTAAATAAACATGGATCTCGATACTGTGCGACATGATCGGGATTATGATTTTTGCTATAACTGAGTTGCCCTACCGAGCCTTAAAAAGGATAAAAACCTTCTGGAGCATTTTATATTAAAAATACATATTAGATCATATACTGTAAAAGCAACGAGGGATTTTTTTTTCCCCTCTGTTTCACAAACAAAATGATAAATGCAGTTTCCCGAGTCACTTGTCTATCCATATCCCAGACACATAACCTGCGTATTTTTCCACCCCTGAGATGGAAGAACAGGGCCGGTCTTAAACCAGCCGAATAATCCAGCTTTTCCAACGCCGACACGTTCATCCAGGATGAAAAACAGATCTGATGTGGCACGGGATGTACTTAAAAGCCTGCTGTTCGTTTGGATCTATTTTGGTTGTGCGTAATTGAGGGCCCGGTTAGATGGCCACTTTATTTGAGCTGCTCCCGTTTTTCCCTTGTTTTGTAGGTTGCTATTAGCTAGGCAAGTCCAGCAGCGATTACTCAAATCTAAATTAGAAATATTGTGCTCTGTCAAGTTCCACGAGCCTCCAAGACAAATCACACAAACGTAACAATGGGACTGTTGTTCGAGCTTGGGCAGTGCGTGTCCATTATATTTGTACAATGTAAATAAAAATAAATTAATAGGAGCGGAAGATTCTCCAGGTCTTTATGTTGATGCATTGCTTTCAGCTGGGCATTAATAACTATTTAGCAAAAAAGGAAAGTGGGGAGTAGGTGGCGAGACTGAAGAGACTGAAATAAACAAGTTTGCTCTTGGTTACCGAACAAATAATAGGTCCATGAGGATCCACGCTTATTTTTCTACAGGGTATCTCTCATGCCAACTAGAATTAACATGCCGAAGCAAATACCTGATGACGACTAATGCTTTTCATTCTCTCTCTCTCTCTAATATTGATTCTTTCCTGTCTTTGATATCAGAACCGTCACTGCTGGAGGTGACCCGGGATCCGAGCGAGGTATTTCTCTACCTGTCTGGCGTGACTAACGTAACGACGATCTGCGGTGCCTCAGATATCACCAGAGATGGCTGCAAGCTTACTTGATGTGCTTGTGTGAAATTGACATTTGAAAAGACTAACCCGACGACAGGGCTGACATTTTGACAATCTGTTTCCATCCAGCTGTGCGGCGAACGAGTTTTCTTTTTTTTTCTCTCTCTCTTTAACCCAGACACGGGAAAAGCTGCTTTGCTGGAAAGTCCACTGTGCCTCCTGTAATTACAGACCGATGGATGTCTAAGAGGGAAGGAGGGGACGAGGGGTGAGGGAGGAGAGGGAACACATTAAAGACAAGTGGACACTATTAGAGCAGGTCAGAGTTTACCATCAACCTCTCGAACCTCACCACTGAAAAGAATGAACAGCTGAACAGTAATACGGAATCAAAACATGGTCGACACGCCAAAAAACGGTGCCTCTGGCACAGAGAAAAATCTCAACTGGGTACCTGTGTGCATGAAAAAAAGCAATGTGTGGGATACAGTTAGATTTACATTTGTTATTTAAATGTGCACTTGAATCGGGCAAGACTAGAAGGTAATTAGTGAACATGGTTAAAAATTCATACTGGATCATTTTCAAGGTCAGAAAGAATCTTTGTGGGGAATTAAAAAAAAAAAAAACCGTGAATATGCTAATAAATCCCTAAAAAAAAAAAAAAGATTTACCTAAGTATGGTCTCTAGATATTTCCTGTAACTCATAATCTATTTATAATATCTATTTTTAATACAAACCGATTGGTGAATGTTGCCAAAATTATACGTCTGGAGACCAGGCCTTGTTCATGAGAACGATAACTACATACGAAGAAAAAGAAACGTTTTTGTACACCACACACTCTTATGAGATGTGAGATCTGGCTGGCGTTCGTAATTAACATTACAAAAAAGTACAATATCAGTAAGTAAGCCATGTAGAAATCTGTCACATTAACTTGTTACCCTTAATTAGAGGGAAAAGAAAAAATAAATAAATTCCAACGTCTTCCAGCGAAGTGTACGAAACTTCTCCACACATGAAGGAGTTGTGAAAGAAAGAAGAATCAATTACTGAATTAAACTCCCTTTTGGCAATGCCCTTGTTTTGGCACAGCAATTAACTCTGATAAACTAAACAGGACACTTTCAAACAGTCGCTAATTCTTCAGCAGGATACGGGGGCCAAACGGTGCACTGTTGCGAAGAATGTTCTTCTCGTATTGCAAGGCATGGGGTTTATTTTAATAAGTAAAAGAAATCTGGTTGAAAGTGGAGTACACTCTATATACTATATATATATATATATACTTCATGTGCTCTAAATATTTTAAATGCCTTCATTTGTACAACCAAGGACCTTTAAGTGCAATTTCTTAAATAATAATAATAATAATAACAACAACAACAATATACAGATACAAGGCGGCATGGTGACTTAGTGGTTAGCACAGTCGCCTTGCACCTCCAGGGTCCGGGTTCGATTCCCGGCCAGACTTGATTCCCGTTTCTGTGTGCATGGAGGTTGACATCAGCGCTCGATACGTAGTCACTGTTGAGGGGGAGGGTTTCCTCCAGGTTCTCCGGTTTCCTCCCACAGTCCAAAGACATGCAGATAAGGCTAATTGGTGTTCCCAAATTGCCCGTTGTGTGTGACTAAGCGGAATAGACGATGAGTGAGTGAGTATAAAGATGCACAAATACAAAAAGTAGTCCTTACGTTTGTTTCACAGAGTTAGTAGCAGCTAGCACAGGAAGTAACGTAGCAATTAGCGCACATTTGACCATGATTTAGGTGTTTATTAAGTATCTTGTGTACATTTCTTATAATGTAATAATACATTATGAAGTAATACATCTCTTCATGCTTACAAAGAAATGTACGTAATCCAGCTGTGTTCTACTTCTATGTAAGTGCTGATTAACAGAAGTTATAGTGTACTTCACAAATGTCGAGTTGACCACAGAAGCCCATTACTGTTTTTTTTTTTTTTGTGCACACTCCCTGTTTTTGATTTAGTCCCATAAGCGTTTCAGGCTTTGATGCGTCAATAACTTGGGGTTATATTGCTCATACTCTAACTGCTCAGATGTTATTCGTCACAGCCATGGTGACTGCACACGCACATATATTTGCACACACTTCCTGTACGTACAGTATACATCATGAGTTATTGTATTCGATGCATGCACAGCGGCTATGATTTATCATCGCCGGAATCTACCGTGGAAGTCAAACATAATGGGTTAGTATAAAGTCTGTAGAAGGTCCTGAGCAAAGAAAAAAATATAGGATAAAAGAATAAACATAATAGCAGTGCAATACGCTGTCTAAAGTAAAAAAAAAAAAAAAATGCATATATAAAGAAAGAAAGAAAGAACAAACGTATACAGAAGCTTGCAGTATAATGAGAGTGTAAAACATCATTCCCAGGTGAAAGAGACCCAGGGGACACCTCCAGCCCCTTCAGGGCATTGCTCTCCATAAAAGCATGCTGGATTTACAATGTGAACTTGTCCTTAAACTTTTTTTTTTTTTTTCTTTTCCACATTATGGAAAATTATGAGCGGAACAGGGATGCTTGACTGCACACTTGTGATCTGTGCTGTAAACACAGTTTGGTAAGCATCGCGACATGCGCCGTCTATATAATCTCGGCGCACAGAGGCTTGGGCTTGTCGCGTATATATATATACATGTAGCGCGCTCGGGTCACGCTTGGGTGGTTCGAACATGCGAAGTCTGCACAAAATCTGTCTATGGTATTACACAAATAAACTGGACTGAGTCCTAAGATGAGGCGTGTAATCCACTTTTACAGAGTTTAGCGAAATCTTTTAAACGGATTCGGTCTTTGCCGCAACCAAATTCAATTACAGCTCCGGGTTCACAAATCCGTAAGCTTGTAAATTCCTACGGATTTAATTTGCTTCCAAACATTCTCATTTTCACAAAAAAAAAAAAAAAAGAAAAGAAAAGAAAAGAAAAGAAAGGTTAACGTACAGTATGTTTGCGGCGACTATCTTAATACAGCTGGTATTGTTTTTTTTTTCTTTAAAAAAAAAAAACTGCTGACCTAGGCGTTAGGAAAGTAGATAAGTGACGGGACAATTTCCTGCCTGTCGCCAGAGATTAAAACCACTATTGCTCTTCAGATTGCTTCATTCATGGAAATGATGTGAGACAATTTTCAAAAATATTTGTGAGCATGCTGCCGGTTTAATGGTTTAATGATAGCTCCTCCTAGCAGGTTTTTTTATTATGGCTTGAAACAAACGTGACCTTTTCTTAAAGCTTGAAGGAAGTAAGACATCTCCTGTGTTGTCGTATATGCGTGTTCTTTTAATTCTGTCTTCTCGTTTTTTTTTGGTGGGGTTTTTTTGGGGCATCTTCGAATTAAAAAGTGCCAAGAAGCGAGCTGAATGTGGTTGGTGCACAGCTGGGCTCCAGAGAGGCAGATGGTGACAGACAGCTGGTTCTCACCTCTCTGAGAAAAGTCACTGTGAAGATGGAGGAGTGAGACGGCACCCTGCGACGGCGCCCGCCCCCGGGGTCAGAGAACGAGCTCGTGGGACTCGGAGAAACAACAGTGACTACGTATCGAGCGCTGATGTCAAACGGAAATGCTTGCAGCACATTATCACCCGAGGCAAGGGCAATTTACACTCCCACACGCTCCTGGATCTCTCTGGAATAGGCAAGGAGTCGGTGTACGGATGCAATCGCGTCATGACATGTGAACGAATTTAAGCGATGCGCAACGCAAGACATCGCTATTGCAGTACAGACAGACAACAGGGTAATAAGATATTACCACTTAAACCTCTGGATGACGTTTGTTCCTCGTTGTTTATGGAAACACATTGTTATCAGGTGCAAACAAAGCTTTACACACATAAGAATTAAATGAGCACCAAGGTGTCGTCTATACTTGCAACCGAACAGGTGTGCTGTACTGTAGTTCAGACGCTTAAAAGCGTTTTTTCTGACAGTGGATTTCTGCTACATCTGCATATCATAACAAACAAAAAAAAAAGATAAATTGAGCTAATTAGGTATTCATACTTCTTAATTCCAACGTCATGCTAATGTCGTTATTGTCAGCCCTTTGGGACAAAAATGTGCGAGGTCATCGAGAGCGGTGCAAAAACCCTCAGCCTTTCCCAAGGACGCTCTGAGCTATGATCGACGCCCCTCATTCTGACAGCTCAGAGAAAGAATGTAGGCACTCGAAATACCGCACCGAGATATGTGCTTTTAAACAACGGCATGTCTTTCATGGCTTTCAAATCTCGATAATCTATTCATTCCGGCTTCGAGATGAGTTCAAACAATGTTGTGCTTTCACTATACTTTTGCTTCTTTTCTGAAAAGGACAAATTCATCAATTCAGACATCGATGAATTTGTCGGCTGTTCTCTAGCACTAAGAATCGCACGTATATGACGTACATGACAAACAAATGTTTTTGTGTAACAGGCAGACAGACAGACAATCTACAGTTAAGACTGATGTGAGGACCCGTGGATGAGTACTACATTGTAGCATTGCTTTTCTTATCAGTTACAAACACTAATTGAGAATTTTCCTCTGTCCAGGGAGCTAGCCAAAATACCAAATACCAAAATCTTTATCTTCCTCATCTTGCTAGCCTTTCTCACACGTTATGCATTGGAAAGCTTTTTGGTTGACGTGATCTGGTCGAGCACTCCAGGACAGTTTAAAACTCAGCCGAGAGACATTTTTACACACACACACACACACACACACACACATAAAAGATGGTGGCCACTTCATTGGGCAGATATTAATCCCCGAAGCCAAAAGTCAGAGCAGCGGCGGCTTGTGGCCTCTGTAGAATTACAGTTCATTTCCATGCTCTGGAGCGAGATAACACACAGCCTCCTCTGTGTTAAACAGCTTGATCTTTCACACCTGCCTTTACATACCACTAATTTGGGGCGAGTTAACCTGGGTGAACATGTCAACACGAGGTCCAAATTAAAACCCTAGCTGTTTTCCTTTCCCACCTTCTCCTGTTTTTTTTTTTTTTTTTGGCTTTGTTCCATGGATTGAATTTGTTCGCAGTTTCATTATTGGGGATTTTGAAAATATCTAGGAAATAATTTACCACTAACAACATAATTACACAGCGGGTTATAAAAATTTCAGCAAAAAACCAGACAGGCTTCAATTTTAGGTTTATAACACATTATGTGGAATTTCACACCACCTGTCTGGCAGCCTGGGTAATCCGAGTCAGGTTCGGCCATTAAAGTTTCGTTTTCTGGGAGCTCGAGATTCGCTTCAACTAATCTAAATACCTCAAACTAATTACACAGTGTATCTAGTTACCATCCTGATCCGATCTCTAAGCCTCTAAACGCTCCAGAGAAACGAAACGGGACATGCAGACATACTTAAACAAATCTTAAACTGTTCCTCAGGAGTCACGATTTAGTTCATCAGTTTATTTAAGCACAATTTTATTTACTCTCTCATCAGGCCTAAATAAACCAAATAACTGGGTTTTCTTCGACGGTGTGCATCACTAACATGAATTTATTAAATATCCAGTATATATACACTAACATTCTGTTTAAGACTAAAATAAACTATTCTAATTGAAAACAAGGCAGAAAGAAAGACAGATGCAGGTTGAACAGACATGAACCTTCACTCACTGGTAAATTAGCCAACTTTAGCTAAGAATAAAAAAATAAGATTTTTCACTTTAAGTAAAACCACGTCTATTCTTTTTCCTGTTCTCCAATCTGAAACTCTACAAAGCATGAAAAAAGACAAATTAATCGTTCATGCGTCTCTTTCAATTTCATTTTATCCATCCATCCATCCATACAGTATATATGTTTCATTTGTGTCCTTTAAATCCAAGGATAAACTTTAAAGTGGTGAAATATCAACACATAAAAGAACTAATTCATTCTGTATATCATGACCTCTACAATATGCCTTATTTACTTTCCTGCCTGATAACACAAACCTTCCTCAAGCATAAAAAGTCCTCTTTTTTGTCTTCTTTTGTGGTGCTCAGAGTTAATGATACATGAACACTAGCTCTGCTAAGCAGAACATGAGGTTTATGCTTAAAAAAAAAAGCATTTGTAATTAATTAATAATGAATCCAAAACAGTCTTAATATAAACCGTGACTTGGATACTCACTCAGTAGGCAAGCCCTACTATAATGCGCTCTATATATATCACTTCACGCTCGCTCTGCTGTATGACACAGCTGTAAACGTGATCCTTTGTAGTTTACATTTTTTCCCCAAGATATCTTATCCTGTAATTGTAAATGTGCTGGTGTTTTTCCTTTCCCTTTCTTCCTATCTTTTCCTGAACGTAACATGGAACAGCAATTTACCTCTGGGATTAATAAAGTTCTTTGAATGTTGAATCCAGCCAGTTAAGTTCTTCCGTGTGTGTGTGTGTGTGTGTGTGTGTGTGTGTGTGTGTGTGTGTGTGTGTGTGCGCGCGCGCGCGTGTTGTTATGTAGACCTGTGTGAAGGCTATTAAGGCATTTTCTGTCCATCAGCTTTGTATTACTGTCCACTCCTGGCCGCTTCACTGATTCTCCGTCCGTGTTCGACTGGTAAACCTGGATACTTTCATTCTGCCTGTCTTCTTTTCTTTCTATTAAAGAAGTGTATTTACAAGTGTGTGCTACAGGAAAGACATGGATTTGCTGTTTATATTGCTAGAGCTGTAGAGCTGTCTGACTCAAATATTAATGTGGAACTGAAACTACAGGGTGTATGTGTGTGTACTATATATTTACAGTAAAAATATATAAAATTCCTTATGTAATATTGATGACTGTCCGCTCTGGTACAGACGCATGATTTTGGTTTAACACGCAAGATGACAACACCTGCAATATCTACTGTGTATCAAAGATCAATCCTAATACATATTTTAAACTGAGCAGTTCCTGGGTAACACAGATGACACGCAATATCATCAGAGACACTTTAATGACCAAACTGAGAAAAAAAAGGTAAACATGTATACAGTGGTCAGAAAGTGCTTATAAAGCTTCAAACACTAATAGAAGACTTCCTGCTACAAGCTTTCTTTTTCCCTCTCTTTTCTCCTCTCTCCCTTAATTAAGGAAACATAATTAAAACATTGCAGTCCTGAGTCAGCAGCTGGTCCACAGAAGATTGAGTGATCTCCCATGGCTCTTATAGATATCTCCAGCTGCAATTAAACAAACTTCAGAGGTGCTCCTAAAGGTTGGCGCACATGTGTGATCGATACAGATTTAATCCCCGGCATCACTCATGAAACGCCGACGTGACTCTGGGTTTCGCAGCCAGGGATAAAAACCCCATGCACAAACACACACACACTAATGTGAGCTCTCTCTTTTTTTATATACAGAAATACACAGATACTGACAGGGTCGCTAAAGGGCATCAGTGCTTACCCGGTGTGTGTGGTGTGCGCTGAGGTAGCGGTGCAGGTATCTGATGCACTTGTTACAGCATGTGTCACCGTGAGAGAAAAAATAAATGTCACGGTTTTACTTTCATGTAAACGGTTTCAGCGAAGCTCTGTATAGTGCTAAAGAAAAATGCTTATATAAAGGTAATTAATCAAAATAAAATAAAATAATTATTTAAATAATTAAAAAATACAATTGCAAAACTTTGCATTTACATTGATTCTGAAAGTTAATAAAAATATGAATAAATTTTTTATTATTAAAATTTTAAAACTTTTAGGATGTACTGTCAAAAAGATTGTCGTCTATCTGCTTATGTCGTTACTTCATCTAACAATTTTTTAAAAATCCCTCTAACTTTAACTTTCTTGTAGCTGTGGTTCTTTGTTAAAAAAGTTTTTTGTAAAATATTTTAAACATTTCGCAATAGAATTCATTACATTTATTTAATGGGGATAATCATATGATCTTCAGGTAAACTTTGTAGAACCAAACTTCAAGGATTTCATAGTTGAAAATACTTAAAAATATAAGAGAACTTTATGGAAAGTTTAAAAAAAATGTTAATAAGAATTCCAAACATTTTTTTCTGTACATTTTTATGAGTCAAACCCATTAAGATACACATAATAAGAAAGCAGACTGAAGAATTTCAAACTTGCAAGATGTTAAGTCGTTGTCTAAGAGTTAGAAGTTCTGGAAACTGGAGATAAACAAACGCCAAACTAAACGGACACGTGGTGCTGAGTTTATAAAAGCGAACAATTCAGACAAATAGAAAGAATCTGATAAGAATTTATTCCTTCACCATTTACGCTGATTTGACGAGCCGTTATTGAACACGTTCCCATATTTGCTTTAAAAATTTGCTGAAAGCAGGAACATGCTGATAATTGGTTTGGCATTGCTGTACTGAGCGCTCTGTAACCGGCGTGTTCTACTGTATATGAGAGGTGCAGTGAGAATAACAGTACTAATGTTTGACCATGGTGCATTGCACGTGATTTCAAGCCTCTACGATAATTTTGCACTGCGTAGACACATTCCTGTAGGTGAGTTATTGTAAATACATGCTGTAAAAATTGGGTAATTCCAGAGTGAGTGAGAAAGACAGACAACCAGACATGCTACATAATGCAAAAAGTGCAACTTCTACATACAAGAATTGTATTGCATAACTGTAATTGCATAACTGTATTAATAACTGTAATAACATATTCTTCATCTACATCCATATTATTTTTCATATCTCTTGCTAGCTCCTACTCCACACCAGTGCTACAATTCTGAAGCACAATGCACATGTTAACAAGGACTATGCTGCACGTCAGTGTTTGTCCTGCATTCCCACACGCGTTACAGTGTCCTGTCTGTAATTCGAACCCGAACGAGTAGCGTGTCTAAACGATACAGTAATAAAGGAGGATTTTTCTGACAGCAGCGATGTTTGCACGTGGCACGATACAACAAAGAGCTGCAGAACTGCGTGACGGATCTTATTAAATTCTGCGGGTTTCTTGGTAAATGAGGGAAAAGGTGTAATAAAGAAAACAAATGACGCATATTGATAATCAATTCGGATGAGAGCGCCGCGTTTGCAATCCATCAAGGAGCCGGCGCGCGGCACAAAATGCCCTCGTGAGCTCAGCAGCTGCTCTCTGCTATGTCGAATCATGCGATTTATGTACACAAATGGGCCCGGGCTGAAGTTCCTTTCATTTTCCCAAAATAAAAAAGTCATTTAATGTTGATAAATATATTCAATAAAAACAAATTACCTGCAGCAGGCGTTCGCCCGTGTCTCCCTGCCCCCATTTATACTTAATTACAATGTCTCTATTCCTCCCTCTCTCTCTCTCTCTATGTGTACACCTCTGGATCTTCCTCTTCTTCCTTCTCTTTCTTTTTTTTTTACTCTTTCTGTCTCTCTAGTCTCCTTTCGAACTGCTTCATCACCTTAGTGATCTCCTAATTGTGTTGTTTGGCACCTGTTTCCAGGCCTACAGCCACGTATTTTAGCTAGGATAAAGATCATAATCCGCCATAAAAGGCTCCGAACAGTCATCAGGCGCCGGGTCTGAATACTGGAACGGAGCTGGTGATCTCCTGTTAGCGGAAACGAATGCCGTTACAAGCGCGTGGTGCTCCGATTTCAATAAAGCCTATCCTGGATGGAGTCGATTTTAAAACACCTTGAAGAGTGATACTGAGTTCCTCAGGCTGCTGCACGTGCCTGAGATCCAAGACGGCTCTTCTAGGAATACCGGGAACAAGGTGGAGTCATAAAGACACATTACACACAACATAAACAAAAATAAAAATAAATTGAAAAATCACACTGCACGGGCCTGAATGGAAAGAAAGGAGATTTAGGAGATTTATTTATTTAGTTCGTTAGTTTTTGCCATCTGTTCAGGTGAAAATGTCTCCCACTGATTACAAACGACGTACTGGAGAGATAAGCATGCACAGATGCAGATGTACAGTAATGTATAACTCTTTTTTTATTTTTTATTTTTTTGCAGTTGCTTTTTTTCTCCTCACAAAACAAAGTAAAACCATCTGCAACTCGGTAGCCGAGTCAGTCCATACCTCAGTGCACAATGAGGCAATGTTAATGCACAGTTGAGATTAGAAACAGGATTTTAGTCAGGACATCATGAAAATTTAAACTTAAAGTTGCCAGATTTAACTTTTAAACCTCTCAGAACAGATTTGATTTAGAGAAACCTGTAATAATAAGCAACCCAACAATGGTGAATCTAGAAAAATCCGTCCTCCTAACCTCAATACTAGTGACCTCTTCCAATGTAAAATATTTCACAAGATATCTGAGGAGTCTCCATAGCAAAATTGTAAACTTAGTTCATATTATAGGTGTTTTTTTTGTTCAGAGAGCCATTAGAAAAGCCTTTGTCAAAAGGCGAAGGTTTCAAAATTTCATTTTCACTTTCATTTTCATGGCTGGATTGGGAAGCTTTTTGCCTGTGTCCATTTTCCTTATGTATTGAGACTTTGGGGACTCCCTTTATAACGGTGTAATGAAGTCATAAAACTGAAACTTTAAAAAAGAAAGTATTGACTTAACCATGTACACTGGTCACAAAATCAGCACCTACCACTAGTGTACAATCCAACCACGGTCATGGTGTTTAATGTAAATCATATCAACTGTATGTAATCATATCAAATCTGGAATTTCCCTCGGGATCAATAAAGTATCCATCTATCTATGTGCTAATTTACACAAATGTGAAAGTTCACTACTCACTCACCTGTCAGAGATAAGCCTACATACAGTAGCAAAATCCCCAATGTTGAAGTAACACCCATAAGGGTGTTAGACTAACACCAGTCGTGTTAATTTAACACTGTGTAGGTCAAGCTGGACTTGAATGTGTTAAATAAAGACGTGTCTAAAATTCTCTTAGTTCAGTTAAGACCAGTTTGGTCCATTTCTCTATCTCTCTCTCTTTCTCAAACACAACCACATGAAGTTTAATTGACTTAATGACCACCTGACACACACACACACACCTGATGTGAATCAAATGTATTTATATGTACGTGTGTAAGTATGCATGTATGTGTTTGTATACCTCCCAATTCAATCATTAGCTAAAGGAGTTCAACATTCAACAGGTTAAATCACCTCAGAACCACCCATACTACAACAAAATACTACACACTTTTATTAACAGTCTTTTGCTAAATAACTACTTATAAGTCACACGCAGTTTTTGTTGTTGTTGATAAGTAGTTTAGTAGTTAGCAAGCCATAATCAACAGGTTACCTCAGCTAGTCAAGACAAGCGCAGCACGCGCAGGAGTCGTTATTTGTTTTATTTGAATTGAATCCTAACGGTCGCGCCTCACCTGGGTGCGCGTGCAATTAAGCCTTATCGGCAGCCCAGTGTTAAAGGTATAAATTAGTTAAAGTTACTGTTAATGTTATTAGTAGTAGTAGTATTTTTTTTTTACCTTTCCGAAGAGTCGGTGTGATTGTTGTTGCTGTTGTTGTTGTCGTCCTTCTGACTCGGTGATTAAAAAGCCGTCACAGATGAAGAAGTTGCTTTTTTCAACGGACGACGCACGCGCTCGACCGATGGAGAGGGAAAATAAATAAATAAATTTTAAAATGAGGAGTCGCGCGGGGTAACGGGAGAGAAAGATGGGGGGAGGGGGTTTAAAAAAAAAAAAAAAAAACAAAAACCTCACGCGGCTCGCGCTGCTACTGATGCTGATGTAGCTCGCGCGCTCGCGCTCAATCACACTGCGCCTCGAGACGGACGGAGCGCGCGTGTGACCGGAGATGTCCGCGCGTGCCGTGAATTCGCCCGCTTTAACAACTGGTTTAAAGGGAAAAGAAATAATAATAATAAAATAAAATAAAAACAAATGCACCAATAAATAAATGAATAAATAAATAAAGCTAGAATAAAAAGAAGTGATGCTGCTGCTGGTCGCGCGCGCACAGATCGCTCACCTCACCCTCCGCGCTCGAGAAACACGTGTAGCCTTAAAAAATGAATGAGGATCACTGAATGACCACCGGAGAAGAGAAACGGGAGCACACGCACAGAGACTCGTGCGCGTACGCACACGCGGAAATATATACATGCACATACACATACACATAGGCACGCGCGCGCGGATGAGAACTGCAAGGAGAAAACAGCGGCTCTCCGGCGGCGCGCGCGTCTCTGTTTCTTAACCTGTGCACAACAGACACGCTCGTGTCCGGAGATTATTTATTTCATTATGGCGCAACTATGGCAACCTGCATAAAAAAAGCACTTTCCCCATGTGCTCATCTCCAGACGGAACACCTACAGTGCTGTATTGAATTACAAGAAATCCTCAATTTAATCGTGAAGTGATAAATTAACACCTTAGTAATTAATGTTTACGCAAAATCTAAATGTGAACAGTAGAAATGTTATGTTTGCTCTCGCAATGTTGAATTAACACCTTAGGAATTAGTGGTTACTAAGTAACTTCATAAACACCTGAAGTGTTAGGTTAACTATTACAGCAATGGATTACACCTGAAGAATTACTGTTAATACTCATAATACTTAAAGCAATCAATTATCACCTTGTTCGGTATAGTTACTTTTACAGTATTCAATAAACACCTTGAAAATAAAGTTTACTGAATACCTAAAAAAATAAAGGTAATTGTTGGGGGTTTAGATGGACAGTAAAGTGATTAATTAACACCATATGGTTAATGTTGCCTAAATACTATAATAAACACTAGAAGTGTTGGGTTAACATGTACAATGATGAAATGACACCTCAAGTAGCTAGTAATGGCTACTAAATCCTATAATCATCACTACAAGTATTGGATTTACTTATACAGTGACAAATAAGTTATCAATGTCTAATAAATACCAAGATAAACATGAGAATCTTTGGGTTTACTCATACAGTGATAAATTAACACCTAGAATATCAATGTCTACTACTGTAAATACCAAAATAAACACTAGAAGTATTAGGTTTATGCATACAGTGATACATTAACAGTTCAGATAGCTATTAATATCTGCTAAATGCCATAATAAACACAAGACGTGTTGACTCATTACATTACAGTTTACTCATACAGTTATGAATTAACACGTAGAGTATTCATGTCTACTAAATATCCAAATAAACACTAAACGTGTTGATTTTGTGCATACAGTGATAAATTGTAGCTATTAGTCAAGTGACTATTAGTACCTACTAAATGCAATATTAAACACTAGAAATGTTGAGTTTACTCATACCGTTATGAATCAACACCTAGGGTATCAATATCTACTAAATACCACAATAAACACCAGAAGGGTTGGTTTTATGTATACAGTGATAAATTGTAATTATTAATTATGTTGGGGTTACTCATACAGTGATAACACCTAGACCATTATTTTTGGTCCACTAAATACCAAAAATAAACACTACGAGTTTGGTTTTACTTATACTGTTATTAATTAACACCTAGAGTATTGGTGTAAATGAAATACCAAAATTAACACTAAAAATGTTGGGTTTATGCATACAGTGATGCATTGACACCTAGAGTATTGATGTCGATTAAATACCAAAATAAACACTAGAAGTGTTCGGTTTACTCATACAGTGATAACACCTAGACCATCAATGTCGACTAAAAACCAGTAATAAGCACTACAAGTTTTGTTTTTACTTCTGCAATTATTAATTTACATCAAGAGCATTAATGTCAACTTAAATAACAACAAAATAAACACTACAAGATAACCACATACAGTGGTTAATTAATATCTAGAGTATTCATGTTCACTATGAATACTAAATTAAGACGAGAAGTGTTGGGGTTACTCGTACAGTGATGAATTAACACCTGGAGTATTAATGTCGACTAAATACCAGAATAAACACTACTCATTAAAAAAAAAACTGGTCATGTTAGTTATAGGCTTGTTGGATTGATACCTTAGGTATAGTGTTTACTCAATGCTAAATTAACACTAAAAGTGTTGGGTTTGCTCTTGTAGTGTTGAATTAGCACTTTAGGAAATAATACTTAAAGCAATCAATTATCACCCTGTTCGGTATAGTTACTTTTACTATATACCTACATAAACACTTGAAGTGTTAGGTTTACTACTCCATTGCCAAATTAAAACAATAGGAAATAACAGTTTATTTACTGCCAAATTATAGGCAAGAGATGTTAGGCCACTCCTACCACAATGAAATACCACCTTATGAATTATTGTTCATTTAATACTCAAATAAACACAAAAAATTTAGTCTTGTCTCATACTGTGTTGAATTAACACCTGAGGAATTATTGTTCAGTAGCATCCTTGATTTAACATTAAATGTCTTGTTAAACACTTTGGTGATCGATTAATTCTTTATGTGTTATTTTCAGGCTGGGTCTATTGATTCAACTTTGAAGATGGTCATTCTAGACTGTAGGTATTGATACACTATTAACAGTGTTAATTCTAGACTGATTTAATATAAACGTCACAATTAAACACGGTTTTAAATATATGGGTATTGATTTATCATTACAAGTGTTTATTCCAAACTTTGAGTATTAAACATTAATTAATGTTTTAACTATATTTCTGTATTAGTTTCATATTTAAAAGTGTTTAATCCAGATGTGCATCTTGCTTCTACAGTACATTAAGTGTGTTAATTCTAGACTTTGGTTGATGTGTCAACATTAAAGGTTCTGCTTAAATGTAGTAGGTACTGATGCAACATGGTTCAGACCAGAAGCTGATTATTCATTACAGATTTTAATTCTAATTCAATGTGTTGATTCTACAGTTATAGAGTTGGATCCATGCTGATGTGTATCAATTATACATTGCAGGTGTTAATTCCAGATGTGTACAGTAATTTATCATTGTTACTGATAGTTTTAATTCCAGACTCAACATTATAAGATTTGAATTGATGATGTAGTTATTGATTCACCGGAAGAAGTTAATTCCAGGCTGTAGGTATTGATGTAGCATTACAGGTGTCAGTATCAAGGCTGTGGGTATTAATGTAATATTACAGAGTTTATATAAAGATTTGCATTTTGAGTCATATTTAAAGGTATAAATTTCAGATTCTAAGTATTGATTCAACATTTAAGGTGTTATTTCCAGACATTGTAGGGTTTTATTCCATATTGATGAATTGTGGCATATGCAAGGGTATAAATCCCAGATGGTTAATTCCAGATGTGCGTGCGTGTGCGTGTGTGTGTGTGTGTGTGTGTGTTTTAATTTTACATCAAATGCATTAATTGATTTAGCATTAAGTTTTCTTTTAACACTTAGAATAAATTAAACATTACAGGTGTTATTTTATTCTATAAAGCTGCTTTGTCACAATGCACGTTGGTAAAACACTGTATACTGTAAATAAAATTGAATTGAACTGAATTATTTTCTGACTAACATTTACAGTATTTTACTTTACAAGCTATAACAGTGACATTTTATTATACTATACAGTGTTAGTTCCATGTGTTTGGATATTGTGTATTCATTCTAAAATTTGAAATTACAGGCTATTACAATGTTACATTATATTATTACATTACAGACATTTAAATCAAACTGTGGGTACTAATGCAACATAACAGGTGTTGAACCTATACTGTAAGTATTTAAGTATTATTAAACACTTTCAGGTGTAAATTCCAGACTGTGTGATGATTTATAATGACAGAATATTACAGTTTTATGTTACCTTACATCACATTATGAGTGTTAATTCCAGGCTGTGGGTACTGATGCAACATTCCAGGTGTTGAATCAAGGCTTAAAATATTGATTTAACACTTACATGTATTCTATTCAGACTGTGTGTGTTGATTTATAATGACATACTTTACAGTGTTATCTTGCAAAGCATAGCATAGCATAGCATAGCATAGCATGGCACAGCACAACATTACATCACAGAACATAACATTACATTACTGGTGTTAATTCTAGTGGGTATTGCTGCAACATTACAGGGGTTAAATCCAAGACTTTAAAAAAATATTTAACACTGCATATATTAATAGCAAACTATGTTTGTTCATTTAAAATGGCAAGCCTTTACAGTTTTTAATTACATTACACAATTACACAATAATTACTTCACATTACATTACATTGCACTATAGGTACTGCAGACTGTAGGTGCTGTATTGATACAACATTACAGGTGTTTATTCTGACTTTTAGTATTGACTTACCGCAGGTGTTGATTTGATTGTAGGTACTGATTTAACATTTCTAGTGTTAATTCCATATAGTGTGTGTGTGTGTGTGTGTGTGTGTGTGTGTGTGTGTGTGTGTGTGTGTGTGTGTGTGCATTTTAAATAAAAAATTATTCAGACTTAAATTACATGTATTAATTTCAGACTGAAAGCATTGAATGCAATGTCTTGATTAATTATTGAAGGTGTTAATTAAAGACTGTGTGTTTATTCAAGACTATAAAACTGAACCCGTCTCTTTTTGGATTCTAAGTAAAGTCTTTTTAAACAGTGGATCAGATATCTTGGAAACAATTGTATCTGATACACGAGCAAATAGTTTGAAATTGAATTCAGAAAAGATTTGTTTAGAAACAGAAATCTTAACATATAAAGAAACTTTTTTCATTTATTTTATGTTATTTAAAATGGATACTTACTGTACATCTACGATATTTGTAGCATTTGTTATCTGTGTTGGTAGCAATGCATTTTGGTTTAGTATGGTATCTGCATTTTGGTTTATATGTATGGTATCTGTAAAAAAAAAAAAAAAACTCTTTATTAGTATTATTATTATTAGTAGTAGTAGTAGTAGTAGAAGTAATATTTTATTCTCTAATTATTATTGTTTCTTTGTGCCTTGTATTGCATCTTCTCCCCGGGCAGTTTGAATGTGTCAAGGTCAGGTAACCAGGCAGCACACACACACACACACACACACACACACACACACACACACACACACACACAGTTTATTATGAGTCATTGAGAGCCAGACATAAAAAGGCAAAAGACAAGGTGTCCCCAAACTTTCGACTGGCATGTTGATATATATTGACTGTACAATTTGGCCGTTTCCTGGTGCACGTGTCCAATTAATACCTATCGTTTTGAATTAACCCCTGCAGTTACACTCCGACAGCGGCGATTTAACACCTACAAGTGCTCAATTAATACCTACAGTTCTTTCTAACCACCTGCAGTGTTGGATTAATTCCTACAGTGATGTATTACTACCTAGTGCATCGAATTACCTCTTACAATGTGGCATCAATCCTGTTTATATAAATCACATCAGCTTTTCTGTGTCTAAATAGACATTTGAGACACACATGATTGGAAATAACAAAAGTGATCAGTCTCATAATGCATTCTGAGTAGAAGATGTAACACAACTTACTGTACAACCTCTCTAGCTTCCACAACTTTACCTCATTGTGATAAATATACTTTATAACTTTGCACAATTAAAACCTACAGTGTTTAATCACATCCTACAATACACGGTTTAAGTTTAATTTAACTGCATAAATTATCACGTCTTGAGAGTTGCTGCTTCTGGTGTTGCTTTTCATATAACATTAAATGTGCACATTGTAGACATGTGGTATGAAATTGTTATACCATTTCAAAGGCGGGTATTTTCAAAATATATATATATAAAAAGCACTTTTAGTGTATTGTAGAGGCAACAAATAGAAAGAAAGAAAAACAATAAGAATCCAGAAAGTAGCTGTGATTGTATATGTAGTAAAAGTTATGTGTATAGTACAAAACATCAAATAAATAAAGAAATAAAGAAATTCATTCATTCATTCATTCATTCATTAACAAACAAACAAACAAACAAATACTGAGTTTTTACTGGACATAATGTACTCATGAAAATGTCTAATACATTGCACACAGAAAAGTTTAGGAATTTTTATTTTTTTATATTTTTATTTTTATTTTAATATGCATTTTTGCATTACTATGCTTAATAAATATATACAGGGGTCAGGATTGTGCAATATAGAGTGACATATCGTTTTTTAAGCACAACCTAGGCAATGTGATTAATTGAATTTTATTTAATTTTAACCACAAACATGACTGAACAAAAAAATGTTATGTTAAAAGGCAAAGATATACGTAGCACAAATTTACATGTTTTTTAATGGTTATATTAGCTTGTTTCTATGATAAAAAAAAAAACAACAACATAATAATATGAGCATTTTAAAAGTTCGACATTTTTGTGATGTCTTTCTCTTATTCCATTAGAAGTCAAATTTCAGCATGTTAAAAATTACAGATAACTTTGGTTTTACCTGACATATCCGGAGCCTCTCCTGTCGACACACACTGTCAGGATGTTCTTATAAGCTTAACAAATTTGTATGATTAAGTCATATAACAAGTTATCACAGGTATCAGAGCTCCTCCAAAGTGTGTGTGTGTGTTAATGCTCCAGCCGAAAATACCATTCATTATTTCATTCCTTCAGTCTTCTTCAGTCTTCTTCTCCAACATACGTGCCATTTCTTTTTTTGCCATGTTTTTGCGAATGAGCTACTGCTGACCCACACCCCTCCAGAGAGCAGCAGGGCTGAGAGACAACCTGTGGAGGAGCTCTTCTCATATGAGGTCACAATGGGGAAACATTTAGCCAATACATCAGAAAACCACAATGAATAGAAAATTTTAATTTTTTTACACACATGCACCAGAGACATTTGAATGAGTAAATATGAAAAAGGAATGAAAAGAAAAAAAAAACAGAATTTGTGAATTATATTTTCTTTAAGTAAGGTTTACATGGCATCAAAGATCAGTCTCCTGAAAAAGTAAGTTATTTAACTAACAATTGTCCTGTTTTATGAGTACAATTGATTCAGATTTGTGCTGAATGAACTTCATAAACCATCCAGAATGCTAAAATTCAAATATTTTTTTCCCCCCAAGGTCCAATTCTCACTCGTTGTGTTAGGGCACTCCTACATCAGTGACAGCTACCCACGCACATGAAGCCGCTGACCGAATCTTTTCCAGCTGTCACTCAGGCACCATTAGAGAGCAACGGAATGCACTCGGAGGAATGAGCCATCCAGTCCCTTCCATTTGTGTGAGCTTACTGAGGCCTATGGTTGGCTAGCGTCGCTATGATTGATGTGGGAAAGTGAATGTGACATCCCTCCTACTCAAGTAAAAAAAAAAAAAACATGCCCCATCCTAGCATTCAAGAAATCCTTTCTTCATATAATTTTGTGAGCAAAATATTCATAGATTTAACACGTAAAGTAAGCAAAATAAACACCTCAGCTTTTATTTAATTCGAACAAATCTGTTTTAGTTATTTATTTATTTAGAAATATATTTTTTGTCACATTCACCTAATGACTGAATCATTTTTCAGTGTAATATGTCACAAAGTTTTATTGGGGATAATCAAGGAACTAAAATAATTTTCGTAAAATCAAACTATAAAGAACATTTCAGTGCTGGTTTGAAATATTAATATGATTGTTGGAAGATTTTTAGGTTTCAAAGATCTTAGTGAGCAACAACATCAACAACACAATGCTTATAAGATTAAACACTAAATCTTGTGTGCAAAACTTATTTAGTCTAATATTTATCAGGGCAGCCAGAAGACTAACAACAACATCTGCAATATTTGTTTGTGTCATACTTTGGATTTGTGTTGTTTTGGACTTTATTGTCAACTTAATGTGATTTGGATTTAAGAGTTTTGTTTGTTTGTTTGTTTTTAATTGTAATTTTTGTTAGGCATCAGCTACAGAATTTTGGTGCGTCAAATACAATGCCAGTAATTTGCCATTTTAATTAAAACGTTTGGAGAAATGAAAGAACACGATAATGACAACAGTTACAGAGTGAAAGTGTGACAAAAATATTCACATCCTCTATCTGGTCAGCACTGCTGCTCGATATACTGTACATATAAAAATGTTAAATTGCTTATATTAACCTTCACAACTGGAGTTACTATAGTAACACAAGCACACAATTTAGTTCTTATTTAGATCTTATTCTTTAGATCTTATACTGAGTTTCATTTTCAGCAAAAATATCAGAGAGAACATAACGGAAATCGAATCCTGTAACAAATGGCTAAAGATGGAATTGGATTTAGGGGGGAGAAAAATCATTTTTTGGAACTGGAAATGTTTTTGTATAAAAAAATATGTGATTTTTTTTTTCTATAGTTAGAATTAATTGCATTATATTTCCAGTGTGAGTGATGAAATACTTTTAACAGTAAAGTGCTGCAATTATAAAACTCACACACTCACCATCTTAAGGGATGTTCAGAGAAGGAACTCCACTGGCAAAGCCCTGAAAATACACACACACACACACACACACACACACACACACACACACACACACACACAGAGAGAGAAGCATTTTAATGCTCCATACAAACAGCCAAACACTCCTTTCTCCTTCCTGCTACGCTTTCTCCCTCTTGTTTTTTATACAATGGATGTGATTATTAGAAAAACACTGGGAAAAATGATTACTATAAAATTATTAAAAACAACCCTGTTAGGTAACTAGGCAACATACTGTACAGTATGAAACATAAAAACAACCGTTTTAGTTTTAATGTATTTAATTGTACATAATGATTTTATTTGATTTAACTCAGCATCCAACCTATCGCTAAATTAAAAGTCTATATTTAAAAATTGCATCCAAAATGTAAAATTAGGTTCTACAAGCAATAATAATAATAATAATAATAATAATAATACGGAGGGTGTTCAGGTCAAACCGGCACTTTTTTGGACAGAATAACGGACCATAGTTACTGTATGAGTTTAAAAACTCCTTTTATTTCTCTATATAATCCCCTGCTACACTAATGCACTTATCCCAGCGTTTCACTAGCGCTTGGACACCATCAAAGTAGAAAGTTTTCTCAGTACGCCAGAGCTATGATCTGACTGCCTGTTTCATGTCTGAAACACTGGCCTCCCAGGAACTCTTTTAATGGCTCAAACATGTGGAGTGAGGTCAGGACTGTATGGGGAATGTGGCAATTAACTCCCAGCCGATTTCCTGTAACGTGTAAGTGATGTTGGTGAATGATTGTGTGTACAGTTCCCACAGACAGATGCGTCTCTTCCGCAGGTTGGCGACAAGTTATCTGTAGATTTTCAATGATCAGGCGTTTCACTTGCTGAATGTTTCATGATAATGACTGCAATGGGCTCTGAGCCACCATGGCCGGGATCGTCGTTAAACGTTTGCATCATTTAAATGTTTTACTGCAACTACTGTATCACCAGTTCTGTCACCAGTGACCAGACTCATCACCACGCTGTGCTCGAAGTCTTCTGTAAATTTACCAGAAATTTTATCACGAGCCCCAGTTTGACCTGAATGCCCCATGTAATAATAATCTGGATAATACAAATCATTTATACATTCAATTCTGCTTGCTGTTTCAAAATAAGACAGCAATCATGTAAACGAATGCATACATTAATACATTTTTTAGATAGATAGATAGATAGACAGATAGATAGATAGATAGATATATTCAGCAAATATTTAATGTCTGCATGGACACCTTGGAGGAAAAATCAGGATGTCTGGAATTTAAATACAAATTTCTCAGTTTCTCTCTGTCTTCCTTCTCAGCTCATTTTAAGAAAAAGAGGACAGATGATTGCCAGGAGCGCTGGAGTAGCATGTCAAGAAATTTTAAATGTATAATATAATTTCCTTTTGAATAAAGCTGTTTATTTATTTATTTATTTATTTATTTTTTTAATATGCTAACTTATTTATTAAAACCTGACAAAGGACGTTCTCATTAATTCAAAAAATTAAACTTAAAAATTAAACTTAAAAAAAAAACATTAAACTGGTGGACTACATAAAGACACAGAAATTGTTCATGACCGAATGAACACTGAAGTTATAGGTGTTTCTTTTTTTAAAATAATTTTTTTAATGATGTGTAAAGCAGTGCTAAGCCAACGTATAAAGTTTAAATCCCAGGTCTGCTGTCACGTCTGTTTAGCCTCGGAGTGACGCCCTTAAACATTAAAAGTTCTCCGCAAAAATCTTGGATTATAGTCAGCTTCGTGTTCTTGGGCAAACCTGTGCCAAATATGTAATCCTAAAGCTTAAGGACATTACACAGCTTGCCTTCTTCTAAGGAGAAAAGTACAATTTTTGGATGAGGAATCTCCCAACTGAGTGTGGAACGGTTATTTATTCAGTCTAAACGTAATCTTACAGAGAATAACTCCGGATAAAACAGCACACCTGAGGAAAATTGTGGGTTTTAACATAGAAATATATTGATATATAGGTATGGAGCTATATAGACATTTGAGTCGTTGATGAAAAACAGATGATGTTGTGTGTGTCAGAAGGGGTAGAGAGTTAAAAAATCACACCTTATTTCCTTCCCCGTCTGAAAGGCAGCAGCGGTGCACCAGTGTGAGTTTAATCACAAGCTGAATGAGGACTGCATCATGCACACGATGTAAACTACACCACACCAGAGCCGAATATAATATTCCTTTAACTGTCCCATAGTGACACATTCTCATTACAGAGGCTGCGTGCGTCTAAAAGCTTCTCAACACCCGGTCATGCTGCGCTTATTGAAAATCAAACGGTTTATTATGCCGTGGTGAGTTTTATTTCTCCTCCAGCGTAGCAGTTTGGGAATATGTAGTCACCGTCCTCATAAACTCGCAGTAACAAGAAAACAGAGAACGGAATAATAACTCTGAAGATTGCCCTGCTAGTCTGTGAAAAGCGCACACAGGGGGACAACTAGCAGACGCGCCTCAAACTGAGAAAATAAAGTACGCTTTAGCTTTATTGAAATTCCCAGTTCTTCGGGCGTTCAAATGAGAGGGTTACTCGTGTCTGGGAAATCAAGTTAATCTCTATTTCAGCTTTTAGAGGTGTGAGAATTATGCTAACTCTCTCTCTCTCGCTCTTTCTCTCTCTCTCTCTCACACACACACACACGTGTGCTTTCTTTTTTTTTTTCTCTCTCAACAACTATGTTTCTTTTCCTTCCTTTATCCTGTTCAGGAGACAGCACTGTCCAAAGGCCCTTAGTTAGTTCTGCTCGGTGAACCGGGCCGTCTTTTTCTTTCTGTTCGCTAAGAATCTCAGTCGTCCAGATGACAGTGAACAAGACAACAGCGTCTTCTGCATGCGAGATATGAACTAGACAAAAATCCATCCAGGAAATGAATAGAATGAAGAGTATGAAAAATCGGTCTGTATTGCAACCTGCACTCAGTCCTAGAGACCCATCCAATAGAGGCAGAACGAAGCCTCGCCAGAGACAGTAAATGATTTGATGTTAAAATGCTGTAAAAAAGAAAAAAACTAATTGTACGGTGGCCCCTAGCGATGAAGCACATGCAAAGGTGAAAATACAAACATTAGGGAAGCACATTGCACATACAAAAACGGATACAAAAGTCACAGCACATGCACAAAGCCAAAATCAAATTGACCTCATCACCCCCACTATAGCGTCCTGGAGCACTTCCAGTCAGGCAAATCTTTTTTGCAACATTTAAATTTTTGTATGTGCATTGACTGTTTGTGTTTTTGCATTTACAGCGATTTAGGTTTGGCATGTCTTTTTCTTTGGTGTGTTTTTGTATTTGTAGTATTTTACTTTTTGCAAGTGTTTTTACTTTTGTGTGTGTTTTTGTATTTGTAGTGTTTTACTTTTTGCATATGTTTTTACTTTTTGTGTGTTTTACTTTTTGCATGTGTTTTTACTTTTGTGTGTGTTTTTGTATTTGCAGTGTTTTACTTTTTGCATGTGTTTTTACTTTTGTATGTGTTTTTGTATTTGCAGTGTTTTACTTTTTGCATATGTTTTTACTTTTTGTGTGTTTTT
>JAQMYG010000038.1:4874799-4888025 GCA_030014215.1 Clariallabes teugelsi | reverse complement strand
CAGGCTCGATTCCTGTCTCTGTGTGCATGGAGTTTGCATGTTCTCCCCGTGCTTGGTGGGTTTCCTCCGGTTTCCTCTTACAGTCCAAAGACCTGCAGATTAGGCTAATTGGTGTTCCCAAATTGCTGGTAGTGTGTGTGTGCCCTGTGATGGATTGGCACCTTTTCCAGGGTGTACCCTGCTTCGTGCCCTAAGCCTCCTGGGATAGGCTCCAGGTCCCCTCGACCCTGAATACAGGATAAAGCATTATAGAAGAATGAGTGAGTGACACCCCAAGTCTGCTTAACCATCCTGTAACCTTCAAATTTACTAACATCTTTTATCCTTGGGTTAATTTGACCCAAGTTTATATATAAAAGTAACTAAATATGAAGCAAAAAAATTTTTTTTGTAATTTATTTTAAGACTTTAAACATTGATTGGGGTCAAATTGACCCCAAAGATAATAAGAGGGTTAAATGTCTGAATCCCACCCTGCACATCTAACTATCATCAACTAAATAGATCGCTCAAATAGATACTTAAACCATGACTAAATCCAACCATGTGGTATACTGAAAAGTATGCTCATGTGTGATTACATAATATGCATACTGGAAGTGCTTCATTTAATTTCATGTAATACATAGCCAATTTATAGGTGATTTAAGGCATGTGACGGAATGAGAATTGAGAATCAAACTACTGTCAAGAATTTTAGTTCGGGACAATTTGGCACAAAAATATTTGGAAATACGGACAAACCCAATAAATTCAATAAATGTTAAATCACCATCTTCTTATCGTTACCATATTTTTACATCTCACTCACTCACACACTCATTGTCTATACTACTGTATCCTGTATACAGAGTCGTGCGGGGCATAGAGCCTATCCCAGGAGACCTAGGGCATGAGTTTGGGCACTATGAGGTGCCAATCCATCACAGATATATTTACATCTTTCCCATATAAATGCACATGTGCTGTTCCACTTGATGTGAATGAGCTTTTACTGCTGGGTATAAACTTGATGGCAGCCATAACCACTGTCAGAGCCAGTGATATGGAAAATTAATCAACATCTTCTGACCAATCACAATCCAGAATATAACAGCTCTGTGGTACAAGCGCCAGTAATAAAAACAACATACAAACAAATCCTCCATCTGAATAGTATAATCAATAATTCTGATTTCATACCATCTTCCTCGAGCTTCTCCTCGGTTAAGAGACAGCAATTTGTAAAACTCTGCTAATCTAATTTCACAAATCTTTTATATCAAGCCCACATCATTTCAATTTGACCTGCCGAGATCCAGCTTCGATTTTAACCACCATGGTACCTGAATTAATTCCACTCTTCGGCACGGAAATCTGAATTGCCATTGACCCACAGGTCTGATATGAAATTGGAATTGACCTCTGACAACTCCGCTGAATCATCCTTTCACTGCAGGAAAAGGCAAAGTCAGCGAGGGGGGAAAGCGAACGACAGAGAGTCTTTATCCACTTCCAGTTTTTGGGAAAAAGAGTCGATGGGTGCTTCCTTTGTGGAACTGCAGCTTTGTGGTTGATCTAAGAAAGAAAAAACCAGCCTCCTTCATCTGTGGCTCTTTCAACACTTTTTCTTTGTCATATTGATTTTTATAACACAATGATCAAAGTAGACATTATAGTAAGTGTCTCAAGGAGACGCATTTTGGAGATTCTCATACCTCGGAGAATGATGGACTTTGTGTACTATGTATGCATTTCTTCTATAACATTCAGGACAGAAGATCAATGCCTTTCAAACACAACATGACAGTTTCGGCATTGGAAAAAAGAAAGAGTTGAAAAGCCTTTAGACCTTCCAGTCCTTTCAGTCTTGGCCTCAGTGAGGAAAACCGCAACTCCTTAAATCTCGCTGTATTTGTCACGAACGTACAGTAGCGCTATGCTTTTTCACGACTGTCCTGTCTTATTTGGCTTTACAACACCTGATGTTTGGAGCTTATTCAATATACTGTACTTATTTCGAATGCATCGATAAATAGACGCCCATACGCCCAGGCCTGCTCCTATGAGGCACTTTTTAACAGAATGAATGTCTCCTCTATAGCTGGTAAAGTCAGCATGTGTTTGTTGAGGGTAAATGCACAAAGGGCTGAAAGTGTAGCTCACAAGTGCAGGTCACTTCATTAACATACCTGTATTCTTTTTATGTAATTAATCTCCCTGAGGAAATGAGAGCTTGTAGGAGCTGAGTGCTTACCGAGTCTTAAACCTCGGCACACATTGCATGGCCTTATGGGGGATCTGAGGAGACTGAAAACTTGTCATTCACATCAAAGTGGAAAGCATGAAACAGTAAACAATGATATCAATATCAACAATGCAGTCTTTCTTTCTTTAATGTTTAATAGCTCAGGCTAATAAATGTGCAGTTCTTCACTTACCAGCGATGACATTTTTGAAAATAATGACAATAAAGATAACGAGAATAATTTTTTATTTCATGCAATTAAATTGCTATGCAACAATCAATATTTAGCATGAATTCCTTAATTCTCCAAAAATATAAAAATTATAATAATAATGAAATAAATGCTCTCTGCAGTACTCTGGTGACACTTGCTCAATCTGTGCCTGCTTGATCACTTTCTGAAGATCACTTCCCAAGCATTACCCAACCATTGGATCAACACCATTGTCACATACACAGATTTTCACACTGATTTTTCAGTTCATTAGCACAACTCTTCAGCCTGATAGGATCGACCTAATTAGCGAAATCACCTGTTTTCTCCATAAGGGGTCTATAATAAATGGCAATATGTTGTCCTAATACTTTTGGCCATAACTGTATTTAGGTGAATCTTTGGTTGAAACTTGCAGCTTGTAGCATCAGTCAAAGAACAACCTGCTGATGATAGATGATATGGGATAATCTATAATTAAACTTTAAATTATGTTCAGGTCAAAGTGGTCCTAGATCGGATACATATCCGAGACGTGGTCATGGGATTTAAATGTGGACATCATCAATCAGCACCTGCAAGACAGGGGTTTCATAGCAGCGCTAGCAACTGCTGATAAAACAGCTAAAGCAAGGCGTCTGGCTTTCTTCCTTCTTCTGAACCTCAACAAATAAAGCCGACAAAATACGTCCCAGGCATGTTTTTGCTAAAATCGCATCCATTGTTTGAGATGAATGAGTGGGCAACCAAGTATGGCACTTTTTCATCCAGGTGGCACAAATGTAAACGTATCGATGTGCACATGTGAGCCATTTCAGTGGACAGGCGAGTCCACATTAGAGTCAGATAAAAAAAATCTGAATTGAACAATGTGGTTTGTGATGTGAACATAGCCTAAAGCTTGGAATGAAACAAATCCAAAATGCACCTGATTTTCAAGGAAAGAAAGAAACATCAGGATTTAAATGAACATTCAAACAAGGGATTAAACATATAAGAGAAGAACACAGATAAAAAACAAACAAACTAACAAACAATAGGATGATAAAGCTAAGACAGAACTAAATCCAAGATAGGGTACATTGCAGAACAAACAAATTTATGTATACAATAGAACACGTAGTGACAAAATCACCATATAAATGATTACATGCATGTTTTAATCTATTTATGCACACTATTATTATTTTCAAGTTCCTATGAGTAAACTCGTACTATTGAAATGATGGTGTATTAGAACAATTGCATTAATATTAACTTGCACTTCTGTCAGAACTGCTGTTATCAACATCTTCAGAATCCAGAATAATGCAGACTGCACTATGGTATAAATATGGTGCATGGAAAAGTAAACATGCATCATTTTTAACCTTATGTTAAGTTCCATGAAATTTAATTGTAAAAAGTGTATCTTTTTTTTCTTACTTTAAATTTTCCTTGCTTCAATTCTTGTTTGTTTCCTGTATAATGTGTGAACTGCCTGCTCCCTCCATCCATCCATCCATCCATCCATCTTCAAGAGTTTGACTGTGAAATATGTACAGATTTTATATCCAGGAGTCCAGATTTTATCAGGATTAGACTAATAAGAAATTTCCTTCCCTTTGACTCGAATCTAGCACATGATTATTTCAAAATTGTATTCAGAACGCCAGTTAGCAGGTGAGAACTATCAATTATAAGCTTTAAAATGCAGAGAAATGAAGTCGATTGCAGGAATGGATTCAAAATCTAAAAGAATTCAGTCAGTGTTTTATCAATCATTTTCTGTCTTTTAGAGTTTTTGGTAAGACTTTTAATAAACTCAGGATTGAATAAGGAGTAAACACACACACACACATACACACACACACACACACACACACACACACACACTACTAAATAATCTTAACCTTCAATTAAAGTAACAATCATATACACTTACACCTATTTACATGACTGTGTAGTTGAATTCTTGAATCTGATTGGTCAGGAAGTGTGTATTATTTTTGTATAACCACAAGGCTTCAGCAGTCACGCCAAAAGGCACTAATTCCAATATGTTATTAATTCTATAGTAACAGGATATGCACAGGCACGTGTATATGGAATTAGAAAAAAAAGAAAAAACGGTTCTGCACATTTCCTGCACATTATATAGAAACATCTCCAAAAGTATTAACCCAGAAAAATAAATCAAATACATGCTTGATAAATGTGTGTTTACAATTTCTTGTGACAATGAATGATTACCCATGGTAATAACTCAGCTCATGTAAGCCTAATGCTGATACGCACGTCCCTTCTTAAGGTCCTACCCTAACTACTGTAACACGATACTGAGTAACTGTAGATAGGACTTTTTCGTTCTGTGCAGAGTCATAAACCAAAAAACATAAAAACAAAAAGTTGAGAAATGTAAATTATTTAATGTAATTAATCACTTTCACACTCAAAGTTGTACGGGTGTGCTGAATAAGTTTTTTTTTTTAATTCTTACTGGTACTTTGTAGCCTGGGTTGGATCCCAAATAATGATCAATAAAACTGTAGTGTACTATGTAGGGTGTACAATCCCTTGTTCCACACATGAGGTAGTTCCCGATGATCAGGGGTTAGAGAGGAATTTGGGAATCAGCCTTGTGTGTTAGACATGAAAAAAAATAAAAACAACATGAAGGCAATTCGGTACAACTTAAAAGCAATTACTAAGGAGACAGAACCCAAGACAAACAACCGAGGAGTGAAACTCAAAAGTGAACAAAAGTCTCAAAAGAAACAAAGGTGTGCAATTATTTTTTATAAGGTTAATAGCAGTTTTTTTGTTTGCAGTTATTTTTAATCATATTTAGTTAATTAATCTGTTTTATTCTTTTGTTTTTTTCTTTTCTCATGTTTGAGAAAGTCAATTATAAAGAGCTTTAAATAAATGAATTCTTGTTTCCATAATAAAAAAGATCACATTATCAAATTTGTGCTTTGTTTATAACAGCACTCCAGTTCACATCTGCACATATCACATCACCTACTGTAGCACAGACTTTTTTTGTACAACTACATCCTGAGGAGTGTGCTGCAAAGCTTAGTTTTTTAAATCAATTAAAAATAGAGAGTAAGAAAGTAGGGAACTTATACCCAAACCCCTAATAAAAGGCTTATTTGCTAAATAAAACGAGGTTCTATTGTTGTTTTGCATGTACACATGCTTGTACAGTTGTCTTGCTCCCCTGAGGTTTAAGTGCCGGGTCAGGAGACTTTGAGGAGTTGAGGGTAAAAGGGCTTTGCTGAAGAGCTGTACACCACCAGAATTCTTGAGCTTCTGATAAATAACCCACAGCCCCAACCAACAAAGAGACTCATGCGACTGGAGAGCTGATGTAACTACCTTCAATCTACTTATTTCGCTGTAAACCTATGTCTAAAATAGTTTATGATATAAAATATTGTTATACAGCTATTTTTTATAGTACAATATATGTAGCTTGAGGATATTTTTTCACTGTAGATATTACTAAAGACAGTTAACACTATTTGTACAGATAAATTATAAGTGAATACAAAAATAGGTGGAAATCAAACCTGGCCGGGAATTGAACCCGGACCCTGGAGGTGCACGGCGACAGTATAAAATAATTATTGAATGTAAAATATAGCTTCTATCCCATGGACAAAGGGCATGATGCAGTATAGTATTTATTTTAATTAAATATGCTTTATTAATATATATTATACTATATTATACTATACAGTATATAATATGAATCAAGCAGGGCTTGTCAGGAATAGGAATACCAGCCCATCTTAAATGGGACACAGTTGAAAATAAACACAAAAGACAATACCGAGACTCAAGATAGTAAGAGTAAAGATTGTGAACTATTACTCAAATTGTAAGTACTAATAGAGTGTTACTCAGATTGTAAGTACTAATACTCAAAAACACAACAGATGCAAGACAAATGTAGACTGAAAACCAGGAACTTAAGTAGCGTGCCTGCCAACGCCAATACAGGATATGAAACATGATCAAGGCATGTGATGTGCAGGGGTGGTGGGAGGAGATGATCAACGCTCTTTCTGGCAGCAATATTGCATAATATACAGTATAAATAAAATTTTTAATAAAAACAAGAATAAAACTAAATGACAACTAAATAAAAACCATTAAAACATGTATAATGTCATCTACAGTGAAGGTTTAATCAAACTGGGACTTTTGATTATGCTAAATAACATCCTTCTTTATTTCTCTATATAATCCCCTGCTACACTAATGCACTTATCCCAGTGTTTCACTAGAGCTTGGATACCATTAAGGTAGAAGGTTTTCTCAGTACGCTAGAGCCATGATTGGACTGCCTGCTTCATGTCTGAAACTCTGGTCTCCCAGGAACTCCTTTAATGCCCCAGACATTTGGAAATGGCTTGTAGTGAGGTCAGGACTGTACAGGTGATGTGGCAATAACTCCCAGCTGAGTTCCAGCTTGAATGATTGTGTGTACAGTTCTCACAGACAGATGGATCTCTTTCACAAGTTGGTGACAAAAATCAGGCGTTCCACTTGCTCAAAGTTCACAGGAACAACAGCAGTGACCGGAAATTTCATCATATGTCCCAGTTGGACTTGAATGCCCCTTGTAAAATATATAGGTATACTACTAAGCTCTAGAAAATAATAAAGAATAATAATTAAAAGAATGTATAATAAATTTATAATTAACAACTAATTACTCCTGAACTTTATAAATCCTGAAAGAAAGTCTTTACTAATTAATGGTAATGTACACTATACTGTAGAATAACAATTAAAATAATATGATTATTTAAAACCCTGCAGATGTTTTTTTTTTTTAGAAACAGTGGAGGAGTGTGCATCGATCAACCTTCTGCTTATCATAAAACATAGATGATAAAGAGTATGTCAAAACGGCCCTGTTTCTCTCTGAGCAAAGTGAGTCAGAAATAGAGAGAGAGACAGAGAGAGAGAGAAAGAGAGAGAGAGAGAGAGAGAGAGTGAAAGAGAGAGGGAAAAATGACAGAGATGACAGGTCTTTAGGCCACGACTGTGTTACATGACAGAAAAGATCACTGGCACATAAGAACAAAGCCCAAGTTGAATGTACACAGTGTAGCAGCTCAGGGAAGCAGAACTCTCTCTCTCTCTCTCTCTCTCTCTCGCTCTCTTTCTCTCTCTTCCTCTTGTCCTTGTGATCTCCTATAATAGACTATTTTCGAAGTACAGACCTACATGCCATGAGGAAGGGATGAAAGCTGATGCTGACAAGATCCTATCTGAAAAAAGTCTTGTCTGAATTTCTGCTGATTTCAACAATCATCAAAAACATTACACACACCTCATTAACCGTCACATCCGGGAGCACGACGGCAGTGCTCGCATAAACCTGGGGAAAAAAAAAAACCTGAATGCTTGCAATTATTTCAGCTCGAGGTGATTTGCGATTAGAAGAAGTGTGTCGGGTATAAATCGGCTCTGAACTGAAGGGGAGATGTGAGAGAAAATTTTATTAAAGACTTGGCAAGACTAGTTTTGCCAGACCTGATATGCACTGTGCTGCATTTATCATGGAACTGTAACTGAAAGACGTTTAGTACTGGGAAAAATGGCTGGGTGCCTGCCAGCATGAAGGGTGGACGTTTATATTTTTCTTCAACATGTCAGTGATATGAGCTTGAAAATAACCTTCCTGAAAAGAAAAGCACGCTTTCTATCTGAAATGAGATGTTCTTGTAATCATTTTAGTTTTGTAAAGGACACAAGCCTGGAAATGTGTATACTGAATACACAAGTCTGTTTATTTGTTAGTTTTCATTTGTCCAAATTTGGTCAGGTGGCATGGTACAGTACAAATCTTTTGTCTGACATGTGTGGAGTTTGAATGTTCTCCCAGTGTGTTGGAGTCTTTAGCAACGTTAAAGTCGCCTCATAGCAATTCTCAAATGGGATGAAGTTATTGGTCACTACAGCAAACCATCATCATTCACAACGATGGCTTGAATGGATGGATGGATTTTTTTTTTAAATATATATTTGACCCATCATATTAAGTCTACCTAAGGCGCACAGGTTAGTTTTGCGCTGTGGCCAACAGTTTCACTTAATACAGTACATGAGTTGAAGTGACAAGTCACACTTTTTTTTGCCATCTTTCTAAATAGTTTGTGTCACTGTTCAAGTGACAGGGTATAAGACATTTATGTTTGAGTTAGTCAGGAAGAAAGGAAATTGTCTTTTGCTTTATTTTTCCTGCCTGCTTACTGTTTTGGCCTTGGCGTGCGTGCCTGTTCTCATTTCTCTTACAATTCCTCTCCAAAGCCATGACATTCTTTCCACAGTTCTTTATTCCACAACACTAGGAAGTTTATGATTTGATTTCATGGGTGATTGATGGGTGATGCCACCATCATAGATTGGATTTAGTTGCTGTAAATTTGAAAAATTACATTTTTAAATTATTTCTTTCATGCATTTAAATGTTCAAAAGCCCGCTTCTGGCAATAATCTCATTTATGATACGGTTCCTTTGCTGACAAATTGTACTTAATACAGAGGGTAATAGGAGATGTTTTTAAATAAATATTTTACTCTCAGTTTATAATTTGTGTAACAGGGTTGTGTGACCTTGTCAGTAGATATCAGAATGTCATTGAAAATAAAGAAAACAAATGAAGAAAAAGTTAATTTCCTTACATGGAATATGAATGATGCAGCATTAGACTTGTAGAGTTGAAGAGAATCGACAGTATGTGCTCAAATACATTTATTAAAATTATGATATGAACATTCTGTTCAAATACTGTCTTTTGAATCTTTTTAATCTCATATGTAAACAAATCGTCTATAACACTTTATCCTGTATTCAGAGTCGCGGGGGGCCTGGAGCCTATCCCAGGAGACTTAGCGCACGAGGCGGGGTATACCCTGGATAAGGTGCCAATCCATCGCAGGGCAATGTAAACAAATAATTCTGGATATTAACTTGTATGGTAGGTACTTACAAAACTAAATGGATAATTAAGATATAATCACTTTCAGCTTCCATGTGTATCTGTATTGTGAATCATAATGTTATTCCTGTAAAATGTTATTCTGGTGGGGATGTCAATGTAATTGTCTGCTTAAAAAGAAAGCAGGCAATAAAATTGACATCTCAAGCAGAATAACATTGTTATTGTTTATTTAAGTAATAATTGAGTCTGTCAAGGCTGTGTCATGTCATGTGTTATTATAGCCATCGATTAGGTGATGCATCAAATAGAAGGTGAAACACCTAGAGGCATCAGATAAAACATATTCTCCACTTTTGAAGATTGGGACTTTGAAGATAACATCATCATGTTGTCAACAATATGTACAAGATGAGACAGAGTTCAGTAATATGCAGGACAGACTGGTTTAAATATCATCACCAAGTAAACCGAGGTCATCAGTCTAAGCGCTTAGAGCCTTTAACAACTTGTGAACTGTCCGTGTACACACTAAGCTCAGGACCAAAACAAACTGTCCACCTTCCATACTAGAAGTCTGATCTTTTGGCCTCAGAAGATCACCTTAAAAATGGCACCAAGAAAACATGACAACAATTATCATAAGAAGACAATGGAAGTAGAACTTGGTTTAAAAAAAAAAAAACATACTCATGTGTCATCTCAGCTAAAATAGTGGATCCTATAATTGAGACAGTGCAGCTTTGACCCTCTTGTCCAGCAAAAGAACCAGCTTTATGGCACAATTATTGAAAGGAGGATGCAACTAATGAGAAAAGATAATAATGGCTCAAGAGTTAATTTATAATTTTAAACCCAACCTTACAGTAGTATGCATCTAACATTAATACTATTACGAGAACTATAGTTTCTCACTAAAAGACTAAAATGTTGCATGAATGATTTTATAAAAAAAATAAGAAGCAAAATGGCCTCATTCATCCATCTTTTATACCACTTATATAAAAAACTTAGAGCACAAGGCAGGGTACACTCTGGACAGAGTGCCAATCCATCACATGGCACAAATGCACACACCACACACACTAATTTACACACTACAGGCAATTTGGGAACACCAATTAGCCTACACTGCATGGCCTGTGGGAAGAAACCAGAGTACCCAGAGGAACCCACCAAGCATGACGACAATATACCAACTCCATGTGCACAGATCCAAGGCGAGAATTTAACCCTCAACCCTGGAGATGTGAGGCTGCAGACCAGAACTAACCACCGAGCCACCGTGCTGCCCCAAAATGGTCTTGCTTTCTCAAAATTTCTCACTTACTAAGCTTAGACAGAGGATTAATTACTTGCGGTGTATTAGTGTTCTGAATTAAATGGTGAAGAAAATATGCATTAGAGACTAACTGAGGCTGATTCTTCAAATAGTCCACCAAAATATGGAATGACAATTCTGTTCCATTTTTTGTTGTTTTTTCCTCTTTATCAGTTATGGAAGTAAACACATGAATAAATAAATGAATAAATAAATTAATGAATGAATAAAAGTACAGACAAAATCAACACACTGTGGTAGATCAAAGCATATGACCTAGATATTGTAAATGTTGTAAACACCACCAGTATTTTGGCAACATATCTTTTGTATAGATAATTATTCCTATTTAAAAACACACACAAAAAAACCCAAATTTAAATATATTTAGATGTAGAGTCCTGACATTTAGATAACATAGATATATATATAGTCAGTATAGTTATGATGCTTAACGAGTCTTTATACCAAGGTAGACCTGTTGTCTCCCAGTTGCCCAGAATTACTGTATTCTAGCCAAGTAATGCACCCCTCCACAGTACTAATAACTTGAAAATGTAGAGAAGTACCAACAACATTTCCAACACAAATTGCTAGATAATAAATCCATCTTATGAAGCCTCACCGGAGTCCATTAGTATTTGTTAAGTATTTTATGGTATGGAAATTTACATGTAATATCTCTCACCGCTATCTCACTTTGGAGATAATATTCTCCCAAACAACCTGGCCAAAATCTATATTCAAGGCTCTCTCCCATATTACTTTTAGATGATCACTATTCTCATACAATTTATTAGCTGCACCTCTGTTGAACAGTGATAGTGCATTTTAAAAAAGACCAAATAACAACAAACTGTTTTTAATGGAAAATTATTATATAAGATGCCTGCTCACTTCAACAGTTATGTTTGAGGTCCATAAAGGTGAGTAAAAATAGGTGAAAACTGTACATTTGACCTATGCGCTGTTCATTGAATTTAATGATAAACAACATAAGAAATACTGTGTAAAGGAAAGAAATCAATAAAGTTAAATGATCCCTAACATCAAACAGACAAGCAAATTGCAACATAAATCAAATAAGATTGCAACAAATGTATAAGACTGACACCTATTAATCCTGATCAAATGTAATGTCTGTTATAACCAGTTTCAGGATAATCAATTTCTGAACAATATAGATACATTTTCATATACTGCATATGCTGTTTTTATATGCATAAATACGTATGATGGGGTTAAGCAGCAGAGACAGTTGCAGGTGCAGCTTTAATTTTACAGCAAGAGCAACGGTAAAGTAGATGAGCAAAATAGGCAAGATTACCTTCAGGAACCAAGGACCAAACAAAGAAAACTAGAATAGTTTTAGGAACATAAACTATAAAATTCAGGAGACAAGCCTACAATTTGTAATACTTCTTATGTGTTTGCGTGTGCTTTATAGGTACGGTATATTAAGATTATGTGTGGTAGCACCAAGCAACGAAAAGAAGAGGAATGCTACAATTACTGGAATATGGAGAAGAACTGTCCAAGACATGGATGGATCATGCTGATCTGTAAACTTCACAGAAGAAATGTGGTTGGGGAAAAAATGCGTGTGATCAAAGATTACTTAAATGCTTGGTAAAATGGCATCATAAAAAATATTTAAGCACAAATCGTAAAAATCAGATTGACCCTATTCCATACATTTTTAAGATGGGTGCATCAATGAATTAATAAAATTAACGAATGAATGAACAAGTGGAAGATATCCTTGTTGTAGATAATAATCATTCCTATTTTTTAAAAACCCCAAAAAGAAAGAAAAACCCTGAGGATTTTTACTGTAGATGTAAAATCCTGATACTTAGCGAACATCGATTCTTATGATGTCATTATGGTCATGAGGCTCAACCAATTCTCTTACTATGGTTGACTCGCACTCTTCATGTTTACGGGAATTATTTTAGCTGCAGTAATGCACTCCTTCACAGTAATAATATCTTCAAAATGTAGAGAAGTACCAGCATCCTTTCAAAAACAAATTGATACATAATACTGTAAGCCAATATTCTGAAACCTCACTGGAGTCCATTAGTACCTGTTAAGTATTTTATAGTATGCAAATTTACATGTAATATCTCTCACCGCCATCCCACTTTAGAGATAATATTCTCCCAAACAACCTGGCCAAAATCAATGTTCAAGTCTCTCTCCCATATTACTTTTAAATCATATTGCTATTACCGTACAATCTACCGTCATGTGAAAAAAGTCTTTTATTTCTATGTTTTTTGTTTTTTTTCGTGTAAAAACATAAAAATCATCTGATCATAGTGGGACTTAGCATAAGGCAAATACAACGTCAGACGAATAACAACATATAATTTTAATTGTGTCATTACTCATTTAACAAAAATTAAGCCAAAAGTGCTCCATGATTCAATAGCTTTTAGATCCACCTTTATCAGCAATAACTTGAAGCAATGATTTCCTGTATGACTTTATCAGTCTCTCACATCATTGGGTAGA
>JAQMYG010000038.1:4839858-4867173 GCA_030014215.1 Clariallabes teugelsi | reverse complement strand
TTCCCATAGCGTTTTCACGCAGCATCTTGTTCCCGCCTTTTCAGGGAACAGGGTTACAGCAAAGTAACCCGAGACGTGTCCCTGGGAAGTTAAGCTGTAACTTTTTTGATGTCTTCTGAGTAACATAACAAGTTGCATTTTATTTGTTGGTTTTATTTTTGTCTTTTTTTTTTTTTTTTTACTTCAAGCCACAGTGGCTTAGAGGTTAGCACTGTTGCCTCACACCTCCAGGATTGGGCTTTGAATCTCGCCTCCGTTCGGTGTGTGTGAAGTTTTCATGTTCTCCCCATGTCTGGTGGATTTTCTCCTACAGTCCAAAGACAAGTGCACAGTAAATTGACTGACATTTTAAATTGCCCATAGTGTATGACCATGTGTGTGGGTGTGTGTGTAAAGTATAGAAAATGGATATATGAATCTTCAAGTAGGACAAAAATAGGACTGCTGAAAAGGGAAAACTATAGCTGCTATAATGTTGCATGTTTTATGTCTCATGCACATAAATGTAGCTATAATTGTTCAAAAATAATCCATGCTCTGGCTCAAAAACTTATTTTAGTTTACTTTTAGAAAAGAAAAATACGTAATATTCTGACATTATCTTTCTGTCTGACATTGTCCATCTGTCAACAAGCTTTCGTATCCCCTTATTAAGACATGTTTTAGGCTGAGCTGCGAGCCACGAATGCACCGCTTTCTTCACTTCTTCATCAGAAGTGAATCTTCATTATTGTTGGGCTGCTTTCAGCGGTAAACGTACATTGGAGCAAGATCAGGACTATAGGGAGGATGCTTTAAAACCTCAAAACAAAGTTTTTGCAGCGTGTTGACAGTGTGGGCCAGAAGTGCGCGGATGTGCATTGTCATGCAAGATCACAATCTGGATTTATTCTGAAGTTTGGCCTTCGGCTCTACAATAAGTAACAAGTACTGTTGATTGTTGAACCCTTTTCCTTTTTCCAGTATGTTCTAATACTGGTCCTTAAGAATATCTTCATTCTTGTAGTGCTGAAATCTGTAAACTTTTTCTCAGCTAGCAATTCATACCAGTAACTGGGGAGAAGACAGTAGTCTTGTATGGAAAGTCCTGGTAATTTTTGACTCTTGTATTTCAGTAATAAATAATAAAAAGTGGAATTTTGGGCTAGTGGCATGGTGGTGTAATTGTTCGCTCTAGTCTTGCACCTCCAGGGTCAAGGGTTCCCCTGCCCATCTTTTGGTGTGTGTGGAGATTACATGTTCTTCCCATGCTTCATCTGGCTACTCCGGTTTCCTTCCACATTCCAAAGACATACAGATTGGGTTAATTGGGGTTTCCAAATTGCCTGTACTGTGTGAGTGAGGGTGCATGTGTGCATGTACGTCCTGCAATAGATTGGCACCCCATCAAGCTTCTCTGTAACCCTGTACAGGTTAGCACTATAAGATAATGGGCGAGAGAGTGAGCACAACCCTGACCGTTTTATTCATTTTTTATTTAAACTTCTCAACATTAGTGTTTTAGTGATTTAAGACATTACATCACAATAAATATTTAGAGTATCATATCTATCATCCGATATGTAATGTACTGTATCTGCAGGCTGTTTGAGGGATAATGAGTGATTTACACACTCCCTGTACCTCATTATACACTCATATAACCTAATCAGTACACACTCAATACACAGTGTCAATTAGAGTCAGAGGTTTTGTCAGCGTAGGCTGCTTTTGGGTGGAATATTGCTTTATTGAACCTGTTTAATACAGTATTCATACATGTGGGGAAAAAAAGATTAAATTCAGGATCTCATTTATAAATGTGTAAATATAATGAAAATTGAGCTGGGTGAATGTGATTACTGGTATAGAGGCTGTTAACACAAAAAAAGTATATGTAAGTATTGAATAAATAACATGCCGCTTGCTGTTCAACTGATACTTTGTGTGTTAACAAATGTGTAAGGATTGAACGTAATCCTTAAGCTTTCACACATATGTGATGTGTTTGTAAAATATATGAATATACAATAATATATTTAAGAAAGCATTAAAGTATTGTGGAGGTTGGGAATGATTTTAATTACCGAGCTATTCGCTATCCAACCAAACACACCCGCATGCACAGACAAAAAGATATTATGTGCGGAGTTTTAGTGGGAAAATAAGCTTATTATACCTGTAAGCTGATGAACTGAAATCTGGGTGGAACAAAAAGAAAAGAAAGAGTATGAAAATGTTATTTGTGCTGAACTAGGGAGCGTATTTGTGTTTACATTTATTCTCCTGTACAAGTGAGGCTGTGAGTTCACAGTGAGTTCACAGAGAGCTGAATTGGATTTACGCTCATAAAGTAACATGAGTGCTACAAGACTGCATGAATTTCCACTTACCGACCAAAAAAACAAAACAAAACAAGTGCAGGACTTTAGAAACACTCCCAAAATAAATTTCACACACTCTTACACTCCCAGGCACAAACACAAAGGGAAGTACATCAGCTAAACCTAAGAGGTACACACACACACACACACACACACACACACACACACACACAGGCATCCAAATATCTCTATCCTAATTTATTAATAATAATAATAATAATAATAATAATAATAATATTTTTTATTTATATAGCGCCTTTCCAGAGCTCAAGTATATAATATTTTATTGACCTAAAGCAACTACAAACAGGCTTAATCATTATCATACTGTATGATGCAGATTACAGTTCCCAACCACAAATTAATTATCTTCCTGAAAGCAGCTCGCTTTATCCTTTATATACAACAGCAGTCTACCAATTCCTACATTTTTAGACATTCACATTTAACGTTGTGAAGTCTTATGTCTTAAGTCTTGTAGCTGTGGTATTGTTATTGAAGGTTAATCAATATGTTCTGTCAATTTAGAATTCAGATTTTGGCTGCACTGTGATTTAATGACAATGGTTCCACACTTCATACTGCAGCCAAACAAATTCTGAAGATTTTTTTGTTTGTTGCAAATCTACTAAATGATTCAGTCCCCAAGTTGCACAGTATGCTTGCAAAAATTCTGTGTACAAAACATGCTTGCAAAGTGAATTTATTTATTTTTGATATGCTGTTGGGATAACAGCCAGAAATTCAACCTTAAAATGACGTTAAATATTTAGTGAATGATGGTGAAATCGGCATGCCTGTCATCACCGACAACGTGAAGTTTTCAAACACTAGACTTTACTGAAGGAAAAAAGAGATCTCAGAATATTGACAGACAAGAGAAATGTAAAATAATGGAAGAATGAAAAACAAAAAGAATTAACAGTTGTGGAATAAGGAAGTAAATTTATGAATATAGAAAATATTAAATAATGGAAAAACCAAATCATTAAAAAAAAGGGCAGAATGAGTGAGCAAACGAAATGAAAGAAAGAAAGAGAAAAGGAGGGGTGGAAGAATATCGAAAAGATGGTGAAATGAAAGAAGAAAATAACTGAAACTGATTTTTGAGTAAAAAAATAAAGTAAAAGTCAGTAAGAAAAAGAGCGAAATAAATAAAAAACTATAAAAAAAATTAATTGAAAAAGAATAAATAGAAAAAAAACTAAGTAATGGAAAGTTTAGCTAATTGTAATTGAAGAAACCAATTAAAACAAATATAGGAATGAACTAAATAATGTAAATTTGAGAAAGAGAAGCTGTTAAAAAAAGAAAATTGTGAATAAACAAACAAATAAATAATAGACAATAAACAATAACTAACTAATTAATTAACTAACTAAATAAATAAAGTAATGTAAATTACCCACAAAGCTTCTGTCATCAGTCCTCTAAATAACTATTTATCCAACTAGTTATTACCTATACATAAGCTGCAAACTCATTAAAATTTTTTTTTTTTTGTCCTAGTAATTCTTGCCTGTGCCAGAGTGGCGATGTACAGTACACTGGCCCCGGCCATATGCCCCTCTAAACCTTCTTGACAGGCGATACTCATTAGCATGGATTCTGTCTTGGGTACTAGAATTTGGGACACACCCCAGTGCAAGATATTTCCAAAGTGCAGGTTAGTCCAGGCTGCTCCGCACAAACATTACTGCTCACACCTGTTTACTGTAATTAGTCCTGTTGTTTCTCATTTGCATTGTACAATGGGACAAATTTTTAAAGGCTAAACACATGAAACATAGGACGAAGAAAGAACTTAGCCATTACATGTGCAGTTCAAGATGACTGACATACAAGAAAAAGAGTTGGTGCTTGTTCCTTTGGAGAACTCATCTGTGTGTGAATGAGTGTTTAATTGTGTGTAGTGCCCTGTAATAGCATAACATTTGGGAAGGAGAAGGTGGCTGTGACTATTCTGGAAAAACACACAAAGATACCTTCCTTTAGTTGCAGTAGACACAGTTTTCAATTTCAGTATAATAGGATAGACTGCTGATTCACTGCCATCCTGACAAGGATAATGTTCTTACTAAAGATGATTTGAGGAGTTGAGGCGGTTAGCCGGGCTCTTTGGTTGTTCAAGGGCTGCTAGTTATGAGCCATGGCACAACTTTGAACTAATAATAATAATAATGAACATCTATTGTTGTCATAGTATCAGGAAAGATAGGTTGGATGCAGGCAAGGCATATGTGCATATATGGTAAGAGAGTAATGTGGAAAAAGCCTCATGTGCTGTGACCTACCTGTAGAACTCAGTAATGCATTGATTTTTTTAAAAAAATTTTTAAGGAAGCCAATGGTAATTTCAACTTAGGTGAAATAATAAAGCCAGCATTCCAACTCAAGCCACCTGAGTGGAAGCCTAACCACTAGATCATATGGGATCACTAAAGTATCGCATGTCCCCAAAGAGTTGTGTCAGTTGTCAAAAGCCAGAACATTCATTCATTATAGAAGAAAGATTTCGATTTGGCTGAACTCTAGTTTGAGATCTGTGGCAGTCCACAAGTTGCATTATCCAAAACATTGGATATAGTAAAAAAAATGTTATAATGAAGCAAGAAGGCAAACCTAGAGTTTTCTGACCTATAATCAACCCACATTATAAAGCCACATTATTTGTTGTACCACTGGAGCAATCTACATCATGATCCTGCCACATTTCTCAGCAAGGTACCTCTTTCATTACCACAAAGTATTGTAATGTCATGTTGTCAAATTGGCACTTTGTTGCTCTTGTTTGCACATTTGCACAAGCACTTTACGTTATTTCTTTTGTATGAAAAAATAGACTTCTCTGTTAACTTAAAATGTCAATATGTCTTGTCCCAGCTAGCCAGCTAATTAGGTCTCCAAGTTAGCTAGTTAGTTTTTTGTTAATTTATGGTTTTAATTTATGTTGTCATGTCAATCTGTCTTGTCTCAGCTAGCCAACTGATTACAGTAGATGTCTTAGTTAGCTATTTAGTTCTGTTAATTTATGTTGTTAATTTAATGTTGTATGTAGCACATTGGTCCTGGAGGAACATTGTTTCAGTTCACCGTCTACTGAACTCTATATGATTGAAGTGACAATACAGTAAAAGTCAACTTGACTACTTGACTTGACTGAACTCCAAGAACAAAAGAGTTGTGGAAAATCCACGGCACGGCTCGCATTCAAATCAGGGTTGCTGAGATCACAACACAGGGTACTAAACACTACTGTACATGGTCATGGCTCAACCTGAATCCTGTCACTCAAAGAGATTATCAGCTGAAACCGGAGACCTAGAGGTCAGTCATGCATTGAATTTTAGGAAATTCAACAATTTCAATTCAGGTGATACAAGAAAGCCAACATCCCATACCAGAAGTCAAACTCGGGTCACCTGAATTAAAATTAGGAAGCCTAACAGAAGACCACTGTATAGGAACATGAGGAAGCACCTGCTTGTAAAGAGTTGGATCAATTGACAAGAAGCCAGGACCTTTTTCAGATGAGTAGAGGAACGGGGGAACTCTACTTTAAGTTATTTGGCATCAGTTGGCATTATCCAGAACCATGAATTAGGTAAAAGGAACAGGAGCCAACTAGGAGGCAAACCTAAACTTTTCTGACCTTTACTCAGAAACACATTATTTTTTGTAAGACTGGAGCAATCTACATCATGATCATTTGCCAGCACTACTGGTTACATGGTACCTCAGAACCCAGAATAGAAAAGACCTGCAGTAGACCTAAGCCATAACCCAGATATGAACCGAGGTTGCTGTGAACACAACACAGATTACTAACCCCTATACAATTATAGCTCACCTGGGGTCTAGCTGTCGGTCATGTAGAGGGGCAAAACTAATTTAAGTATGGGTGATGCAATAAAATACATCATCCTATACCAGGATTCAAACTTAGACAACTTGCATGAAAATAAGGAAACCTGACTAGCAGACCATACCCTAATAGCACACACACACACATCTAGCCCACATCGACCAGTTATATAAAGTAACATCAGCAAGATGTAACACAGAGAACATTTGCTAATTGGCAATATGTTGCCAATTCCTTTGGCATTTAATCAAACATGGCCAACAGATGATGTTTGGATGACGAATCCCAGCTAATGCTATCCAATGTGAAAAACAATGCTGATATCAAAATATAGCTTCCAAATTCCCCCCATTCAGCATCCACTCTGCACCATTCTTGTGGATCATCCTTTACATTGGTGGGTCCCAGTTCCCCTTGAGACACTTACATGGGCATTGGGTTTGGCCAGTGGCAACCTGGAAATGACAGGGCTTGAACCCCCAAACCTCCAATCAACATCTTAACAACTGCCTGAACCACCACTGTGTATAATGATGAGACAATTTAAAAAACTTTAACGTCTGACTATCATCAAAAAGAACTCCAGCACAAAAAGAAACACAAGCAGTGAAAGTAGACAGAAAAACAGTAAACAACACAGTCTGGCTGAAACAGCACACCGTCTGGATTCTCTTTCTGAAAGCCTGCAACAGAGAAAAAGTAATGAGCACATTACTTTAAGACATAAATTCTTAGTCACTACATAACTGTAACTTTTTACTTTAACTTTTTTTTTACTTTAACTAAGGACTTTATTCTTTGGACATCTGGATCGTATGCTATAGAGAAGGTCAAAGACACCTTGGTGAAACCAGAAATTATAAGGGAACATGGAAGAAAGGCCTGCCTAAGAATACAGTAGTTGCATCAATTGGCATGAGTAGAAGGAAGTTTTACAGTTGGGTGAACTGTAGTTTGAGCTTTGTGGCAGTCAACAAGTGGTATAATCCAAAATGTTGAATGGGTAGAAGAGAGCTAAGCCAGCCAGGAGACAAACCTATACTCTTCTTACACTCAGACATTTTATTTCTTGTACCACATTTGCCCATTGAAGAAGCACTGTTGGTTACAAAGTAGACAAGAACTTGGGGAAATTAGTGAAAAAATGGCATGACACAGATTCAAACCAGGGTTGCTGCAGCAACAACACAGAGTATTAACCACTATACAGTACAACAGCAGCTCAACAAGCATTTGGAAAATGGAACTCAGTCGTGCACTGATTTTTTTTTTTTTTAGGAAAGGTTTTCAAGTTTCCATACCCAGTGCTAAACTCAGGCCGCTTGGGTGAAAAACCATGAAACATAGTCACTAGACCATATGGGATGTGACTTGACCTGGATTTTAACTGGCGCAGCTACAAACATAATGTGTAATAAGTACTATCCATTGTATTATCATGGATCTCTAAGCTTCAAGGCATATAATAATATATGATAATAATAATAATGAACATCTATTGTTGTCATAGTACCAGGAAAGATAGGTTGGATGCAGGCAAGGCATATTTGCAGATGTTAATATTACAAACAAACATGAACATAACAACAAAAAAAATTCTTCTAAAACAGACCATGAACCAAAACCAAATATCAGCACAAAAACAGAGGGCATCGTTTCATTCCAAAGTGTATTTCACAAGGTGCTCCCTACTCCCTGCTCAGTGTGCAGGGAATGTTGGTAAAGTAAACTTATCTTCACAAAATTCCACCATTCAAAACACCCTGCAATATCACCAGCGCTGACATCACTTCCTCCGCGCGTTACCATGGTAACATAAGCACCTCGGATACCTGTTGCTCCTGCTGTGGAAATTTCACACTAAAAATGATATCATTATAAAACAAACTATTGAAAAGTGTATAACTTGTGAATAAATTATCTGATTAATTTACAAGATGTATGGAGATTTCTTTCTTTATTCATTTCTTTTTTTTTATTTTATACAAATTACTAGTGGATTTCTTAATTAAATTAGGTTATTGTGTCCTACTGTATTAATATGATGTCCTATTTAATAATGATAATAAATATACTGTATAAATCCTTTTTCGAGCACCATTTTTTTTCACTCTCCAGCGAGTATGTTGGCTGATGGGAAATGTTCACTTGTTCCCTACACCATTCGCAGTTCCATTTGAACTAAGCCGTTTCACTCCCTGTGGTTTGTAATCACACTTAAAATGGCTGAACACCCTGTTAAGTATACTTCGCAGTGTACTTCAAGCCGATCGATCACAAACCTGGTCCAGGTTTAATCACAAGGAACTAGATTCAGGTGAGCTTAGAGACAGTACTATGGTGCATATTGGGAAATGAAGCCCAGAAATACACATCAACATATAAGTCTGGATACAAAACAAAGAGTCCATGGCACAGAGCGCCCTCCATGGGTTATCCCTGACACAGCTTTCTGCCACTGCTATAAAAAAAAAACTTTCAGCTGATTCACTGCATACTTGTTAACTTATCATGTACTCCTAGATTTCATTTCTAATAGGACATAGCATCCCTAGTATTCGTTGTCCAAGGTTCTTTGATTGTCCCACTTGGAAAACTGTAACCCCCCTGAGACTGAGAATGTCCTTATATGAGGACATGACATTGTCTCTTCACTATGTTGTCTGTACAGTATATCCTTCTATGACTCTCATATGAAAACAATTAAGTATAATACTTTTGCAAACTTCTCCTTGTTTAAAGACGATGAATGTGCTTGTAGTAGGTTTATTGTATTAGGTGCTATAAAAATGAAACAGTGAAGAAAAATTGGAATGTACACAATGGTAGTGTCCAGGTCATGGGAGTTTAAAGGTTTTGTGTAGAACCTTGTGTTGCTTTTGACTAAAATGCACAACTATACGCTCCAGTTAAGAGAAAGGAAAGGAAACACCCTTTACTTGGAATTCCAACTCAGAGGGCCAGGAATGTTCAACATTAAGCAACACTTCAGCAAGTGACATCAAATCAAAAGGTGAATGCTGAGGCATCCATGTTTTTGTTTCTTTTTGCAGCTCAAACGCATGGCAGATGAAAATGCAATTCGGGAAAATTGATCACAGAATTAAAACAGATTGCTTTTCTTTCAAAAAAGTGAAAGGAAAGATTCCTTTATACAGTATACTGTATAGGAAGAACCTTTTTTTCCCTATGAAGTACCAAGACAGATTTGCACACTGCATCTACTGTTAGAAAAGAAAAAACGGGTTCTTTCTTTCTTTCTTTTTTTTTTTTTTTAATCCCATGTACTGTAAATCCATTGAGAATTCCTCCATAGAGACAACTGAAGGACACACACGTCTTCATAATTTCTATACATTATAGCTGCTTTTATATTTTTCTAGCTGAAGTATCTGACGTTGATGGTTAAAGAGTTAGAAATGATTAAAAGGCTAAAGCTAAAAATAAGCTGATCAGCTTTAATGTAATCAGTGATATTATTAATTCAGATTGAAGCCCATGCCATATGTCTGCCTGTCTTACTGCATGACAGAACTCTTTGTTAAGTTATTAATATAAAGAAATAAAATTTATTAAGGTTAAGTATCTTACTCCTTGTTTTACGCTTGTTCATACTGCCTGTTCAGTAATCGGAGAGTGAATCACAGATGAGAAATCGGAAAAGTAGATCAGACAAAGATTTGTCTTAAAACGACAGCAGCGCATCAAAATTCACTTATATCACGTTGGTACTGTTATTTCAATGTTAAATATATTAACTAAATTCTGTAAAAATATTGTTTAATTTCTAATTAATATCTATTGGTGTAGGTGTCCTCCAGGGTCCGGGTATGTGTGTGCCTTACGATGGGGTACGTGATATCCAGGTGCCAATCCATATGCAGTACTCTGTCAAAAATCCGGTTTATAATCTGGCATATAACTGCTCATAACTTCACTTGTACTCAGTCATTTTGATTTAATTTATGGCACAGGTTTAACTTTGGGCAAAAACATAAGTACTGCCAAAGGTTCATTCAATTCTGTTCAGTAAGTTTTGTGTGATTCTGATAAAATCTGACTGGATAGACATACAAACATTCAGACATGCAGACAGACATTTTCTAAGACTGGTCTCGGATCCTCTAATGTATGACACATAAATATATCATCTGACCAATGTACAGACAAAACCTTTCTTTTTTAATCTATATAGATGTATACGTACAGTGAAAGTGTTAAGTTTAAAATTTGATGAACGAACTCCTAGATCTGTCTGCAGTGATTCTATATCGGGAGAGACGGAAACACACACACACACACACACGCCTAGCGGGGTGTCTGAAGGTTCTCTGGTTTATTCACAGAACAAACCGGAATATACTATAAGTCCTAAGCCAAACGACCCCGAGTGAATACAAAGTATATATGTTAGACGTACATCTGTTACTACATTGAAGAATCTGAGCCATTCACATGTTCTATTGAAATCCAGGGAAACAAAGAGGAGGAAGTTTTACAGACATTCGGTGGTAAACCATAGGAATTATTGCCATACTGTAAGGAATGAAGAAGAAGAAGAAGAAGAAGACCACTGGAAACAAAGGGAGAAGGGAGGCATGAAGAAGTTAATTTATTTAAAGGAAAATACAAGAAAATATTAAGAGCCGTATTACAGGAACTTGATATCGCATTGCTATAAATGAATAAAAAAAATTACAATTACTTACTTTTTTTTACAGGTAGCATTAATTTTTTTTGTAGTAGAAAAGGAAAATAAAACACTCCAGATTGTTATAGAGAAATAACATCGCTTCATCATCCCGAAGCATAACTTAAGATTATTTTCCTACAACAGCATGACAGAGAGTGCTTTGTTGCTTACTACTTAGTTTCTCTGCTCACATACTAACTTACATACTGTATAGCGTTATAAACCTCTTCTCACTTGGTACTAACTGACTGACAATTTCATAGTATATTACATAGGTATTGATTTTTCTCATTAAACTCTGAATTTTATTACTAAAAAGCATATTAACATCAGTGCAACACTTTAAATTTTATTAGTCCTCTTACAATACGGCACTGTTTTTTTTTTATTTTTTTTTTATCTTTGCCATTAGGAAAAAGCATTATGGACATATTTGTAAAATTCCCATAAGGGGTTCCATGCAGACGTCTCACATGAATGCTAGTTAAAAGGCTGCCAGGGAACACCCTAATCACCCAGGAACAAATGTGAGCCACTTTCGAAGTAGGAACAGAGCCATAGAGAGAAAGAGAGCGTGACAGGACGAGAGAGTGAGAGCGAGACCCTGTAGAGGGTAGTAGGATGAGCTGTGCTGAGAAAAGATAAATAGGACGTGGCCTAAATGGTGGGGGGGAAATAGGAAGAAGGATATGTAAGAGATTCAATGAGAAAGAATATTGAATTTTCACTCGCTGAACTAAATATACAGCGCGGCGTACTCTGACATAAAGCTTTTAATTGACGGAAGAGTAGGCGTCCCGAAATCCTGAGCTGCCAGCCACTTCACCTTCACCTGCGCACTACAAACTCGGCCTGGATGACAGAACTCATTTAGCTGAGGTGTTAGATTATGCAGGTGATAAACTGTAAACAGACACCTGCAAACTGCTCCGGAGGTGACAATTACCCCGACCTGGCAGGGAAGACTTGCAGGTGAGCCTTGGAAAGAGAAAGCAATCCTCATGATTAAACGATGTTCTGGAGAGGAGAAGGGAAGTCTGGCAAGCGAAGTGTGTGTTCACACACAGGTGCCCGAGGTGAAGGTATGTAAATGTGGAGTATTTGTATTCATTTATGGGAGGCTGCAGATCTAGAGTCGAAGCCACGGGTAATTCCAAACATATCTACACTTTTTTTTAATTTTATTTTATTTACTCTCCACAAAGGATGGCAGCCTCGGGTTGAGAAGCATTAATGTTATAACCGCTCATTCATAATTACTCAGCCTCTCCGAGCACGGATACAAATCCAATAGTCCAAACCGCACTGGTTCGACCGACGAGATAAATAACGGCTCGTGATCTGTCAATCATCAGACGCGGTAATGAACAGCTTGAGGATAATTACATCATAACATGATGCAAGACGAGCCTTGATTAAATATGCCATCACCTGAACAGTTTCTTTCCCCGGGCCATAAGTCTCAGAAATGAGCAACCTTCCCACACGCCTCCTGCGAGACATGGCACATTGTTGCATTTAACTGTGTGCACACACCCACACACTCACAACAAACAGAACCCCCAACACCACGCGTGCTGCACTTTACACATCATTTAAGCCTAAATGTACAGATTTATATTGGTACTTAGTTCCCTTTTATTACACATCCACCTTTTTTTCCCTACTGAATATAGGTTTATATAATTGATTATTTATAAATCTAGCATTTTATTCACTTTACAGTATATCAGTGTGTTTTTTTTTAGCTTTTTTTTTAATCTAGTTGTCAAGGGTTGGGGCTGCGGTGGCGTAAGTGCAAGGTATGAGAAAGGAGATACATGCATTTAAATAAATATTTATTACATATTAAATGATATTTATACTTTTATTTTAACACTGTGTTTGAATCTTTATACTGTATAACCTTAAGTATAGACAGCACTTTTTTTTTTAAAAGTGGGCTTTAGTACTACTACTGCTACTTACTACTTACTACTACTCCTAATAATAACTATAATAATATTTTGTCTATAATAAATAGGCTCTTATAAGCTTTAAATTATTAAATTTAACAATAAAGAGATTTTTTAAAGATCTTTTTTAGTTACCTACCTAAAATACTTACCAGGTCTTCAAGCTAAAACTCAGCTTTTCCCGCCATATGAGTACTAAACTAAAGGAAAAGAAAAGAAAACAAGCATAATCCTTATAAAAATGATTTGAATTTGCATTTTTATTATCGCTGTTCCTGCTTGCGTTCCAAACAAATAGGTTTGTAGCCGCCTTAATATGAATTTTAATTATCATTACTTATTAATTTGGCGAAGACGGACTGTTTAGTCTGTATGTATGGTTTTAATTTTGTGTTTGCATATGTAAAAAAAAAAAAAAACGTTAGAGCTATTATCATGATAATTATTACAGGAGAAGACTGCATGCCTTGCTATGGTGTTTAAGAATATGAAGAATATTTTGGTTCTTTCTCTTGCAGGTTTTATTTATTTATTTATTTATTTTTTTGCTTTTTGTGCTCCTTTCTAGCATTCTTGATTAAGGAAGCCTTTGGCTGTAATTTTAGAAATAGATCAGTGTTTTGGAAATGGCTGACGGGGAAAACAAGAGTATGGCCCGGGGCGTTTATAACCTCACAGCTTCACAGACGAGGAGAAAATGCAAGCTGAATAAACACGTAAACTCATTTCTGACCTCAGGACATTAACCACTACTACATCTCGGAATAGCGAGCGGTGCGCAGGACAAAAATGCCGCATCATCGGATTAATGATGCTTACTGATGGATGATAATTACTGTGCATCGATGAACATGCACAGTTTAGCTGTTTGCCATGAAAATAATAATATAAAAAAAAAAAAAAATGACTGATTACCTTGAGGTGAGAATCACCCTGAACATTGATTCGCGTTCATTATTTTCTGTTCTATCCTCAATCTGCGAATGCGGCACACATTAGATTAAAAGAACAGGATTAATTGTATTCTTAATTATTTAACTGTTTTTATGTTTGTCTGGATGCTTATTTTCAATCCATTTCCAAATGCGATTTTGATTTTTAGCAAAACGTAGGATTGATCGAGGCATAATGAATGTGTCTTATTGATCAGAGCTTGTTTAAGTGGGTAAGTGAAAAATCTGTATGATAAAGTGTGTGTGCGTGTGTGTGTGTGTGTGTGAGAGAGAGAGAGAGAGTGAGAGAAGGCACAGAATAAATCCATGAGCATGTTTATCAGTATCATCTTGTGTGAGGGAGAGTGTGTTAGTGAGTGAGTAAGAGTGTGTGTGTGTGTGTATGAGAGAGAGAGAGAGAGCAAGAGAGATTGAGAGAGAGAGAGAACAGGCGCTGCATTGCCTCTGGCCTTCCCTTAGGGTCATATGTTATGCTGTTTGACCACATCATGGCTTTCTCTCCCCGGGTGTGTGTGTGTGTGTGTGTGTTTGTGTGCGTGTGTGTGTGTTTGTTGTGTATGTGTGTGTGTGTGTCAGTGGGAGCTATGGTCGAAAGTCCTGTTAAGATGTAGTCGTCCACACTGTATTCTCCAGCACCGGCGTAAATTATTTAGCAGCAGCACACACTGATTCCATCCGATCATTTCTTGTGGTAATAAAGCACAGGGAGAAATAAAACGAAGACGAAACCTCTCTGAAACATCAGCAGGGAGAAAAAATATTTAACACACACGCACAAAAAACAGCGATAAAACATGCTTGCTCTTTTACCAGTTGTAGTTAATGATATAAATGTACTCTACGTACAGTAATAAACCACATGTCTCATTTTGCTTAGTTACTGTTAGCAAGTCCACACGCCCGAGGTATACGCTGTAGGGTGTGTATTTATTTATCATAAAGAAACATTTAGTGCACGCCAAACACTATTTAGATTTTTTATTTTTTTTTAAAAGCATTATAAATCATTTATATAGAATTAGTGAGATCCTGAAATCCGGCAGATACATCGGTATCTTAAGTGTCTTCAGTGTTAAATCCATCGTGCATTAATAGTGTATCATATCAATAAAGAAAATGAAACATCAGACTCAAATCAACATCGTGTCTCTCTCGTTACTCTGCTGCGGCTCAGCATTCATGATTTACTTTTTATGACATCAAACTTTTAATAAATGATATCTAAAACTTCTTGACCAGATTTCATCATAACTGTGCAGATATCTAACTACAAACATAGAAAAATAAAATATAGTTTATTTATTTATTTATTTATTAACTATAAATATAGAAAGTGTTATTTTTTCAATATATAATATAGAATATAGTATATTATCAATATGCACCATGTATGCGGTTAAATAAAATATACATATAAAATTATTAATAAACATAGACATCATGCATAATGTACAATCAACACCTGTCTCTACCGCTGAGCATGGTTTATTTATTTGCTTATGCATTTAACCGAGTGTCAATGTTCTATTTAAATCACAGAATATTTTATATATTATGCTATATTTTATAGTTTGTACATATTTCGAAAGTTAGAGGATGAATACAAAGCATCCATTATCATTATATACTATATACTATTATTATGATTATTTTACAGCGTTAACATTTTTGACACATGAAAAGCATTTAAAGTGTTTTTTCCTCACTAATTAAATGAAAATATACTTAATAATAAGTCTAATAAATCTAATGATACTACAGTTGAGAGCTTCAGCTGCTATTTAATCTGATTTCTTGCCGTAACAGTAAGATTTATACTATAGATTAACGTATAATTAGATTTAAATCATATAAGTGTATAATAAGCCCTCATCATTACCTTGCGCTCATCAATTCATGGACAAAATAAACATACAGTACTAGTAAACAATATGTACACTGATGAAGGGTTTATCTTTTTTAATGGTTTATATAGAGTTCAGTATGTTTACATTATTTTGTTTGATATCATGTGTGTCATTTATATAGCCCAGTGCTATATAAATAATATAAAGTGTATTTAACCACTGGACAAAACTGACCAGCGCTAACTTTCTAACTGGAATAATCCCAAACTGCACACTTTACAGAAATATCATATAAATGATAGATATATAAATAAATATTGCAGAATCATTCTATATGTCTCATTCTCCTGTGCAGGTAAAGGAGAGTTGGCTGTGAGACGTATTGACATGTGCGGCTGCTGCAGACAGACATCAGTGCTGATTGGGGCGGACAGGTTCGCTCTCGCCCAGGGATTAATCATTAAAATTACATGAGCTCATGCAGGACCCGAGATGGTCACTTAGAGCCGGTCCGGGAGAAGATTTTTTTTTTTTGCCTGCCTCGCTATCCCAGAGCCTTTGTTGATTTCCTATTAGTGACACGACGGCTGTGAACTTTGCCAGCTTTGCCAGCTCCACTCTTCCAACCTGTCACACCTGAGCCGCACTTCTCTTGCTCTCCTCGCTCTCCCCAAAGTCAATCTGCACTCACTTTCCCTTTCCACTCCGAGCAGACGAGCGCTGTCACCATCGGCTCGCTCTCACCTCCTCTCTGCCTCTCATATACTTTTAGACCTAATCTGAGAGAGAGAGAGAGAGAGGGAGGGAGAGAGAGAGAGAGAGAGAAATGAAGTGTAAGAGAAGCTTTATACACTCACCGTTGGGTATGTCAAGCCTTAAGGAGTCACAAGACCTCCAGAGCCTGTCACAGTCACACTCCCTGACTGTGTGTGTGTGTGTGTGTGTGTGTGTGTGTGTAAGAGAGAGAAACAATGTGTATTTGAATACTTGTGTGTGTGTGTGTGTGTGTGTGTGTGTGTGTGTGTGTGTGTGTGTGTGTGTGTGAGGGTGTGCACCACCAGGACTGCATGTCATTTCCCCTCCATCTTCACTCCATTTTCCTAGCCCCAAACTGGGCCTGTCACTCTCACGGCCCAGTTCATTAGCCTTGGCTCTGATGCCAACCACTGACAGCCTCCCTCTCTCTCTCTCTCTCTCTCTCTCTCGTTTTCTTTCTTTCTCTCTCTCTCTCTCTCTCTCTCTCTCTCTCACACACACACACACACACAACAGTCAACCCACAGTCCTTCAGCCCTGGAGAACAAGTGCTCTGTCTGTGAACGCTGCATTCATGACCAACCTTTCCCCCGGAGTTTGATAAAAGCTTCACAGCTTCTTGGATATCAAACGTAAAAGCTGCTTCTATAATCATAAACACTGTCCTGTTGCTCATCCCAGATCTCTTATTCACAATCGACTCAGATCAACCACTCCTTTCGAGTCAAATGTTCTTCCCCACATTGTCACCCTCCATGTGACTGTCTGCTCCGGGAAATCGCTGTAAATGCGAAAATGTCTTCTGTTAAAAGTGATGTACCTGTACTAGTAAAAATGAATCGAATCAAATACAGATCGGACAATAGAAATGTTTTCTTTTATCCCAGAAACGATAATTTTGCACTAATTATGCAAGGCTAATGAGCAAATACAGGTACAGCTTCTACATAAGTGTCATAAAAAATATATATATTTCTAGGTCGTCGAACAGCTACCTCAACTAAGCCGAATATCTGACTATGTTCAAGGCATTTTTACTTGCTAGCTTGAGGGGTGGGCAGCACGGTGGTGTAGTGGTTAGCACTGTCACCTCGCACATCCAGGGTCCGGGATCGATTCCTGGCCAGGCTCGATTCCCGTCTCTGTGTGCATGGAGTTTGCATGTTCTCCCCGTGCTTGGTGAGTTTCCTCCGGGTACTCCGGTTTCCTCCCACAGTCCAAAGACCTGCAGGTTAGGCTAATTGGCATTCTCAAATTGGCTGTAGTGTGCGAGTGAGTGTGTGTATGTGTGTGTGCCCTGCAATGGAATGGCACCCTGTCCAGGGTGTACCCCGCCTTGTGCCCTAAGTCTCCTGGGATAGGCTCCAGGTCCCCTGAATACAGGATAAAGCGGTCAATTAATATATTTCTGTAGGGTTAGCTTAGCACAGCTTTTCATCTACTCATAAAGGTAAGTTGTCTCTCATAGACGTAGCATGTTAATGTGATTGTTTTTCTATAAAAACAGGTTGGCCTAACAATACTCCAACAATTAAAACACACAAACATTACTTTACACAAAAAAAACTTTATTCTTCCAAAACTAGTCAAAAGTTTAAAAAGTGTTTTGCATAAAACAGGAGAATACACATTCTATTTTGCTTAAAATGTCAATAAAAGAGACCACCAGATGCTTATCTGTATCTTACTGATTCTTTTACAACATCATAACCATTTTTAAAAACTAACAAAGATTTGACTTTTGAAGACTATTTTTTCTAATGCATCAGACACAAAAAAAACAGTCTCTATGGCAACAACAGTTTGTTTCTCAACATGTGAATCTGATGGAAGGGAGTCTCTCCAAGTCCAAAAATAATCGTTTGGATGGCTTCATAGGTGTACTGTACATCCAGTCCTTTTGAAATTCAATGTTTAGAGCACAGACCTGACCAAACATCGCTCCTATAGCTGCTGCATGTCACCCAGGCCATCAAGGACTACAGTCCCCTCCAACACCATGTTCACACTCCTCCATTAGCCCCAAAAGGCCATCCATCACCCCTCTGGCCCTGATCCTTCACAGCAGAGCTCTGGTTAAAGACAAAGATGATCAATTTCACTGAATATGAAAAAAGCTAAATATATTAATAAGGTTATACATGACCAGAGAGTGTAAAACACAGTTTCTGGAAGTCTAATGATGTTTTAAAACTATGCATTGTTGCATATTCAAAAGTGTTTTATATTTTCAAGGGTTTTACTTTGTCATTCTCAGGAGTTTCTACATGTTTAAAGTGATGTTTTAAATTCGGTTTTCATACAGATAAGCAAACTAATATACTGTAACACTCGTAGATGAGCATTAGCGACTCCGAAGCCAAACTAACACGAATATTTTTATATATAAAAAAATAAAAAAATAAAAATAAATACTCAATAAATACGTACCAAACGAATAAAGACTCCACAAAACGGCCATCTTCACCTCTTTAGTGCAGTTTGGTAGCGTCAGTCCGGCAGGGGGGAGGGCGGCTGGGGTCAAGATCAACTTGATTTTTTACATTTATTCAGTTGGTGTCTCCAAAGTTTTCCTGTTGTCTCAACAAATTACCACTGTAAGACGTTGGGCCAACAACACAGTATTAATTCATTCAACATTGATCTCGTTGGATTTTTTTTACAGTGTATTGTCAAAAATACAGGATAAGCAAGGATGAATAAACTCACAAACGCTGTACATTAATGTTAATAAACACGGTCTCAGTTTTTCCTGGGTGATTAACATTGCTGCTGTGCGGCACTTCTGCATCATTACCTGCACCATCCTTCGGGATTTCTGCACTCCGCATGTATACTGTATAGTGCATCATGGTAAATGTTGTACACTTAAATGTATCTTGGCATTGTGACTCACAGCTGGCAGATCCGTGTGCCAATGTAGTGAAGATGGTTTAAGCACATAAATTGCTATAATGCTACTGTATAAATGCCACTCTAGGACTCAATTGTGGCAAATACTTTTGCTCTGTCACACAAATGTGTCTGTAACAAAACATTTAATTTTAAAACCACGATACAACCTTATTGTAGAACCTTCATACTTCCATGTTTTAAGCAAACCATAGCAGCATGATTTCAAGCAAAAGCTGACATGTCCATGACCAGTTGCATTGCTTCTGTCTTTCATGTGTTCAGTGTAGCAGAACACAACAAGTGGCTGCTGTGAGTAAATGAAATGCTTTTAGTGGATTTTTGGAGACGGTTGAAGCCAAGAAAAGGATGTTTACTCTCTGTTACTGCCTTTGCAGTCACTTCAGCAGTAATAAATGGCAGCTACAGTACTGTGCAAGAGTCTTGAGCCCCCATTTCTTTATATTTAAATGAAATTAAAGAAATGTGAAGAAAGGTTTTACTGTGACAGGCTGCAAAGTGCCTACAGATTTAATTTAAAAGCAAATTATGAAATTATGAGGTTGTTTATGTAACAATCTCAGCAGCGACCTCATTTCCCCTCTTGTTTGTTCCAACTATGCAGCATTCAGCATCACCAGCTTCTCACTGGTTTATGCCTTAAGTTAGACATTTTTATTCTGGTATGACTGTGTTTTTTTCTTTCTTCACAATAAACCTCAAATAACATATTATTGGTACTAAATTGCACTCTTAATTCACCACAAACACAACTGCAATCTGATTTATTCATTATGACAAAACTGTGGGAGGTAAAGTTAGAGTTTTTTAAAAAAAAAAATCACACAAAATTCACACTAATAAACCAGAAAAGCATTAACATAATATTTTACCATTTGTGCTTTTTAACACCCTTTTGATTCAAAGAAAATATGAATAAAATATTATCTATCATTTGCAATTCTTCATTAAAAAAAGCAGTTTTTTTCTAAAAACCTACTACCTAATTTCTCTGTCAAAGGAGCTCACACCTTTCTTCCAATGTTCTCCACACTAGTGTCTGTGCATGTGTATATTTTTATTAAGAGCAAAAAGTATCTACCAAAGGTGCCATAACAAATATTGACTCTGGTTTCCTGTCCTAAAATGACAAATAATAGTTCTAATAGTTCATAACAAATTATTGTTTTTTTTGGATAATTATCGAACAAGAAAGAATTAGAACACAGAACAGCTTCAACGTTCTCTATGCTACTTTGGAAAGAGCCAAGAAAATGGAAACTTCTTAAAAGAAAGATGTCCTGATGCACTGGAATGATAGGAAGTAAAACTAGAATTTATTACCTACATTTTGTAGTAAAGAGCATACTGAGTCAATTTTCTTTCTTTCTTTCTTTCTTTCTTTTTTTTGTGGCTGAAGAACTCTAACATGGCAAAGGAATTTGCTTTATAGTGCTCCAGTCTTTAAAACCCAGCGTTTATCACTGTAATGCCTGTCTCTATTGATTGCTGCCTGTCCTTGACACTCTAAAGCAGCATGAAAATTCACACCACTGGGTGCTTTGAATAATTCAGCTCATTGCAAAACATCTGTTATGCTCAATACCACCTCAGCATAGTCAATACAAACAATTTTGTAAAGACTGTCACTGCGACTGCAAGCGGAAGCTCTGCGGCGTGTCCGTGAGGTGTATGTAAAAGCGAAATTATATAGTGCGTGATAGCGAGTGCAGATTTCGAAAAACAAAATAAAGAGAGAAAGGATGAGCAGGATGAGTAAAATGAAGCCTGGAGGGACAGTGTGTGAGCGGTTTGAAGAAGATTACAGATGGAGGTGTCACTGGTCAAGGAAGAGTGAATCCCAATCCATGGATTATAGATTCATAAGAATACTTTAAAGTCAACATTTCATTTATTATAAATGTTTTGGGTCAGGGGAGTTGAACAGGTTAACAGGTGTACGTTTTTTTTTTTTTTTTATCTGCCTGCATTTATATGAAAATCAATCAAAGTGCTTTGTTTAAAGAATATAAAATTCCTTGTAGTAATTAAAAATATTTAAATTAAGCAGTGTCACACAGGAGGATTTACTCTGTTTACTGTATATACTGTTCTACTGTATATACTGTAATTAAGCAACATCACACTCGAGGTTGTGCTGTTGTACTGAATATTAGCTCAGCTGTGATGCGGTAGAAGAAATCACATCAGTGCTGACATTCAGTGCAACAGCATGACCTCGAGTGTGATATTGCTTTTATACAACAGTTCCACAAACACCATTTATTATCAACATATTAGGATTTTCTAAAATTTTGCTCCACCAACACATATCCTTGCAGAACCAACCAACCAATGGCTGACAGTTATTGACCAACAGTTTTTATAGATTAGTCATTATTAGTAACAGGATAGAAAGTAGTTTTGAATTCTTACTGGTGCTATCTAGCCAAAAATTGAGTAGAATAAAGCATTTAGTTAGTGAACAGCCCTGGGAAACTTTATCTGAGAGATTTGGATTCCGCATTGTGTTAAAACCTAGTTAGCTTTGTAGTTCTATTTAAATAAAATAACACAAAGACAATTTGGAATACCTTTTATTATGAAGTACTTTCATTCATGCTGTGACTGACAATTGGTGTAATTAACGTGTGTAGAACACCTGTGATGAGGAGTGATACATATAGTTAAACATCCCAGTCCTGTTACAGTCTATTATCAGCACTCGTAGAAGGCCTCTCGCCCAATCAGATTATTTGCTCAGAAATTCTATGTTCATGTACTGTACAGTATATCTACAATTATTAGAATGTATAATGTGTAAGCCACAATTTTAACAGTGTATAAATCAATTTTGATTAAACAACACTTCACTCAAACCCAAAAGTAGTGCTAATGGATAGTTTTAAAAAATCTCCTTTTTGGCTCAAGCTCACTTTAAAGAATGTTTGCAAGACTATTTTCTGCATGAAATAACAACACAGAAAATATTCATGTTCTTAAATCTCAGCTCCATCAGTCATTGTATAATCTGACACGAAGAGCACACATTAGCACACAGACTATTATAGATTTCAGGTAAGACTTTAGCAGGATCATTTTGTACACTGTGACGAATAATGATCTTAAATGACTGCTGTAATCATTGTGTCTAAAAACAGCTTAATAGGAATATGAATGGAATGGTTATAATTTGAACATTTTGCCCCAGACTTTAGGTAGTCCTTTCAAAATGTTTCTATAATCACCACTTTAAATGCTTATCTTTAACCACTTTTAGTCAGCAGATGATTGATTAAACATAAAAAAAAAAACAGCAGTAAGATTTCCTTATGCTTCCTTTTCTGACCCGAATTTGCTTATTTCTTGAAAGAGCCAAATATGCATGTATTATTTTGACGTAACACATGCTAATTTGATACCGATGCAGAAATGGTTACAAATTATGGGGTGAAAAATATACAAACGGTACATTAAATGTTTAGTTGACCATCCCTTACCAAGTTCCACATTTAGTATATATTTTTGGTAGCAAGAAATGTTCTTCATAAAATCGTTAGTGTTAAAAAATATATATTTTGCTGGAACAAACCTAACTTTTAAGCATGGCCCACAAATTTATGATAAGCCCAAGGCTCCAAAAGCTTAAAGTTACAGTAGACTTGTCTATCTAGTCCAAAATACACTTTCATGTGTGTTGGAGATGTTTGTCCTGTTAAAACACAGTTTTGTCCAAGTTTCAACCATCTGGCTGATGATATGGGTTTATTTTATGTTTATGGGTACTTGTCCTTCTTCATTACTCTATCCAGTTTCACTGGAAGAAAATCAGCCTCAAAGCATGATGCTACCATGATCATGCTTAACAGCTGGTACAGTGTTTTTTTCTTTTGTGTGTGTGTGTGTGTTTGTTTTAAGCCTCAGCTTTACACCTCCAAGCACACTTTCTGGGGAAAGTTTTGAACACACTACTCGTCAAAACTTTCCCCAGAAAGCTTCTTTTTTTTTTTTAGTCTATGTGCTCAGATGCAAAATTTAGTTGAGCTTGAATTTGTGGATTTTGGAGGAGAGAGTTCTTTCTTGAATGGCAACCTTTCAGTCAATGGTGATGTAAAAATGACTAGACTATAGACAGTGACACTGGTGTTCCAGAAGCTTCCAGTTCAAGGCAGACATGTACCTTGTTGGTTTCCAGGCTGTTCCTGACCATCAGAACCAATTTCATTTCAGCTGAAGCTGACAGTTTGGATCTTCTTTCAGACTTTAGCAAAGTGGCTACATCTTCTAATAACTTTAGAACCTAATTTGCATTTACTGTGTGTTCAATTCTTTAGAAAAGCCTTTATCTGTCACACATTACTGCACAGTGAAATTCCTTCTTTGTACATCCCAGCATAGCTGGGGTCATCCATGATATGGCACCTTTGGAGCAGATAGAGTAAAGGGCCCAACACTGACAACCTAGTGGAGCTGATGCTCGAATCGCTGACCTTTCAATCAGTAACTTAGTGCCTTTACCCTCTGAGCTACCACTGCTCTTTTGAAATGATCTTGGAAACTGCAGTTGTTAGAAATGACACCAAAGAGACATTCTTTGTTCTCAGATCTGCACTGAGCTTATTGAAATTTTCAGCTCTCCTGTGTGTTGGTCAACCCAGCGAAGGCTGTCAAACAAGCACTTTTGAGGTGCAAAGAAAAGCTACCAGCTGGAGTCAATCATAAGCCCTGACAGGAAGTTGAGAGGCCTTGGGCTTGGCAAATTAAAAGACCTCTCAGCACCATTTCCAACACCAATCAATTAATGTGCCTTTGTGTATAATTTTGTCTCTTTTTGTTTTCTTTGTTGTTACCTGAAAAACTAAAAGTGATGCCAACATTACACTCAATATTTCTATTAAAGCTGTATTCTGCCCAAGAAAGGGCCAGTACAAAGAAAAAATTGGAAACCCCATCTTGCTTTGATTCATGTTCATACTAAGTGTATGCAAACTTTTAACCACATCTGCATATCTCCAGATGATAAATTCTTTTTTTTTTTACTTTCATGAGCATGCATATATGATTAACAAATGCATTGTTTATTAGTTTATTAATTTGAATGCATGGTGGTAGCAATGTTACGAATTTTCAGTGTTAATTCATGTATGGTTAGTCTGAATCCTTAGCAACTTGGTCAGGGTCACAAAGTTCAAATTAAGATACTAGGACGTTTGCCTATATTTTGGGGAAAAAAATCTAACAAAATTTGTCAGACATAATTGCACAAACAGGATTAAAAACCAAAACACACTTCTCTAGTTAGCTTAATTATAAATGGGAGTGATGAGGCTGAACTCACACACCACGCTGCCAATACCGACATTTCCACATCTGTATTATTATTATTATTATTATTATTCATTTTATTTTTTTAAAACAGATTTCTGGTGTTTCCTGACAAATATAAATATACATACGGTACAAAAAAAAAAGATTGTTTTGTACCACTGCTTTGTAGTAAACAGTCACTTTAATTTTCCCCGTCTGATTATGTCGAATTGAATCAAAGGAGATATTGCAATAAGTCGACGGTGCTGTGCAGCAGAGCTAACACTGTAAAATTTGCATGAGCAAAACAAAACAAAACAAACCTCAAGAGCCACTTTGATTGGCGGCGGAGTAAATATTGGCGTCGGAAATTGTCACCCTTCAGAGAAGGAGTTTTACTGATTAATTTGAACGGCTTGCATGCGGACACAGTTTAAAACTAGTTTGTGGGAAAAACAGCAGTTATAAATGCAATAAATATTAATAGCGCTGTGATTTACCTTATCCTGCACGAGAGCCGGTGGTCAGAGACACCATTTCCTTCACCCTTTAATTATTCATTATGACTGGAGCATCTGGTCCAATCACATGCACACGGTGTTTGTTTGTTTTTTCACTGAAGCAACGGAGCAGTTTTGTCTTAGATGAGAAAAAGTAAAAGCCAAACTTATTCTGCAGTCTTTGCCGCTGAAGGCTCCACCGTATGCTTAATTATAACCTGCTGCTGTGGAATATGGAAAGGCGCTGAATACATTTTAAGGTTCACTGAGAAGAGGGAGCAGCATTTGCATTGCTTTATGCAGGTGCTTTCTTTGACCTGTCAAACTCCGATCATGTTATTGACTTGTAGACTTACCACACTCCTGCTGCTAGCCTCGAACCTCAAGCAAAATGCCCTCTTCCCATTTAACATCATTTCTCACTAATAAATAGACTTTTGACATTTTTTCCTTTTCTTCTTGTTTTTTTTTTTCTTTTTCCTTTGAAAGCATGCAAATTGAAAATCTTTTTTCGGCAGGCTGAGAAAATACAGCACTTGCATTGAAAAAAAAAACCCTTCTCTTACAGGCAACATTCGAACTGCAGAAGCTGTATTTTTTCATAATATGGAACATTAACCTTACATTATCATACTTATGACGTTCATTAAACTGAGAGAAAGCAATTAAATAAAAACAATTTTGTTCTTAAGTTATGGACGAAGACTCAAATTTGAGCCCTACAGTACAGAACAGGATATAACCCAACACATTTGAGACCTTTAGAGCAACTCTAGCCTCTGGGTACGCTAAGAATCATCATTTACACTCTAATTCATAACAGAAAATTATCCCATTTTCCAAAATGGAAAAATTCTAAAGAGTTTCAGCAGATCTATTATCTCTAATGATCCTCGAGACAAATGGACGGCTGTACTATTGAATTCTACATCTCGATTATTACTTTAACACAATTTAATGTTAAAAAAGGCACTAAGGAAAACAAAACAGTCATTAGAAATGAATGAACGGCTGCCTCGGTTCATAATTGTGCACGCGGGGCGATATTAACCGTGCCAGAGAATGAATCTCTAAATGAGTGAAGGACAATTTACTCTTAAACCTCATTGTCCTGGATGTATATACGAACAACAGCACATGTTGGAAGTGACAGAAATCTGGGAAGATCATTACAGGACGAAGAACGACACCTCGGAGATTATACGCCCGCTGTAATCTCGGATTATAGATCGCACGGCTGATAAACGTGAAAGTGCATCTTCATAACCTCACCCTCATTTTTCTTCGTTTCCGTTGCCACTTCTTATTAAATTGTGTGAGTGATGAAGTGAATCGAGCCCCATTTGGCTTCATTACCTCACCGTTTCTGAATTATGGGCTGTTCCTGCTCTCGTTAATCGTAAGGTGATAATTAGAGCGTCCTCTAGTGAGCTGCTGCAATCTGCCCATTCCTTTTTTTTTGTTGTTGTACCAACCTTGTTTTAACTTGCCCTCACTGACTTCTCCTTTTGACTCAGAAGTGTGAATGTGTGTCAATGTCATTGCGTAAGTGGCCACTTAAAGCACGAGAGGATTAAGGTGTGTGTGCGTGTGTGTGTGTGCATCTGTGTGTGCATATGGTAGGAACTGACTTTTTCAATTAACTTTAAATGTGAACAGTATAACATATTAGCTTAATAACTAGTTTGGCGACTAGCTAACTAGTTGTAGCTGCTTGTGAATTTGGGGGGAGTGGGGCGCTGGGTTTTAAAGAGCATCCAGACCATGGTTTTAAACAAACACATTTGAGTTTAAACCTAACCTAGTCAATAAGTTAACCTAGTAAAAACCTAATAACGAGAGCTCAGTGGACTATTGGCATTTGGAGTACTGATGAGAAAGTCCCAGGTTCAAACCCCACAACCAACAAGCTGCCTCTGCTGGACCCTTGAGCTTGGCCGTTAACCCTCAAATGCTCAGGTGTGTAATGAAATTAAATGTAGGTTGCTCTGGATAAGGGAATATATACAGTATATAGTCTTGTTGACTAAATAAAACACAAAGTAAACAACCAAAATGTATACGTTCACAAACATTCTTGGTAAAATTTTAAAAAAATATGTCAATCTATACTCAGCAAAAAAAGAAACGTCCTCTGACTTTCAACTGTTTTTACTTTCAGTAAACTTAATGTGTAAATATTTG
>JAQMYG010000038.1:4746721-4761743 GCA_030014215.1 Clariallabes teugelsi | reverse complement strand
TGGGTGGTTTTAAAGTTAATGTCAAAGTTAATGTTAAAGTTAATGTTAAATGTGTGTGTCGGTGTTAGTGGGTGATGCTAAGGGCCTTTCTCACATTCCCAAACTGTTTACAGAATTGTCCTGAACTAAAATTGTTGGTCACTTTTTGCTAAAATGGACTTAAGAATCACCAGGACTTTATGCCAAACTCAATCTGAACTGTCAAAAACTGTTTAAGATCTGTCAAAATTTTCCTCCCAACCACTATATGTTATGAACGACTAGAATTTCTCATCTCTTAACAGTGACCTACATACCTTTGAGTACAGAAGCTATAAGCGTGCCACACACTTCCATTATAAACATTACCATACGTGATATAGTTGAGTGCACAGGGTAAGATTTAAGCGTGGATTTAGTATCTATTAGAGCACATTATTTAGTAGTTGAGTGCACAGGGTCAAATTTAGAATTGAATTTATTATCTATTAGAGTGCATTATTTAGTAGTTTAGTGCAGGGTGAGATTTAGCCATGGATTTAGTATACAGTATATTAGAGAATACTATTTAGTAGTTTAGTGCACAGGGTTGGATTTAGCCATTTTAGTGCATTCACCCTCATAGAGCTAACAATATCAACACGAAACAGAGAGTTTGCCATATGTTTTGGACTATATTACCCATTGTGAAGGGGCAGGAACCATCTAAAAAATCCTTACAATCCACCTTTGAGTAATGTTTTTGAAATTGCTGTAAAAAGATTTTTTTAAAATTAGATTTAAACCACATTATACAGGGTGATTCACTTGAAAGAGGCCCTGAATTAGAAACAACTCTAGCTATGATGAGGCAATATGAACAAAAAATAATATCCCAAATACCTTGCTGTATGTGTAATTAATTGCATTACAAGCGATGCTGGAAATGAACTTTTCTGCCAGGCTGCATGTTCCTGAACATATCGAAAAGGATATCGGGGGAATAGCAGCAATTTGACGTTGGATATCAGGAACACCACATTTCTTCCTAAATTCACTGACATCGCTTAAATAAATTGGTGACCCAGTAGGTTCGCGCTATGAAGGCGTGCTGCTCATGACTGTACACCGGGGTACAGCATTAAACAATGCACTGGCTGACTGGTGCCTTCTTGTACAGTACAGTAGGTACAAGAGGTAAAAAAAAAAAAAAACTTCTACTTGTACTGCGCCTACAGTTGTACAGCTAAGTTTTTTTATATTTTATATTTTGCTATTATCTTCTATAGCTATATTTTCTATAGCTAAAGTTCTTCTATATTGTATTTCTTTTTTTATTCCATAATTTATTTCTTATTACTAAACCATTTTTTTAGGGTCACGGGCGATTGCATAAGCATTTCACTGCATATCGTACTGTGTATAACTGTGTATGTGACAAATAACATTGAATTTTACTCTCTCTGCCCGACTCAGGGGCATCTCAGCGTGTTCAAAGCTCTATATACTGACAAGCACATTGTATATTTCGTTCAGATTGTTTTGTCCTAGCAAGAGGTATTACAGAATATTTGGGGCCTCTTTTGAGTGAATCACCCTGTAAAACTTCAATCCCAGATTTTTTTTGGCCAGTTAAGATTTTTGACAGTTATAAGTCAGCTAACAGTTATGACTCTTTTATAAGAGGAACTCTTACAAACTTCAGCATAAAAATCAGGAATATGGGAAAGCTCCCTTAATGAATTTGCATGATAGAGGTTTGAGTCAAAGGTCTTTAGTCTTTGCAGCAGGTTGGGAAACATAGTTATACTCAGTTCCACCATGGACATGACATTTACAAAGAAAAAGAAAAAATAAACATCTATGTGGGGGAAATGACTGTGCGTGTGTCTGTGTTCCAAACCTCACCATATCAACAATTACACACTTTTTGACAGTAACTGTCAATCAGACTTTTATACTGTATGTACAGTAGATGTGAAGGGTCTGCTGTACAACTTCCTTGTTGTTCTTGTTGTTGTCGTTGGTCCTAGCATTGATTTCCAGTTAGCATGATGGTAAATTTAACTATAAAATAACTCCTGTGATGTTTATAGATGACTTTCCGGCCATGCTGGCAATGTGTGAAAATTGCAGTGAGAAGATGTCTGGCAGTCATCTAGTAACAGACCTCTACTGACCCCTAAAGACAAACCTTTTCCTCTGTCTAGTGACAAAATTTTACAAAAAAAAATCAAAATAAAATAAATAAATACATACAAGGTTCAATATCGCAACTGGATTTTTCTTTTTGAATACACATTTTTGCAGGGTGACAAGTATTTAGGGTTGTGTAACCCCATGTTTTGTGTACACTTGTATGTACGCATTCTTGGAGGCCTATATTTTTGTACATACAGTCATGGGAAAAAGAAAGTACACCCTACTTCAACTTATAGGTTTTTATTTATCAGGGCTGCAAAAACAAAAGAAAAAAAACATACAAACAAATAAATAAACAAATAAATGAATAACAATAGTGTGGTCCTCACAACCTTCTTAAAATAAATAAAATAAAACATATATTTTTAGAATTTTTTAAAGAATTTTTAGTAATTTTTAAATATATTAATATTTATGTATTATATATTATATTATATTATATTATATTATATTATATTATATTATATTATATATTTATTATTATATCATTTTCAGAAACCAAGTAGGAAAAAAATCAACATATCCTTTAAATATGTAATAGTATAATAACATAATAACACAATTGCCCACATTAGGATGATCAGAGTGAAAAGTGAAAAAAAATGATACCTAAAACTTTAAACATTTATCCAACAGTTTATATTGACCTCGCAGAACAGTAAACAAGAGTGGACAATAGTGGACAGTAGTTAAGCAAAAAGCTAGCCAGCAGACAACAGTGAGTAGCTTAGCAACAAGCTAGCAAGCCCACATAAGCAATTACTTTGATCCAAAGCCACCCCTGTTCTAAACATATTTAAACATTTTACTTTACTTTGCTGACAGTTTGAGCAGCCATGTTGAATTAACATCACCTGAAATGAATTGGTAGTTGAGAAGGCTGTCCCTAGACAAGCTGAAATTCAGGGTTGAAGTTGAAGCTCAGGAGGTGATTTGGTTTTTTGATATTGGTTAATTTTTACAGGTACTGTAGCAGTTTGACCCCAAATGCAGCATAAGGCACTCAGAGGAAAAAGCTATCCTCCATCTTTTACCTCCCTGAGCTCATGGATGCCCATGGCTCATGTGTATTTCCCCTATTGATTGATTGATTGATTGATTGATTGATTGATTTGTTTGTTTGTTTGTTTGTTTGTTTGTTTGTTTTCACATTTGGTTTTTTTCTAAAGTGGCATGGATGGCAGTGTGACACAGGGCAGGTTTAAAGTTGCCCAAAGGAACTACCCATGTGTCCACTTTAGACTGAACTGCCCCTTGGGAGAAAAATTAATAACACAAGTAGCCCATAATTGCTAAATCTAAACCAAAGTAGATTGTAATATTATCCAAACTTTTATTAATAGTTGACAGTCCTGCCCTTTTAAAAAGGTAATACTACTAGTACTACTACTACTACTACTACTACTACTACTACTACTACTACTACTAATAATAATAATAAGAGATTCCTTTCGTACATTTGTATCACATCCCGCAATAATGGTATTTATATTAAGCTATCATCACATGACCCAATCCTAGTTAGCTAGCTTATACAGTAGGCATATACAGTAGGAAGCTACAGTATATCACAAGCTAACCTGGCAATTAGCTTCTCTCTAGCATGTGTCAGGAGCTGCTACTGTAGCTACAGTATGCTCTTGAACAGATTTTGTTCAGGTAATTTCTTTTTTTGTGATAAGTGATTAAATTGTTGGATTCGTCTTTACAGTAATTGACTGAATTACGTTGATTAGGAATGCTTTTCATTTCTTGCTAGCAATGGTCACATGTTCTGAGCAACTGTTCATTATTTTCTGATACATTAAAAATAAATAAATAAAAATGTCAGTCTAGATGTCTCTGGAAATTCACACAACGTTCAGTAAATCTGAAGCTCTAATTCAGCAACGACACCTACGGCACCATCATAGAGCATATATGTACAGTATACAGTATGTATTTTTTTTTTTAATTAATATAAAAAGAATAACTGTTATTCCTGATCACTTTGGGCCAAAGCACTAAATGTTAATAATCCAATGATTGTAACATTATCAATACTTATCATGCTGATCATGCAGTGATGTGGTTTATGTTCTACTTGAATATCAGATGCTTTACTTAACCTGGTATGCTGTTGTCTTCAAATTTTTATCAATGTGGCCTTTTTTTTTTTAATCTTTAAGCATCTGATTTGTGCTAGTATTTTGCATAGCCTTCAGGATATACACAGAATCTTCCCCCAACATATTATAGATGTTTTTAAATGCAGTCACACAGAAAGAAAAAAATCACATATGAAGTGGTGCTGTAATTCACCCTGCATTTATTTAGTGTTTAATGAAATGCCGTTATACAGATGGTGACTCTGCATCCGGCATTGCAGAGGAGTTCATGGTGTGCTTGATTTATTCTTCCATTAATTACTTTATCAATGCACTCTGTATAACTGTAACATAAGGTTGTGTTTTGCCCTCATTGAAATAGGCTATTTGTGGTTTAAGTAGCATCGAGTGAGATTTATGGAGAGTTGTGTAATGACTTTTGAACCAGGAATGAAGTTAAATGGACATAACAGGCAATCTCGGTGGCGGACCGAGTAAACAGGCTAAGATAACACAATAACAAATACATCACATGATCCCAAAATGCTCCTGCATATGAACATATTGATAAAATAGACCTCTGGAGTAACTCGCTGTCACTCGTCCGCTCTCATTAGGCCGCTTCCTGAGACACTTTTTCCAAATAATGCTGAGGGCAAAATCACTGTTAGGCCAAAAAAACCCATCAGTCTGTGGAGCGTAATTGACAGCGTGTGTATGTTTCGAGAGAAAATAAGGCCACAGCGGCCGAGATCACAATCTCAGCGCACATGCATCACCGCTTAATATGGCTGGAAATTCTAACAGGAAGTGATAGACGGAGCAGAAAAGTGACACCAAATGAGTTCGGATAGTTTCGTGTTCTTGTAGCATAGTGTGCTCATTTCGGTTTGCCTTTTATAGGTAATACTCATTATTCGACAGCTGTGTGAGTTTTTAATGGGCAAGTGGTGTGGCATAAAAGAAAAAAAAAAGAATGAAGGAAAAAAAAAAAGCAAAACAGAATACGGATGCAAAATCTTAATTTCAAATGTTAATTGAAATTACCTTAATGCGATATCAGTGCACGTACACTAAAAATAAAAGTCATTAAGTTGCTATAGTGTGTTTTCCTGATACTGTTACACCAAGTCAAACCGGGTTAAGCCAAGTGCAAAAGTTTGTACACGCTTTGAATAAAATACAGAAAACAAAGAAATTAAATTTATACTATTGACACATTTACAGTAGTTTGTTCACATATTATCATATTCTTAAATGCCTAAAATTATACAGTATATTATTTTTATTTGCTACTGATTTTTAAAATTGTTTGGATTCTTGTCCTTTTTTTTATGTTGGACATACCACCCTGAAAACACTTAACGGATGAATAACGTCTTAACCCTTTGAGCCCTCAGCCATTTTCAGGGTCATAATAATGTCAGTAATTATAATAGCTGTCTATACATTTTATTTCTTTCAGGACAGTCTAAGCTATCCATATATTCCATCATTTGATATCAAAACACTTGCATTTATCTTATATTTGCATTTATAAAAATTTAAATCAACATTGCATCCTATGAAATGTCTACATTTGTATAAGTCTACCATCAAAAATGTTTGAAGTTTTGTTTATATATGTATTTTTTGGGGAGATTGTCTGTAACCTGGAACTGGCAATAGCAGAGCTATGATTGTGGGGCACTCTAAGAAGAAGTGTAATTCATATGTTTATATCCACAATCAATGAACAATGTGCTTATTGGAAACAGAAAAAACAGCATGCAATATGAATATACAAATCCAGAACAAAATACAATATGTGTATACGAACCCAGAACTTGGTATCCAGAATCGTTAGGAAGAAAGTCATTGAAAACACTAGGGACAAACTCTACCACCTTCTCAGCAGGAAGTGGTGGCATATCTAAATTTCTCTCTCTCTCTCTCTCTCTCTCTCTCTCAGAGACATGACCTGTGTGTGTCAAGCCTGTCCTTTGATCACGGCTTCACACAAATTAAGATGTAAGTAAGCACAATGTTGAAGAGTCGAGGAAATTTGTTGTTATTTCAAAACAGGATTACTTGATGAGTGTCTCTCTCTCTCTCTCACACACACACACACACACACACACACACACACAGAAAATGGCTCTTTCGAAATTCTACGGTCTGCTGTTTACTGTAATATATGGTATATGGTGAAGCAATTTGATTTGGCTTTAATTAATATTGCCTAATCTGTCACAGACTCCAACAGAAACCAATTTCGAAAACTCAAGAAATGAAATGAAAGTGAAATTTATGAAAAGCCTGCCATGTGCGTGATTACAAATTAAAATTTGTAGTTGTTGGCAAAGTGTTTTATTTATCCTTACCAATTTGCCAAAAATTACCATTTTAATTTGTTAATCAACACCATGCCATATATTTTTATCATTTTATTGGTGAGAGGTACAACTTAGTCCACTTTATTCCCCAAAGCAGCCACTGAATATTTTTCTTTAATAGCAGATTGCCATGTGTTTTATTCCTCAATTGAAGCCTTGTAGCGAAAGGCATTGGAGCATTGGTAAGACTTTTAAAGTTCTCAACAACAACATTAACACGGACAATATGTGTGTATAGGTAGTGTATGTCTGCCCAGGTGTTTCATTTGGTTTCTAATTAATACCTTCTCTCACACGCACTCAAAAACCTTCTTTTACGTGACTCAGTTCATGATACACTAGCTCTGGGAATAGACAGCGATGCAATCATCTCTCTCGAGTGCAACACTGAAAAATCTCAGTATGCTGACCTGCGACCGTGAGTATCCCTCTGTACACACAAGAAACACCAACATTGTTTATTTGAGCAGTGATGAGTGTAACGCCAGGCTCCAGAGGCCCCTTATGAGACTGAAGTTGCCCAGAGCCCTCGTAATAACGGGACAAGCGAGTCATTTGTAGCAAGACTGCTTCATCTCCTCGTCACTCTCTACTTTTTCCATTAAATGAGCTGTCACTCGGAAAGGCGTCCGAGCCCTTGTTGTGCAGCTGCACTGCGGAAACAAGACGGAAAGGGGGGAAAAAAACCACCAAAAATAAGGAAATGAAAACGAAAACAATGCACTCGAGATTCTTTTCAACTTCAGAGGTGTCACTCTGTGATTTCTAGCACACCCAATTAGTCCTTCTAAATATAGCCAGCGGGCTCCGGTGAGCCGAGTGGGAGCGAGTGTCATAATGCTGGTTAGCAGCGTGGGAGGTAGTTAGGGAGTCTGTTTGGGAATACACATGGCCCGGGCCTGCCAAGATGCCGAAGATTTAGAGTGGGGATAACAAGACAGAAAGGACACGGTCCACAGGCCGCAACCACCGCTTATTACCATCAGCACAGAGAATCAAAAATACAACAAGCGTGTCCCGCCCTAGCCCACCTTCCCTTCCATTATCATCATTATCTGCGCTTACAGTATTTGTAAATTCAGAGGCTAAACGCATAATTTTAAGAGATAATCACTCATCGCTTGACTATTTTTATTTTAGTGCTGCAGTAGGAATTGGTGCTTCTTTCTAACAGCCCACATTTCAAGATAAATTGCGCAAAAAGTCACATACTGTATAAAACAAAACAGCTAAAGCATTTCACTATTAATGCTGATTATTTATAGCGTGCATTTATATTAGATGGGAAATCTGTATTAACATTATTGCATGTCACTGCAGCCCTTCTCATTTTATAAATGAAGTTTTTTTTCCCCCCTTTTTCGCAGGGATAAAATGTAACTCTAGGCACCGATTCCATTCACTCCAGAATCAAATCTGTCTCAGTTATTAATTAAAAGTCAATTCATAACAAGCGCCGTGCTTTGCTGATCTCTCCTCATTACTCTAAGAGCTGCTTTATTTCAGCCAGAAATGTAGATTAAATTTCAGTTCTCGTGTTATCCGAAGCTTTTGATTTTTTTTTCTTTGGCAAGATGACACACTCGCCCACAGAAAGTGCTTCATAATTCAAAATACAATTAATGTATTCATTGCAAAGACTCTTAATTAATAATGATTACGCCAGAGCGCTCCTCGATTCTGATCGGTCAGAAGGATCAGAAGGTGTTGATTAATTTTTAAAGCACAGGTTTATATTAATGTACCAGCTTAAATACTATAGTACCTTGTACGGTGTGATCATTTTAAATCCAGTGAATAATTGTAATAAATCCTCTAATAAACAGGAAGCAGGTGTTATGCTTAGAAAGTGCCACATAAACTAAACCATGTAACAAATCTGGTTTAATATCATGCTGTTTCTTTAACAATATACTATTTTACTATTTACTGAAGGAGTCTCCAGTGTCAGTACAATCAGAGGCAAAGATGTTAATAAAATTTCTGCTATCGATAAGACAGAGGAGTTTACAACTTGCTGTTTCTTCCGTGTTTTATTAACTTTAAGAAAGAGATCCTAGTGAGCAATGCCCGATTATGGTGGCCAACTGGCTTAGTGGTTAGTACCGTCACCTTGCACCTCCAGGGTCTGGGTTTGATTCCCTGGCTTCGATTTGCATGTTCTCCCCGTTCTCCAGGTTCTATGGTTCCTCCGGGTACTCCGGTTTCCTCGCACAGTCCAAAGGCAAGCAGATTAGACTAACTGGCGTCCACAAATTGCCCATATTGTACTGTATGTGTGAGTGTGTGTATGAGTGAATGTAGGAAATAAGAATAAATACACGAGTCACCATTGGCCTCCATGGATCCTAGTTGGACTACAGAGGTTCCTAGATGAATGAATGGATGAAATGCCTGATTATAGCTGCTATAATCCAAGTGAGAAAGAGAACTCACACATTTAGCAGATGTTCAACAACATTAAAAGTAACAAAGCTGACAAAAAGTATATTACATTTCTTACATATTCCTAAATTCAAGATTCAAGACTCAAAGAACATTATTATTCCCAGAGCGGAACTTCTTTGCATTGTCATAGTTGATCACTGTTTAAAAAGAGAGGAAGAAAGGAATCACATCAATACATTTATAATTACAAGAAAAAAAATCTTGGTATAAAAAAAAAACAAGAACTATAAAGGTGAGGGTTAGAGTTTAAAGCTTTATTATACAACAGAGGGAGCCTGAAGTGAAATGGAATGACAGATATTGCATATCAGGGTTCAGGGATGAACTCAAGCCAGGTGAACATAATAGTGGCACAGTAGGGTGACAGAACATGGGAGGTGAGTAGCATGAATCGAAACACAAGTACTGTAAACAAACACTAAAACAACAAGGAAGTCTGAACTCTAGCATATGGAGGAAGTGCTAGGCACAAGGGTGGAAAATCATGACAGCACCGCCCCTTCACTTCACCCAAAAGTGTTACTCCTGAAGTGTCATTAGCAAGATGGCACACTCTGGAAATAAGAAATGGAGCGCCACTCACAACGAAGCCAGCAGGATGGACTGAGGTCCTTTTAAGTGCAGAATATAAGTATAAGCTGCCATGAAGTCTACCTTGTCCACCTCCGGCATGAGCTTGGATGTGGAGGCTGCTTTGTTGGCCTCGGGCAAGAGCTTGGTTATGACCTAGCTCCACCACCACCCAACCAATAATTTCTCTGAGAAGGTTTAAACTCTATCAGTGGAAACATCCATTTCATAAGTTCAAAAAGTTTCTAAATACCTTACAGGCTTAGATGTCTCTGAGTCACTAGGTTTTTTTTTTCTCTGCATGCTAAACCAATGAGCTGGGTCAATATGACCCTGAGTCATTCTTTCTCCTCTGCCTATGGGTCTTCCAGCCTCCCAAATTAAATTGGCATTCCAACAGATATCCAACTGGAGGAGATTAAATGCCATCATAGGGGGTCATGATGTCTAAAAGTATAATTTAAGGAAAACAGATTGAGTTGAATTCAGACAGGCTAAATCTGCCTTTTTGCTGCTATCTGTTTTCTGCTGCCTGCATGTTGAAGGTGTTGCCCTCGATCAGGAATCAAAGCAGCTGGAACTGCAGATCCGATTAATTTGGTCAGCAAAGTGAATGTTTGCAGACTTTTATTGTATATTACCATACATACCATATTCTTATTACATACTGCACCTTCACATTAATCATTCTTGCCCCTGTAATTATGGACCCATACCCTCATTTACCATATTGTTATTTATTGTTAATAGGCCACTTACAGTATGCACTTCTGGTTAGATGCTAACTGCATTTCATTGGTTTTGCACAATGACAATAAAGTTGAATTGAATTTAACCTAATCGAATCGAATCAAATCTAATAATCTAATCTAATCTAATCTAATATCATACTTTATCTTATTTAGAACCCGATGAAGTGGTTAAAATAAAACTCTTTATGCATGCCTGTAGTAGGCCTGGAACACTGCTCTGGTATTTTAGTATGAATGACTGTAAATTAATTAACTAATGTTGCTTTATTCTAAAAGCAACTCTATTTAATGAAGATTGTACAATATAGAGGCGGCACAGTGGCTTTGGGGTTAGCACTGTCGCCTTGCACATTCAAGGTCTTGGTTTGATTCCTGCATTGGGGTCTACTGTATGTGCATGGAGTTTGCATTTTCTCCTTGTGCTTAGGTTTCCTCCCACAGTCCAAAGACATACAGATTAGGCTAACATGCATTCCCAAATTGACCGTAGTGTGAATGCACATTTGAATGTTGACCTGAGGTCCTACCACTGTCGTAAAATATGAATAAATAAAATTAAAATCATCATCGGCCTTCACAGCCCCTAGTTAGACTTCAAATATTCTTAGATTGATGGATAGATGTACAATATACACTCTTTCCTAATTGTCTATAAACTTTCATAGCAGTAATTGATGACGAGCATATCAAATGAATTTGAAATTGTGGTAGAACTATGTATGAATTAGACATTTATCCATGGTATACTAAATATCCAACAACCCACTGACTTACAGTGGACCATCTGAATAAAGTGACACTATAAACTCAACAATAAAAGTATGTTTTAGCCATACACTTTGTTAACATGAACATAAAATCAAGTATCTATACACAAGCATTGGGAGTAGAATTGGTTGTTCTGAAGAACTAAGTGACTAAACATGATCCTATTATAGAATTCCACTTTTGCCACTAGTCAATTTGTGAACTTTCTGCTCTCTCAAACTATGCTAAATGAAAATCAAATGAAAGTGACAACAGCTCAGTCCCAGAGTGGTAGACATTACAAACCTACAGAGCAAATCTTCTGAGCCCTGAAACATGTAGCATGTGAAGAATGGATATCAGGAATAAGCTTGGCAAAAGAGTAATAGTCAGCGATCCTCATAGGAGGATTGTAAAAGGATATACAGTACACACAATGTAGTTTGTTTGTATGTAGAGAAAATGTGATGTTCTCATATAAGGCCAGCGGGGCCTCATGAGGCTACCATAAAATGCAACAACAAAAATCAATCAGCTGCTATATTTTCACATATAAATGAGATCATACATTCCTAATGTAGGCCTTGTAGACACAGGAAAATGCTTGCACATAAATACTAATATAGATTTGAGCCAAGACACTGCAGAGTATTGAAGCAATGTTAGAGATTAGTGAAAGATGCTAGGGTCTCCTTGGTTCTCCATTTAAGTCCATGCTTTGTAGCTCCATTTAAGGAAGCCTCCCCCCTTTATTATTGTCTGCTTTAATAAATATTTTAATTTATTTGATTTTATCCCATGTAGAATCAAGAGCATCGTTTTAGTACCATCACCATACACAGACAAGCCACCGTAGGAAAAAAAAAAATCACCTTTGAGATTGCAACACAATCCTGACTGCTCCCAGGCAATTGAGAATCACTTGGATACACTGATACACAAAACTTGAGAGATGCTTATTGGGACTTGTGGTCTGGATCTCTTTAGAGTTTGGTTGTCGCTCAGCAGCTCAGTTGGGAATAGTGGGATGTTTTTGCTTCACCAATCCTCCAGCGATGCTATAAGACTTGTAAAACAGGCATGATCAGGCCTCCTATCCTCTTGCTAAATTCTCTCTGCTTGACTGATGCTACATGGGAGGAGGCTGCTCAACGACTAAAACGCTTGTTCTTGTCAAACCGATGGCGTTTTTACACGGCTATTCCCCAGCAATGAGAGGAAGGAGACACGGTGGATGCCGACTGAATATTCAGTCTTTTCCTCCCCTTCATCTTCAGTGAAGAGTTTCATGATACCTCTAAGCCGTAGACTGACAAGCGTGACCAAATTGATCCGTCACACATGCAAAGCCACGGGGAGATGCAGAGAGCGAGATCAATCACAGCAGGGGGAAAAAATTAAGAGAGCAACAGCAAGGAAGGCTCAGGGCCAACTTACTGATGGTTCCCCATTTTTTATTTTATTTTATAAATTTTTTTTTTACTGAAAAGAGAACCACACTTAGATAGGTAACAATGTTATAAATGCAAAGGAATTTCAGTCTAATTTTATGTATTTAAATAATAAGGTATTCAAATGTTGACATGTATTTTGTATCTTGAAGGATTCAAAATGTATTGTGTATGATCCTTATCAATTAATAATAAAATATTTCATATTTCAATATGATAAAGACTTAACAAAAAGATAAGAGACCCACTAGCCTAGAAAACATACTCTGGTCTATCCTTTGGAAAAAGGTGGCTTAGCTCCAGGAGATGGTTCCTCAACAAGGAACAAGGAACAATAATCCTGGTAGTTTTAATCTACAGTATAGAGCATATGTCGCATAAGAGCCATTGTCAGAGGTCTCAAGTGACCAGTCAAGCCAAATGGCTGTTGGTGTAATCTTTTAATTCTGCCCATGTTGATCTTCTGGTGATGGATCGTGCCATGCAAGTAGCCTGGATAAGGAAACAGGGTAGGTGGTATCGCAAGACACACTGAATAGGTTAGACTGGTGTGTCAAGGAGCTAGGGGTTATTGGGTTTCTAAAAGAGCTTTCTGTAGTATTCCATATGGAACCCCCGAAGAGTTCTCTCAGAGGCACACACCAAAAAAACTGAATTATTTAGGGTACTAGGTGGAACCCTTTCTCTTAGAGAGAATATGTATACAGTAGATAGCAAAGCAAAGGCATCCACACAGTCTCCTTGTTTTGTGAAGGATTCTTGCTTCTTACTGTACGTTTAGAATTTAAATGAAGGCAGAGTAGGCAAAAAAGTATCTTCAAAATTTTAAACTGAACTTTCTTCTTTTTAATTATGTATATGCACCTGCTTAAATAATGCCCAAGAGGAAATTTGACCCTTTTGTTTAATTGTTGAGAAATAAAGAAAAATATATATATTTCCCCAGAGGTGCAACACGCATCACTGCTGCAAAACAAATATCAAGTTCTTTAGATATAAAACTGTGTTTATTGCGAAATCCTAAAGTGTGAACCCTGGAGTCATCTAAAATAACAAATTAAACGTCTGGAGCAGGTGCAGCAGTGACGATGTGAAACAGCTTGCCTTGGCCACTGATGAATTTTTAAATTACTCAATCAATCCAGCCATTTATTCCTGCAATTTACTGTGCACTGAATCAAACATTATTCTTCAGGAGTGACACCAGGTTCATTTGTCTCTTTCTTTCATTTGCTATTTTCTCCCCGTTGGATTTCATTAGCGTGAGCGGCGTCTGCTAACGATGGCCGACAGCGAGGCTGCAGCGACAAGCAGAATGAGGGCCAAGTAAAATTTTAAAGTGGTTAACAATCAGTGACAGCTTTTTATTGCACCATTTCATATCAAATGTCAAAACTATCAATGTTGATTAAGCAGTTTCAAATGGGAATCTCAATATTTAGAGCAAGCTGAGAGGAACAAAAGCAAAAGCCTAGATCATAATTGACATAGCTTAGAACTATAAAAAGACATGAGAGAGAAAGAGAGATATGGAAAAAAAACTTAAAGCAAAAAAGCAGCCAAACACGATTGTGTATTAGAAAAGATCCAGCTAGTGCCATGAAAGTGCCATGAGTCTGCCAAGCATGGGTTTTAACTTCAAAGCTTCAGCTTTAATCTTAAGATATTGTCACTGCCATGCTTATACTGTAGCTGTAATACTCTAGCCATAACTGTGCCATAATTTACAAATTATAAAAAGACCTTGCTAAAATGCCTTAAGGCAGGAAACATCGTATGCTGTGTTATATGTTGCATTATCCTGTCTATTCTGCATTAGATATACAGTAATGTAATTTTTTTGTCTTATTTTTGTCTTATATCCCCTGCTACATTCCAGTGTTTCACACGGATCAGTGTTGATGGGATCATCCATGGACTTAAAGGATTTTTTAATGTTTGCACCATTTAAATGTTTTACTTCAGCTAAAATCTCATCACCTTACTGTGCTTGAAGTGTCCCGAAATGTCAATCAGTTTAACACCTTCATTCACCAGAAATTTCATCATAATCCCCGGTTTGACTTGTATGTACTTGTATGACCGTTGTATTTTTATTTTAATTGGGAGAAATCCTATTTCTCAAAAAACATAGCATTTCATGCTAGCAAGAAAATTCAAAGCACAAAATAAACATGTTGACACTGGAGACTCCTTCCATTATTACTATTCTTAGATTACATTATTACTTTTGATGCACAAGTGCCTGAGTTCCCTTTCAAAGGCTACACTCGATGCTGCGTGAAAACGCTATGGGAATATCTTTCCGTGTTGCCGGTTGTGAAGCATGTGTGTATCAAACATGCCAAATTTTGCCTTATATAACCTCGGTCGGGTGACGTCATCTGATGAGACGCACCTGCAGGTTATAAATAGGAGTGAACCGGAAACAT
>JAQMYG010000038.1:4661079-4673155 GCA_030014215.1 Clariallabes teugelsi | reverse complement strand
CTGTCATTTTATATACGAGGGGCATTCAAGTCATGCAGGACTTTTCCTTACACATAATAATAACAGAACACAGTTATGAGAGTAAAAACTCTTTATTTCTCTTTATAATCCCCTGTTACACTAATGAACTTATCCCAGTTTTTTTTACTAGTGCTTGGATATGATCAAGATAGACAGTTTCTTCAGTACACCGAAACCTTGGTCAGACTGCCTGCTTCTTGTCTGAAACGCCGGCCTCCCAGGAACTACTTTAATGGCTCAAACATGTGGAACAGCAAGGTCAGGACTATACAGGGGATGTGGTAACAACTCCCAGCTGAGTTCCTATGATGTGCAAGTGGTGTTGGTGAATGATTGTGATTACACCCACAGATGCCTGTCCCACCTCAGGCAGAATATCATTCACAGTCGTACGGCCTTCTTTAAAATGTCATTCAAATGCTTAACTGCGTGTCATTTACTGGCTAAGCGTCTCATCACTGTACTGTGCTTGAAGTCTTCTCCAAATGTCAATCGCTTGTATGCCTTTAATCATCAGAAATTTTATCATAAGTACTGGTTTGACTTGAACGCCACTCAGATATAGTCATTTTTTATTCTTTCTCCTCTTCAAACTAATTTATTTATTTATTTATTTATTTTACATACCACAAAATGATTGCTTCATTTGTTCTGTCAGTTTACGCTATTCTATATAAACCATCTCAGGCTCATGGTGCTTACACAAATATAGAATGTAATTCTTGCAGAAACTATATATTTTTTGTACTAGAACAAATTACAAAAAGCCTACAAGATTCTGTTCATCCCTGAACATTAGAGGCATAGAGATCTTTCCAGAATATAAGCTTCAAGCTCCATGTAAAAAGAAATCCTTAAGTACAGGTGACAAAAACATAATTCCTAGCACTTACATCGAACAGAAGGTGGTCCCTGGTGAGCTTTAATTTAAATCCTCTGTGCAGGTTAGCCGTGTGGTGTAGGTTAGCCTGGTGTAAAGCTGTCCAGTTAAAAGGATTTGTCTTGGTGGTACAGATGTTTCAGTTTTACATTTAGGTTTAACCCAAATGAACTTGCAAACCTTGCAATGATGCTTTGTGGTTCATGCCTCAGGGATCCCTCAAGGCTCCATCCTCGGATCTCTCTACATTCACTAAAAACAGCCTTCTACAATATAAATTTTAACTCTATGTTGATTTATTAAATCTTGATGGACAGTGTACATTAAAAAGCTCAATGCCTGGAGTGCGGATTTGTGAAAACTTGTGGTTTTTATTATTTTAACAATAAAAAGAAAATGAAACTATGAAAAACTATGAAATTATTTTACTTACCACTTTAATACATATGGGTTCCTTATGCCTAACACCGTGATTACTTTTCATCTTGCATTTAACACAAAATTATTTTTCAGCTTGGATGATTAAACAAAATTGCTGACAGAATGTCATTGATGCTTGTATTTAATACTGGATTGTTGAATCATAAGCTTGGGCCCTGTCGGGTACAAAACAAGACAGCATCATATTACTGTGGTTTCAGCTTTTCATAAGCTTCCTCTTGAATTTAGGATTTGGTCTGAGGATTTATAGTTTGTTTTTAAAGCTCTAAATATCCCAACCCAGTCTGACACTGCGGATATGGTTTGAAACCCTCGAGGGTAACGCACTGCTTCTCATTGATCTAAGCTAAAACACAATCTAGTCTTATGTTTGTGTCATTGTGTCAAAGTTCTGGAGTCTACCAATTAATTAAGGACATGCTTCTGAACATCAATGTACTTTGTATCTCTCTTTAAACTGAAGCTCAGTACAAAGCTTTATTTATTAGCTGTATTATATATGTGTGTCTACATGTCGAGCTAACTGGGAAAAACTAAGAACAACAAAACAGCAACTTACTTTTTTGCATTGAAAACAAGACTTATTTTGTTGTAAACTGGGTTAAAGTTAACTCTTTGTTTTTTGGCATTTGTTCTTTCATGAAGAGTCACTTTGTCCATTCTGTAAATATCACTCACTTACAGTAGCTATCTAGTTTAGATAATAAGCAGCACATTGCATCTCTTTAGACTGAAGGATTTTAAATAATTGTGTTATTGGCACAGAGCGCAGGCATTCAGATGTTTGGGTTACAGATCATTTGGATTAATATCCCTGCGGTATCACCAAGTAATAGCCCGGTATTCTAGACTAATAATTTTATTGCACCACAGAAGCCTTAACTAAATAGTGTGGCTGGAATAGCCACTTCTAATCACACACTGCACAAGCAGCTGCAGCTCAGGCTTAAAAGCGTGGAGTTTCCAAATCAATCCTACGGGGAAGATCCTACTAATCTAAGCCAATCAATTTCACAGATTTTTTACAATCATGTACAGTATTCGGGTCGTACTGGGACTTGTGATGAAATTTCTAGTGAATGATAAAAAGCAATTGACATTTACAGAAGACTTCAAGCACAGTACGGTGATGAGACTCTTATTAAAGGAGTTCCTGGAAAGCCAGTGAGTCAGACATGAAGATCATGGTATCCTAGCACTAGTGAAACGCTGGAATAAGTGCATTAATGAGAAATAAAGGGAGTTTAGAGAAACAGGCAAATGAGTTGAGAGAAAAAGGGAGTTTTTACTCTCATAACTGTGTTCTGTTATTCTGCACAATCAAAAGTCCTGCTTTGACCTGAACACCCCAATTTATAACTTTGGTTATATCAATGACCAAATTAGTATCACTGCAACCAAAGACAACTGATGACTTAAAAATTCAGTCAAAATTTTTAATAAAAACTAAAATGAAACGAGTTGCTATCATGCATCATGTTATTTATTTATTAATATCACAGGAGAGAGAGAGTGCTGATATTCAGCACAACAGCATGACCTCGAGTGTGATATTGTTATTATACAACAGTTCAACAAACCCCACTTAGGTCATTGTTTGTTTATTTAACTGGTCATTTCGCTCTGCCAACACATATCCTTCCTCATCTGATAGGAACAACCTAACCGCGACTGGCAGAGCTGGTACTTTTAAATTCTTACTGGTACTACAGTATGTAGCCAAAGTTGAGGAGAATAAACCATGGCTCCTTTTTATTTTTACTTCAAAGATCCATATACGAACTCTCCGACACACTGTTTGCAATCGAGATAGCACTTCAAGTCGTGTGCTAGCTTTTATTTCGCTTGGACTGTGTGGTGCTAGATTGAGGTGAACACTAAGAGTGAATTTACTGTTATAACCAGAATGTTAGCCACTTTTATAAAATCTATTTAATTAAAATGTTAGTACATCTCACTAAGAAGTAACTAGCTTGTTAGTTTACAAGTAAATATTTAGCTATTAGGCTATGATAGATCTCGGAAATGTACTTTTCAATGCATTCACAATATAATGCTAATAATACTGATTAGCGTTCTCAAGAAATGACTGAGACCTGTTTCTCTTGCTAGTATTTAGGATACTAGTACAAAGTAGTTCTTTGAACTCTTGTGAGCTGTTTTAAAACATCTTTAAGCTTCATGTTTTGAAAATCTTTTCCTCTCGGTTGCCAAAAAAAAAAAGATGGATGAAACTTGTGAGAAAGAGAATAAAGATGAAAATGTTTGAGCGTGCTCTGTTTTGTTTCCCGGCAATATCTGGTAAACTTCATCTACATGACATCTAATTCATCCCAGGCCACGATCTTACAGTAGATGTTTCTCTTCCAGTGCTCGCCATTTCTGTTCAATAGCATGAAAAAGTGTTTTTCACAAATACATTTAAACTGAAATAAAATAATCAAAATAAAAGATAGAATTTAATTGAAATAATAATAACATATATACATGTAAAATAGATGGTCAATGATAGGTTTCATTTTAGAAAACACTTAATTAAAGTTCATTCAAATAAAATACAAAATTAATAGAACAAAAGGAATGAAAAATTATAGGTAAAAAATTATTTAAAAAATTTAACAGTTTAAAATTATCTAAAATTATCTAAAGAATATAAAAATGTACAAATTAATAATCAAAATCAATAAATTTTACAAAACTTACAGTTAATAAATTGGTGCAAAAATAAGTAAGTTATATAGGAAAGAATGAAAGAAAGAAAGTAGGAGCGAAAGTTGAACAATTGAAAATTTATATATAAATGCTCTTAACACCTGATTTAATATTAATTAATACTTTTCTGTATGCGTTTTGTTCAAAAAGTATTTTCAGTCAGTGATATTATCCTACAGTAAGTGAGAATGTTGTTATATTCATTTCACGCTTACTATAGGTCTAATCTGGAGATGGTTTGGAATATCCACGTTAGACCAACAGTGATCTATAAATGAATAAATAGTAAGATATAAATATATTTTCAGTAAATAGATTTGACATTCTTCTTCTTATTTTTATTATTATGAGTCTATAATATAAAGTGTGTTTAAGATCTGGAGAGATGTTTTTCCTGTCTTCTTGACAGACAAATGTCTCCTAAGCCAGTTTGCTTTTTATTGAGCAAATGGAAAGTGCAGTCGCAGTCAATCTCACAGTCCCGACGAGAAAGGAAGTAATAAGGTGACCTTGTTTTCTCTTTGTTTTCTTTTCAGTCTCAGCCTGTTTCCTTTTATTTGTGTCCTTCCCCTGAGCTCCAGCTGCACTATTTCCTTCATTTGCACGCTCGAGTAAATTTCGAATGGGAACGAGTTTCAGTCTGACGATGGATCCCAGTAATATCACGGCAGGATTTATACATAAGGCATGTCTGTTATGATATTGTTTTTCAAATATTTTGGTTGACATGATGAGTCATGTGTTCAACCTCATGGTGATTTTAGTAATGGAAAACTTTAGAGCTTCGCAGATCATTGCAGTAACTAGTGTGTTTAAGGTTGAAATTTCAGATTGAGCAGAGTAACGAGGAGTCGAATGAAATGCTGTTGAAATGCCGCAGATGGAGGTCGTAAGGAATCCCCTTGCTGAACCAAGCGATCCCGCGTAGGCTTATGAAATTAAGCATATTCGCAAACTTGCTCCAGAATCTTGGCTTTACTTCCCTATTTGGCCTGTGTGTCACTGAGCCTCAGCCAGAGAAAAGACTTTGAGCCATGGAACAGGAATTAATTTTTTCTCTCTCTTTTTTTTTTCTTTCTTCGTATCAGGAAATCCGAAACATCCTCTCACTGTATTCTTGTGAAACCTCTTCACATGTGAGTCACAGTTACGGTGACCAGTGAATAAACCGCTCGTCTTCTTACAGAGTTGCTTCGACTTTATCCTGGTGTCTTGACTTTCTTCCCTGTTGTGAGTCACCTGATTAGATTAGCTTGAATTGAGCATGATTCCTGGCATTCATGTGTGGTCACAAATGATGCTGGACCTGTGCATCATCATTCATATTATCTCTATTAACCAAACTATCAGGTGGAATTTTTTATCACAACCATGTCAGGCTTCCTGTTACTTTAATCTCCAAACCCTGTACTGTATATTGATATCCTGTAACTGCATGTGAACTACTGTATGTAGCACAACATATGTTAGGGGAAAGTGTGATGAGACAAAGTTACTACTTCCTCTCTAAAGTTCATTGTTTTGCATCAACAGCAAATATTTCTAATAGTCCTATTCAAACACAGACATATGCCTAGGATTACAAGAATTTATGAAGAAAAGCACAGAATAAAGTTTAATAACTTTGAAGCATTCACAAAACAAGTCTGTTCCTGATAGCACTTATGTTAGAGCAGCTGTTAACAGTTGCTGCTAACTGCATTGAAAAGGCCCTGTAAATGATCTATTACTATAGAAATTATAACCTGTTAGTCCAAGGTATTAATACTGTACTATAGACACATGATTGGAAGCTGCACTACTTTTAGAGCTGAGCTTTATAGAAATAATCAACTAATTAGAATTCAGAATTAAATAGCTATGTAAAAAAGCAGCACATAAAATGGATTCTGATTTGAAAACAAACAAACTGCGCAACAGACATCAACTCACAGTGATGGCTGAAAAGGTCTTTTTGGAAAGATCTGACTGAGCCATGTGTCAGCTAATATGAAACATTCTGGGGTGGGGCTTTAGTGATTCATATTGACAGAGCAAGATGGAGGGTGTAATTAGGGGGAAAGTGCAGACAGACCCCATGGTTAATGGACAGAAACTATTTTTTTTTAATGGCATTTTATGAGAAATTACAGAATTGGATAAATATAATTTTTTTCCGATTGTGTTGCATAATTCCCGCACTGATTCAGAAATTTGAACAACATTGAAAGAGATGACATCACCTTAGGAAAATACAGAACTGTATCTAACTTCCTTTGTTTCATTCAGGTTAAATACAGCTTTTGTGCTTTCCGGTTGATTATAACTGCACTCTGGCACACATAGCCACGCCTAGGTATGAGGACACTGAGGTCTTTCCGAAGATCCATTTATTCATTATCCAAGAATTCATTTATCAAATTTAATATGAACAAATGGCAGTGTTCGGATAATATAGTTGCAGTATATGGTCTATTTGCAGCAGTGACAATTGATGTTCTTTTTTTACTGACCTGAGATCAGCTGATGAGGATGCTTTAGATTTGTCCACAGACTCGATTAACCCTCACGCCAAAAGTCCGAGGCACATGCTAGGAAATGTTATGAATCAAAGATGCCTTTAAAAATAATAGAGTTGAACATTGCATGTACAGTATAAAACATCCATATGTTATGAGGTAAATAGCTGGTTTAGTGCATTTCGGAGAATATGCTCCGATTCTTCTAGCAGCCCTCACTCTCATACTGTAGATGTGCCTCTTTTTGCAGATAAACTCGGAGCGCCATCGTTATGAGACGCTATCATGAATAAAAGATAAAACATAAAATAACAAATAAACTGATCAACTCAGATCTTATGTAAAATTTAGGACAAAGTACCTAACGCATGGCTAAACAGGCACAAGATGATGTCGTGGACTGTTATTTATAGTCTTTCGGCTGCTCCCGTCGAGGGGTCGCCACAGCGCACCATCCAATCGGCGCAACAACTTGGCCCAGGTTTTACACCAGATGCCCTTCTTGACACAACCCTCCCGTTTTATCCAGGCTTGGGATCAAACCCTAATCAAGTGGCTGGGAACTGAACCCAGGTCTTTTGCATGGCAGGCAATAAACCTACCACTGAGCTACCAATTCCCTAGGTGATGGTCTTGATTACTGCATGTCAAAACGTTACATGGAAAGAAAAGATTTTCTAAAGCCATTCAGAATAAGACAAAATAGACCGTTTACACATTCATATTTTACTGTGTGCTCAGTGTCATAGATTATCCCGTGACTAAGTATGACAGCTTAATGACTCGCCTTATGAAAGCACATTAGTTACTTTGCTAAAGACCAAATGTGCCCAGGTTCCTTGATAATTGAAGTGAAATTAGTAAAACGTGGACGTGCAGCGAGTCAGTGCATGGAGAGCGAGGTGGGTGGCTGCTGTGATCGTTTCCTGACGAAGCTCTTTGTCTGTTTTCGACAGCGTCTGAATCTTTACCTCTTAAACATTCATTAAAGCCAACACACTGAGTCATCGAAGATCCCTTTCCCAGAATAAAACCCGGCTGATATGGAATCACGGAGAGCGTGAAAACAGTAATTAGAAAGCAGAGTGTTGTGCAAGCAGAGCTTACAAATAACAAACTACTGTAGCTAAAAAAAAAGTGATTTAATGTGATACCATGGACTCTTTCACGTCTGTGTGACTAAAGTGAACCGGAACCTTTTTTTCAGTGTAGGAAATATTTATGTCCTCTTGGTACTAATAAAGCAACAATGAGCACCGTTTATGTTTCCGTCTCGATGACTTCGACCCCGTCGTCCCATCGCTGCTCTATTTCTGACATAATGGATGAGTAAAAATAGTGCATTGTACTGAGAACTTTCTGGTGTTGCACGACCTCCGAATTCTGAGACACGGTAATGTGTGAAGGTGTTCACATAGCTGGCACACACACACACACATCAACATTTCACACGGTCCCTATTGTTTAACATAGGAAACTGCCTGGCACGTTATCTCCACCATCGGAGCAAAGAAAAGGCACGGACGACTCGAAGGACAATGGGCTTCGTCTGACCGCTCGGAGTTCCTTGAGCTCAGACGAGCGAGGTTAATGTGGGACCGCTTCCTACGACGACTGGTTTCTTCCTTCGGAGATGATCCTTCAGAGAGTAATGAAAGAACTCGCTGATTCTGGGGCTCCACTGAGACTTGCTAGACAGAATGGAATCCACAAAGAATGAAGTTTGCTCATGTCTCAAGTAGGGCTGTGCAATTAATGGAATTTCAGTTACAATTTTGACTTCTGACGATTAAGCGCTATTGTGTTATTTATTTTTCACACTTTTTTTTTTTTTTTGTATTGGAAATTCATCACATCCTTTTACTTTATATCACTGTGCTTTCGTTCCTCACTAAAAAACACCAGGTTCGTTTATTTATAGTTGAATAAATGCATGATGTTTCCAAAGTTAGTGAGTTATTGTGTTGATGCAAGCAAAATAATATAATAATATAATGTAATATATAATAATAATCGTGATTATGATTTTTGCCATAATCAAGCAGACCTAGAGGCAAGTACACCACAGGATAGGTGATTTCTGTGGCTCGTTTCTATAATAATGTGTTGGTCTAAGTTGTATTGTGTATTATACTGCAGGTTGTCAGCACCCTTTTTACCAAAAATAGTACAATGCCGCATAGCATTTCTTAGAATTTCTCAGTATTTCATACGTCCACCTCCGTGCTACATCTGAAAAGGAGATAAGACTCAAGGAAAAATCTGACCTAATATCGAAAGTGGTCATCCTGGGAAGAAAAATAAAACAATAAGCAAAGACCTTGGTGCAAGTTTGGAAATTTGCGCTGATGTGTATTGCTGCAATACTGTAATCTCCAGATCTCCTCTAAGGAATGTCAAGAATGTATTTTTTCCCCCTAATAATCTTATTGTTTAATCCAGGCTCATGTACTGTAACTGTAGCGGTTTTGACTCATTAGCCTGGGGTTTTGATGACAGATATCAATTCGCTTATATTTTTTTATACACACTGCATGCTGTAATTGTTGTAATACTGTCTCACTTCATAACACAGAATACTTTCGTTATCGCTGGTGTCGATCGGTCACGGCTCAGGTCCTGGAGTCTCCCAGACAGCCGTACGATTTTCCATCGTGAGCTTCGAACCACATGCCGCTTGCAAGAGAGCTTGTTTTCACACCCTGACAAAAATCCTGTGCCCCTGAGACTCTGGGCATTTCAACACAGAGGCGCTTGTTTTTATCTCCGTACATGGACCTGCGTTTTTCGGGTTCACGATGAGGCCCAGCGGCAGCCAAGTGACGACACTTCGGTCTATTACAGAGTGATTTACACGGTGTGGTTTTATGGATGAGTGGAAACGCTTTCCACATCATACGGTTCTTATTTGTCCACATGTGTAACGTATAGAGAGCGGGTTAGACGACTGGCCGATGCTAATATGGACCAAGTTTTGGGTTTGTTATATTCTTTCAAAGAGCCTTGTTTCTTTTTTTTTTTGGTTTGTATGATATAATGGTTTAATAATTTATACATCTTTGAAATTAATCACTTCTTGGAAGCTCCGCGCACCCTTGTTCCATCTTGTTTTCTTTGATAAAATGGAATTGGACCAATATTGGCTACTTTTGAATAACATTTAGCGCATAACTAAGGCACAACATTGCAAATACCGCTGCAAAACCAGCTTATTTGTAACGTTTAACTTCCTCAGCTGAAATAATCTTGGAAGGTTTATATTGTTGATTCAAATTTTAATTTAGTTATTGTTTGGGAATTAAGCGGATTTCCTCCGCAGGACTCAAACCCGGGCCACAGCAGTGAGAGCCCCGGATGCTAGCCACTCGGAAACCTGTTGCTGATGCTAGTAAATGCACACATACCGCTTTGTCAACAGAGTCAATTCAAAAATTACATTAATGCATTTTCCCAAACTACTAAATCAGGATGCAGCTGAAAGGAAAAAAAACAGCATCAGCAGTATGAGTTGGTCAAGGTTGTACAGGTTTGTGCTGTTTACTGTACCATCAGAGATCCGTTCTGTCGATTGCGCAGGTGGGACGTCATGCGAACAGATGTTAAGCGCCATAAATGCTATAAATAAATGTTCATATTATATTGTTTTGAGGTTATACTTGCAATGTTGTTTCGGGGTCATTTTTGTTCAGTTAAGGTCATCCCGATGTCATTTCCTCAAAGAGGTTCTAATTCTTTAAATCAGCGCTGTACGGATTTTGTGTTTTGAGTCGATGAAAATAGCGGAGCACCGTGTTAGAACAGTGGGGGGTTTCTCAGTCTGTCTTGTGGAAGACTGGGATTCGATTTCTTGATGAGAAATGCGATTCCAAACCTAGATAAAATGGGGAGGGTTGCGTCAGGAAAGGGACCCATCGTAAGAACCTCTGCCAAATTAAATATGCGGATTGGATAATCTGCTGTCACGGCTCCTATCGGGGGTCAATGACTAAAATAGATAAACTGCACTTTTGTTTCTTTTGAAGAAGCTTAAGCAGGCCTACAAAGAGATTTAACACTGTAAAAATGATAAAGTAATTTAAATATGCCGTGTTGTGTTTTATTTTAGATGAGTTGCAGGAGAAAAAGACAGCCATGTGGACATTAGACATTCAGTTATAAATAAGTGATAAAAGGATTACACTGTAAGTAACTAGAGATGGCTTGATACATGTCACAAACCTATTCTTTATCTCCTACACAAAGGTTGTAGCACAGGATTAAGGCCTCATCAGTTTTGTCTTTGAGTCTCCATGAGAGACCACCTTTCCTGTTAAATAACTGAACTTGATTAATGATTTATGCTTTATAACTTGATTATGATTTATTGATTTATAAAAAACAATAACTTTTTCATTATGTTTTCATTACATTTTTCTATTTTCTGTAAAGCTGCGTCGCAACAATATCTTGTTAAAAGCACTTGCATTGAATTGAATAATAGCACAGAAACATTGCTGGTTAAAGTGCTAAATAACCTCCTTGGTCAGGATTTTGTCTCCTTGCTTATTTTGAGGTCACATTTATTCTTTTAATTTCATTAGAAAATTTTTGGGAGAGTTAAATGCTCCTGGCTCAGGTCCTATTTGACTGATTTTGAGTTTAGATGTGAATATTGACAGTTCTACGCATGTGAAACTAAAGTTTAGTGTTCTGCAAGGCTCTGTTTTAGGCCCACTATTGTTTTCTGTATTAAGGACAGTAAAACTATAAGCATCGACCAACCTTGATATCTATTAAATATTTTTTTTCTTAAAAATTATTAAGCATATTTTTAATTTAGCATTTTAAAAAATAGTGGTGGTGGTGGGTTAAAAGACAAAATGTGTTGCAATGAGTTTAAAGTCCAATCCAATTCACAATCCAAAAACAATCAAGTCTCTTTATTTATAAGCAAATTAAAATTAATAATAATACAATTATTTACTTGTATAGCTGCCTTAGTTTCGCTACAGTCCTGGTCTTAATCCCTCTGTCAGGTCTGGACAATATCTACTGTATGTGTATGGATCATTTCACAAAGAAGCCATTGTACACTCCGGCTCTGAATTACTACAGGCTCTGCATGTGCATGTAGTTAGAAAAAGTGTTCTTTGTAATGTGAAAAGATGCTAGGGCAACTAAGCTAATGTCCTGATAGCTTTTTTAAAACATTCACTAGACATGGCTCGGAGATTTACTGTTAAGATATCGCCAAACGAATGCTCTTATACCCTTCCCGTAATGTCTCACTGACGCCTGTGATGGAGGTTTGCAACACAAAACAGCACAAATAGATTCGCATTCAATGCAAAAATCCGAACATTTCTTTTTAAACGTGCAATAATTTAACCTTTTAAACATTACATGGTATTGATGTGTCATCCTGTGTAATGTGTGACTGATCTCAGATACTCCAGAAGATGTTCCAGAGTGGGAGTGTGTTTGGATGAAACAGGAAAATCGAGATCCAGCCAACACAAATCAAATTTATTAGCCAATATCATGT
>JAQMYG010000038.1:4649745-4660979 GCA_030014215.1 Clariallabes teugelsi | reverse complement strand
ATTTAACCTTTTAAACATTACATGGTATTGATGTGTCATCCTGTGTAATGTGTGACTGATCTCAGATACTCCAGAAGTGGGAGTGTGTTTGGATGAAACAGGAAAATCGAGATCCAGCCAACACAAATCAAATTTATTAGCCAATATCATGTGCCAGAATTTTACACAGCATTGGAACGATGATATAACGCATGACTGTCTTTACTATGAATCTCAGGAGGTGTTTCTTCATTTTCCAAAATTAATTCAACACCATGTTTGTCATAATTATATTCATGGCACCAATTAGAAGTCTATTTTCTAAACGGTTTAATGCGATGTGTCTCTTAATTGTGTCCGGTATACAGGAGATTTGATTTCAGCCTGGGTTTTGTGTGTGTGTGTGTTTGTATGGAGGATTCATTGGCTTGCTTTCATACACAGTGATTACTTAATTATGGAAGTTCCGCGATCAGAAATAAAACTCCTGTGCTGTGATGGTTCTTATTCTCTCTGAGCGTATGATACCGTTCATGAACAAACCCGTCTAAAATGAGAGAATCTAACAAACAAAACAAAAAAAAAAAGAGCAAGTACGCAGAGAAGGAGGACGTCTATGCCTCTGGAGGAGTGTTAAATCTGTTGCCTTGTTGTTTCTGGCTTTCTACTCACTCTGAAGAAGTATTTGTTTTTATATCTTTAGTGTGAGCTGAGCTTGGCTCAAATTTGGGACCGTTTGCAAAGAGTTCAATTGTTTCAAACACTTTATATGTTTGTTTGGTTGTGTGTGTGTGTGTTAGGAGCTGTCAGAGCCTGATCTGGAGGAACAGTTGCGTTCTGCGGGCAGCGTGGATGAGCTGATGAAGCTACTCTACCCCAGTTACTGGAACATCCTAAAGTGCCACTCGAAACATACCATCAGTCCTCGTTTCTCTCACCGAGACCCAGAAACGCGATCGGAGGAGTTCTCCTTCGCCGCCGCCGCCACGCACTTCAACCTCGAAATGTTTAAAAGTAAGCTTCTCCTTAAATAACAGATTTTTCGTTTTGACTCTGAGAGCCTTCTGCAAAGTTAACCCTCTCTTATACCACACCAAAGAGACTGTCAGTTTTATTATGAAAGGCATTCAAATTAAACTGGGACTTTTGAATGTTCAGAATAACAAAACAAGTACTGAGAGTAAAAATTCCCTTTATTTCTCTCTATATAATCCCCTGCTACACTAATGCACTTATCCCAGCGTTTCACTAGTGCTTGGATACCATCAAGGTTGAAAGTTCTCTCAGTACGCTGGAGCCATGATCAGACTGCCTGCTTCACTTCACATCTGAAACGCTGGCCTCCCAGGAACTCCTTTAATGGCACAAATGTGGAAATGGCTTGGCACTTGACACTGAAGACTCCTTCTCTCATGATTCTTACAGAATCTCACATGACCATATCAGTGTCTCATATTTATTAACAGTGTGTGTTAAGAGAGTGATGTATTTTGTGCGATATATAGAAATGATAAAATAGAATACAATCTGATTTCCAAATGGACTCAAGCACTATAAAATACTTTGAGAATTTGAAGAAAATGTTGTTTATTTCTGTAATTTTCTTTAATCTAATGCTTTTCCTCTTCCTGTCTGGCCTTCTTCTCTTCGTGCAACAGGTATTGAGGCGGAGTGGAGAAAGACCCTGTGCATGCCGCGCGAGGTGTGTTTAGAGGTGGGGAAAGAGTTTGGGGCACCCACCAACACCTTCTTTAAACCCCCATGCGTGTCTGTCTACAGATGTGGAGGCTGCTGCAACAGCGAGGAGCTCCAGTGCATGAACATCACCACCTCCTTCGTCAGCAAAACCGTGAGTCTCAGTGTGATAATTATACATTCTACAGGAAGAGCATCCATGTTTAATGGTTTACGCTGTCATGTTAACCTTCTTCTCCACTTTGAGTCACCAAACATTAATTAATAAATAAACTATAATATTTAATATTATTATGATTTTCTTTCTTGTTTTATTGATTATCTACAAGATGTCTTCAAGATGTTTTTAATAACAGTCAGTCTCCGGGTGTTTTATAAAAAAAAAAATCTAAGGGCTTATATAGAAGCCTTGCTGGTGTGCTTTAACGGGGACGCTTCAGACATCAAACTGTGCATTTGGGGTTTTGGATATAGAAGAACAGATAGAACCTAAATTATCATTAGTTTTATAATGTGTAAATTTTACCACTACCGGAATAGGAGAATGAGATTGCAAAAATGTAGAACTCTCAAAATTAACTTATTATTATTATTATTATTATTATTATTATACATTTTTGGTCATAAAAACAACTGAAAACAAACCGGGGGGAAAATGTGATCATTTCTACTTCCATTTCCATTTAGGAATTCGGCAGAAGCTCTTATCCAGAGCAACTTGATCATGTGTATCTGTGCTATTTTTTTGCCTATGTGACCTTTTTTTTTTTTTGTTTGTTTTTTTGTTGCTCAGTCATGTGTCTATACAGTAGTTTGTTAAAATAAAATGAAATTTGGTTCATCATATTGCCTAGGATATGATGAAAAAAAGGATATGTTACTCTATATTGCACAATCCTGAGCCTTATATATATGTTTGTAAAAAAAAAAGAAAAGAAAAGCTAAACAGATAATGGCTAAAAGATCCACCATCATGTTATTATATAGTTTCTGATTCTATTTAATGTTACACAATTAAACATTTAAGACTGCTGTGACATAAAACCATATACTATAATTTTATAATTAAACAATTTTTATAATATGTAGTTAATAAAAATATTTACATTGTATATAATATACAATTATTTAAAAAAATATATTTTTTTGGAAATCAAAGAAAAAATAAAAACCTCAATCTAAACATGCTAAGGAAAGGCAGACGGATAAGTTTCTTATATTATTATTATTATTATTATTATTATATACTAGCTAAATTAAATGATTGTGTATTAACGTAATAAGATAAATAGCAACAAAAACCGTGAGTTAACTGACCTTGGAAAGAGATTAGCAAAACAAACCTAATGAATTTCTAATATAATTAACTTTATTGTAATAAAAACAATACATTTTGAGGATTGTTCTGGTTATGTTACAAAAGCAACATGCTCCTGCAAATTGAATAGGGACTTATTAAACTGCAAATCATGTTGGTACATATTTTTAAGAAAATCACGTCCTAAATTGTTAAGGAAGTCGAACATTTTGGCACTACGTGACTTTCCTTAATGCAAAATAATTTTGATTTGAGGAATAAAACGAGCTGCTAGATTTCAGTCTGTTAAAAGGTTAAGGCTGAGGTTGGACTTATGTGTATGAAATAGCTGTTATTGGCAGTGCACATGTTAGTGGGAGGTCTGTGTAGTATAACTGTGCGTGCGTGCATGTGTATGTAGAGCTTCAGACTTCAGGATAAACCGCAGGGTAGCTGATTGATTTCTGTCATGGACGTGTTTTGCATTATCTTAAGCCCTGATGTACAGTACATGTAGAGGGTTCTGTGTTACTGAGGGTTGATTTATGGCTCACAACTCTGAATTATTATTAGCTAGTTGCCTCCTTTAATAATTGCATACAGGTTTGAGTAAGCTGACCCTCACAGGGGCAACGTAGGCTCTCGTTTGTCATCTGAAGAAAGACATCACTGCACTAGGAGGAAATCAGACACTCAGGCTTTTTTTTTTCTTGTTCACACATCTGGAATACATACATTTTTCTTTATTATGAAGCACATGTCAGAATTAAATCAGTAGAAATCTATAACTGTGACAGATGTTTCCTTGCTGCATTGCTCGTGATACAGACACAAAGTGAAATTTATTGTTACAAATAACAAGCGGCAATACAGTGGGTATACAAGTACAGTAGGCAGACTTGTAGACATACAAGTGGCATGCTATAGTTGCAAAATAACAAACAGGTTTTGCATCGAATGTTGTTGATGTACTTCATTTCACAATGAAGAAAAAGAAAAAAAAAGATCTATACAATTCTCTACTTTTGTATTTAACAAAGTTTGATACAATTAATTTCTTGGGGTGAGCTATGGCGAAAATTAACTAGGCAATATTTAATGTCTATAGAACTTGTAGTATCACTGGAGCACTACCCCATGGAGCACCACCCCATTCTGCTCTTACAGCGTGGCTAGACGACACAGACATCATGAATGGCCTCCAAGAAGGCCAGATCTCATTCCATGAGATTTTTTTTTCTGTGGGAACAAAAGGACAAAGCCTCACATACTGGAGGACTTGTTGGCACAGATTCAGGAGGTTCTCAGCAATATCCCAAATGACTTCTTTCAGAAGAACATTCCTGGCCGTTTTGAGGAAACTGGTTGACGCCACCGGTGCCTAGGTTGAAATATAAAGATTTACTTTTATTTTTCTATGCAATAAAGTACATGTACAATTGTTTCAATACATTTAGAATTAGAAATATGGAGTTTACCAATTTTTTATGCTTAGTTACCACCCCATTTAATGAACAAGGGTCTGAAAACATTCCGTAGAGACTTTAGTCCAAATTGACCTGATGACCTGATAGCGTCATCAAGCACATCCACAATGTAAGTCTCCATTCCACCACAACCCAACTTTTAGTACAGTGACCTCATTGTCATGTTCAAGAATCCAGTTTTAGCTTTGTGACATGGCAGCAATATCCTGTGTTCATAAAGGGATGGACATATTCAGCAACAATACTCAGGTAGGCTGTGGCATTTGAACCATGCTCAACTGGTACTAAGGGGCCCAAATTGTGCCAAGAAAATCTCCTCTACACTATTATACCACCATCACCAGCCTGAACTATGGCTACAATGCAGGATAAATTCATGCTTTTATGTTGTTTACACCAAATTCTGACACAACCGTCTGAATGTTGCAGAAGAAATTGAGACTCCCATCATCTATGGTACAATTTTGGTGAGCCCATGTAAATTGTATCCTCAGTTTCTTGATCCTAGTAGTAAAACGGAATGGCACCAGATGTGGTCTTCGGCTGCTGTAGTCCATCTGCTTTAAGGTTCGACGTGTTGTGTTCTCAGAGATGCTCTTCGCCATGCTTCAGTTGTAACAAGTTGTTATTTAAGTTACTATTGCTTTCTATCAGCTTGAAACAGTCTCCCCATTCTCCTCTGACTTCTGGCATCAACAAGGCATTTTCAACCAGAGAACTGCCGCTCCCTCCTTTAGAGATAATACTCTGTAAATCCCAGTAGATCAGCAGTTTCTGAAATATTCAAACCAGCCCATCTTGCACCAACAACCATGCACTGTTCAAAGTCACGTTTATCCACGCCCATAAAACCCACAGAAAGCTGAGAAAAAGGCATGGCAGTTATTCAATATCATACCGTAGACACACACTAACACTTCTCACCCTATATGTGGGGTGCCATTACTTTTACTTTTCTCCTAACTGAACCTGAACTGACTCATCAGGGTTATGGGTTCAAAGATTTATTGGTCAACTCCATCAGTGTGTTTTGAAGATCAGTTTTCTTTTCATTTGCCTCTGAATTGTTTTTGGCTTAGAATTCCCTTTTATTTCCTTCCATTATAAACCCAGCCTCCTTTGTGTCCGCAGCTCCAAGTAACAGATGATGTGTTCCTCCTTCTTCTTCTTCCCGACACTCGCCAGTCACGTGTGTCAGTTTAACCGCTTCACTGTGTTGCCTCTCCAGGCCGCTTTAAATAGATCTCGGGTTTCGTCTGACCCTCGTGTCACCCGCTTCAGACGATACACAGGCTCAGCCGACTGTAAATATCCCACTAAAGTGCTTTTATTTTTGGGAGAGGACCAGGAACCAGACGGTAAATCTGTTACAGGGCGATGAAGTCTAGTAAACGTATATACAGTAAATGTGTGTTTAAGTGCTTTCCAGGAGTACAGTCTACTACCGAATTACTACTTCATCTGTGTTGCCTCATTTTGTTCTTGATTAACAGTACAAGCTTTTTCTTATTATTCTTTCTTTTATCTCTATCATCCTTACTAATGGCCAATTCTCTCCTGAGCCGCTTCTGTTTTATTAAGAGACACCAAAGAACCTCTGTAATGAACCGACCCCCCTGTAGTGAAGCATGGAAAACCAATAGGAGGTGAATTTTCCGAGCAATAAAACAGGGGTTTGGGGGATTGTATAGTTTTTATTAGTGAGCTTGTAGTATTTGTTGTGCAGCCAAATGCATGACGAGATGCTCGATGTCTGAGGACTCGGGATGTTCTAGTCCCTGCACAAAAAATGAGCCAGGATGCACATAAACCAGACGCGAGTTGCTGACATGTGCTGATAATTATTTCCTGTTTCAAGACACGATCATTTATAGATCGGTTATTATAAACTGGTAGTGAAGCAGTCCCAGCAAAGCACTTCAATCAGATTAAACCCATTAAAACAATACAAAATGAATGTGTAGGAAAACTGTTTCTTATTTGGCACCTTCAGTTTTCTAACCATGATCCAGAGATGCTTCTGGAGATGCATCAGAATTCACATGCAATGTTTTTTTCATTTTTGTATTTCTTTACTTTGGTAAGATCTTATGTTGTTACGTCTATGAATTAGACATATCTCATCTGTCTTTTCATAATTTCTTGTCAGCTATTCGAGATCACCGTCCCCGTGAAGCAGCCACCCAAACCGGTCACCATCAGCTTCGCCAACCACACCTCATGTAGCTGTTTGTCCAAGCTGGACGTGTACAGACAGAAACACTCCATCATCCGGCGAGCTCTGCCAGAGTAAGTTTCCTCTCTATTATTCTGCTCTAATTCTTGTGCACTCTGCATTTCGGTAACTCAAGACCTGACTGTAATAAATCAGATGACGCTCGATAACTCCGTAAGTGCATGTGTGTAAACCTTGAAACATCGTCAACGTGTCCGATTTTTAAGATCATGCTAAAATTGTTTACTGACATTACAATTAATTACTGAACATGCCTCAGTAATTCTGAGCATTTCTCAGAAACATGATGAATGTGGCTGCTGCTGGGGGGGACGTTTACAGAGGATCGGATCTCCAGCCGAGCACATTTGCTCCACACTCCTGAAGTGTGCTTTGGCTCTCCCGGGCTCTCGGTGGAGTCGAGCTGAGATGGATGTGTGTGTTTTGGATAGCCAAAAGCTCAAGGCACACGGTAGCACAACACAATAAAATTCTAGATTGGCTATTCGTTTCTCTAGGCTCACACGATGCTTCCTGAGAGGAACTTCTAGTCAGGGTTGTAATGAAGTTACCATAAAGATACGGATGCTTAAAGAAATAGCTTTGGCAGCGATGAAGTGTTTTGTTCTCTGAAAGACTTTCAAGGGTTCCTATTAGTCTGTTTGTCGAGAATGAAATGGAGTGAAAATGATACGTTTGGCTTGTTTGGGGTTTGGTTTGGATTCACGATCCAAATCATTGACTGAATCAAAAGGGGGGGAAAAAAGGACTGAACTCATACCCATAACGTTGGCTCATTTATTCATCTGAAATGTGACAAGAACAACACAAGGATGGATAGAACACAAAGACCACTGAGCACTCAGTTAAATGATCTAATTATTACACAAATAACTAATTTAAAGGCTGCATATTTGACTATTTTAACAAATTAAAATGGGTTACAGAATGGTGACCCCAAAGTGAGTGTTTATTAATGTCCCAGTTGAAATACCACTTGGCCCTCATGCCCTAAGTCTCCTGGGATAGGCTCCAGGCCACACACAACCCTGTATACAGCATTTTTTTCATACCTTAAACTCTCTTTAGTTTACCCCTTTATTTCACCAAAATGTGCCGTTTCAGTGCCTATGAGCATCTGCTAATACACGCCCCTCTAGAGAACAGCAGAACTGAGCAACAAGTCTGGGGGAGGGGCTTCTCTTTTATGAGCTCACAATAGTGTAGAATTCTAACCAGCAAAACGGGATAACAACAAGAGGCAGGGAATGTTTTTTTCCTCTGTTACTGGTTTGTACTGAATACCCATGGAAACTCTAAACATTTTTTCATAGTAGATCTCTTTTAAAACATTTTCTTTGGCACATCCAGAGCTGATTTTCTTGCATGATGTTTTTGCAGCACTACAGCTCCGTCCTTTGGCTCAGAATGCCTTCTGGTTCAATTTAACAGCACTTAACTTCATTGAGCCACACTGATCAGGATCAAAACACACACGAAAACCAAGGATTAAGACTTGCTATCTTGGTTCGTGGTACATCCTTATAAAATGGGTTCTTCAAGGGTTCTATGGACAATCTAAATGATAAATCTTATGGTGGTAGTTGGTCCAGCCAGGTTGTGAAAGTACTGAAGAAAATGAAGTGCAGGTCAGGGTAGCTTCAGTGATTTTGTCTATAGGTAGGGATAGTTCAGTTTTTGTTGATCGTTTGGTACTTTTCAATGAAAGTTTGGATTGAATTTAGATTAGCTGCATTTTTAACATTAGGTGACTAAATACAATTTCCAATTTAGTCTTTCTTGTATAAATGAATGTTGTGCCATTGGTGAAAGAGTAAAAGTTATAACTTTTTGAGCTTTCCTTGTTTCACAACATTTGCAGTAGACATTGTGTACAGTAAATGCGTTTTATTTTTTCTGAAATCATCCTTAAACATTTAGAATTGTTCTCAGTTCTACTGGATTTTTAATACCATTCTGATCAAATTAGTTGGAATCCATGAGCAGTCATGATGTAAAATCTTAATTCTAAAACTTCACAGCTAAGATTGATGGTGTATTATGTATCCAGACTCTATAGTTCACAAGACTGCTGCACACTGATGTCTTAAAAGCATAAGATCTGAAACACAGGATCATTGTTACACACTCAACCGCGGGTCATTTCCTGAATTACCCTGTTTGTCGAGACAGATGTATTGAACGAGATGATCCGTGTCGTTATTCATATTTTCATGGAAGACTATAAAAAAGCTTTCTCATCACTTACTGTACATAGGGAGGACATTAATGGTGACACCTGACATCATGGTATTTTTAACTATGGCCATGAGCTCGAGGTCCCACCAGAAAAACTTGATGTCCATAGAATGTAGTATTTATGTCTTATCAGAACAACCTAGCACAAAGTATTATTGTACAATGCGTTTGCTACAGTAGGGTTTAATTGATGCTAAATAAACTATAATCTTCAGATAATGCTTGCCATGGTTATAAGGTAAATCCTGTAAATGGAGCTATGCTAGGGATGAAATCCCTAGCATAAACTGCAGTTCTTGTCTCATACACTGTCTGAACCACCCTGAATGGCATGTATATTCATTTTGGCATTATTATGCTGATCTTGATTAGCTTCAATACTTCCATTCCACTCCCTGGTCAAAAAGGTGCAGTCTGCCCTGTTTTGTTCCCCGTTAATCTGTACACAAAGAAATGCTTCCAAACAACTTGGAAATTTTATGCTAATCCCACCATCAGCACCACCACGCTATAGTCACCTTGTATCTCGTAGACAAGCCGACCCGAGTTACGGCAGAGCAACTACTGCTTCTGATCTGGGTTTCTTAAAAGTATGATATGTAATCATTCCTGTGAAATGATGAGTGAGAAAACCTGCTTCTGCTCTCGAAGCTCTGCATAGATAAATGAGATGTCATGTCACCTTGATATCTTTTTGTCTTCAAACTGTAACATATGCATTTGAAATTGGATTTGATGAGTATCTGTGCAAGCGTCCTCCCTAGATAATGGAAATCCTGCTTCCTAGTTTTCCCCGGGAAGACAAACAATAATCTTGTTCTCTTGGCAAGCCTAATCACAGACAACAAAAGCACAAAGACACTACACAAGTTCCATCTGGGAAACAGTCACGTAGCCTGAGGAACAACAATTATGTGTTTCGGATCTTTAGCCCTCTGAAGCACTGCTCATCACCGTACTGTTCGATAGCAAGCGATTTGAAAGTGTTTACCGTCTGGTATCTGCATTGAGTGTAACAGATTAGCCCCGCAGCCTGTGCGTGACACGCGTCAGCATGTGGAGAAATACCTCTCCATGCTATCGTGTGGACAAGAAAGCCTCCGCACCTCCTTAGCTAGCCAAGCAGAGGCTGATTGATCCCACATGGACGACGGTGGAGCCAGTTTACGCCTTGCAGAGTACAACGCTGAAATGTCTGCGTCGTAAGACAGCAACTCGTCTCAGGAACATGATCACTTGTGTTTACAGTGGTAGTGTCATCTCATAAGCACTTCTTTGTGCAACAGGAAGCTACCAGAGAGTCTTCATGGCTCGCTGATTGTGTATGTCGTCACTGATAAAGCATGTACGAGATGAAAAATAACAAACTTGAAATTTATGCTTTGTTTTTTTGTGACAAGTTAACAGAGTCTTACGTTTGTTTAAGAATGAACTAATCAGTCTGTGCTTTGGAAAATGAAAAGACTTAGCTGATACAGTTATATGATATTTATTTAAATGTTTCCCAACTCAAGTTAGCCTGAAAAAGATCTTCCCCAGCTCTCTATTTACTCACTCACTCACTCACTCACTCACTCATTCATCATCTATACCACTTTATCCTGTATACAGGGGTGTGAGGGCCCTGGAGCCTATCCCAGGAGACTTGTGGCACGAGGCGGGGGTACACCCTGGATGGGGTGCCAATCACCTACATACATAATTTGGGAATGTTAATTAGCCCAATCTGCAAGTTACCCGGAGGAAACCCACCGACATGCAAACTCCATGAACACAGACCCAAGGTGGGAATTGAAACCACACCCTGAAGGTTCAAGGCAATAGTGCTAACCACTAAACCACCATGCTCTGTATTTTATGATCAAATTCTTTCTTCAAACCATCAAAACCACATAAAATTAGTTGTGTTAAAGCCAGTTCCAATAAAATAAACATGATGATAAAATTCAGGAATATTTTATCTTGAAATTGATCACATTTGTCTAAGACAGAAAAAGAGGGTCAATATGTGTTAACAGAAAAATATTTTAGGAAACAGAGGACCCCGGGAACATAGCTACGCTTTCTGGCAAATATTAACCTTCAAAAAAACTAAGCTGAATTATTTAGCTAGCTAGTCCTGTCTACTGATATAACAAATATAAAAAGACAAGCAGGGGGGTATTCTTCGTACGTCGCTTGACACATCCGAGATGAATTGACACATCCAAGATCAGATCATCGTACTAATTAAGACCTGGCTAAATTGGTTCTTCGAGCACACCTGTTGTTGATGATTAGTATGGCCGGATTGAGTTGTCTA
>JAQMYG010000038.1:4624643-4649645 GCA_030014215.1 Clariallabes teugelsi | reverse complement strand
AAACAATCCAAGATCAGGACAAATCCACAACAATCAAATCCAGCTAACTGAGTTAGCGACGTACGAAGAATACCCCCCAGAAAGAAGATAAAGTTGACATGAGTATAAACATTTGCCTCAGATGTGTTTATACAGTCAGGTCCAAAGATTTTGGAACAAAGATAAGTTTTTGGAATTTGGCCTCCGTACACCACCGCACTCAACACTCAATTTCAGTTTTAATTCAATGGGTTTGATAAAAGTGTGGCATTAACCCTTCAAAAATTGCATTTCTTTTTCATACACACATTTTGCGGGATCATAAATAATAGAACAAATGCCTGACAAGCAGTTTCCTGTCCAGGTGAGGCCTGTTCACTTGTTACTCAAAGAATAAACAAGAAGATATGTTTGTGTACAGATGTCAAGTGGCACAAAATGTATGGACCTGAATGTAAATTGGTTTCTTTTACTAAAATTAAACCATTAACAGTGTTGCTTACTTAATACCTTTTGTGAGTATTCAATACAGCACTTCAGCTCTACAACTGATGTTTTTAATGAGAGTGAGGCCAAATCGCCACCAGTGTGAAGCCTGACTGTTATTCATCCACAAGCCAACATTCTCAAAACCTTCACTGTTACTAATAATCAATCATCACTATTGTTGTTTCCCTCAACCCAATCACTGATCTCCATATTTTCACAAGATGAATCACTGATTTCCATAGTTTCATACGAACACTGTTTTCTATTGTTTCAAATGACCAATCACTGATCTCGATCTCGATTGTTTCAAACAATGGTCAACCACAGATAACCACAGATAACCTTTTATCCAGTGATGTAAACTTTAAAGCACTTTTTGTAAGTCGCTCTGGATAAGAGCGTCTGCCAAATGCCTAAATGTAAATGTAAATGTTTCCTAATGATTAATCACAGCTTACTCTTGTTCCAAACAACCAATCATGAACACCCATTTTCCCAAATGTCAATGATTCAAAATTATTTGAAATAACCAATCACTGTTCAATATTTTTTTATTTGACCATTCATTGTCCCAGGGCAGCAAGGTGGCTTAATGGTTATTACTGTCGCCATGCACCTCCATGGTCCAGGTTCGATTCCCGGCCTGGTTAGATTCCTGTCTCTTTGTCCATGGAGTTTGCATTTTCTCCCCCCTGCCTGATGGGTTTCCACCAGGTACTCCGGTTTCCTCCCACAATCCAAAAACATGCTGTGTGTGTGTGTGCTCTTCGATGGATTAGCACCTTGTCCAGAGTGTACCCAGCCTTGTGCCCTAAGTTTCCTGGGATAGGGCTCCAGGCCCTCCACGACCTTGTATACAGGATTAAGCAGTGTAGATGATGAGTGAGATGACGATGATTCATTGACCGTGATCACTGACACCGATGATTCATTACTTTTACTGCCTCTGACCATGATGATCAGTAATCGGGAAGAATTCTCTTATCCCCATTGGATGAGTGACCAATCACTGATCACACTGTTGATGTTATGACATCATTTGCTAACTTCTAACTTTTTTTCCACACATGCATTAACTACTCTCTCCTGTAAAAAGTTTGGATGGATTTTTATTAATGGTGAACACTCAACACAAACCAAACTTCCTTAACATTCTATCAGAGCTCAGAGCTAGTGGAGTTCATTTTGGCTACTACAGCCGTTTATGTGAAACCTTCTCGTAAACATGGTTAGCATGACCTCATCTGAATGTCTTTGAGACAATTGTGGTTTTCCATTCTAGCCTATTATCACATTTTACAAATCCAGGAAACAATAGCTTCCATTTTGAAAATGATTTTGCATGTTGATCCACAGTTATGTTTAACACCTTATATTTTAATATTCCTGGAGGATCTTGTCATGTCAAAAGGAAAGATAAAAAGAGTGAGAAAAAGAGAAAGGGGAAGAGACGTGGTGCCTCTGTGAGTCTCCCCTCTCTCTACTCTACGCTTAAGAAGAAGCAGATGTGACTGGGATGTTAGCGGTGGAAGTGTGTTACATGTTGTTTTGCTTTGCTGTTTTTTTTTCTTCTGCCATTCCTCTCATACTTTTACACCATTAGGGACAGCATCGGCATATGTGTGTGTGTGTAAGAACATGTGGAAATGCGTAGATATCTGGCCTACTGTGGTCCTTGTGGATAACATTAAGTTAGCTAAGTGGCATTAGCACATAGTCAATTGTAAGGGACAATATAAAAGTCCACCTTAGCTAATAGCAGAACTACAGTATGCTAACACATTACTTGTAACTAATTGCAACATTATTTATTAGCCTTGTACTATGTGGTTAAGTTTTCTGTAAAGATTTAAGATTTATGGAAAGAGTCTCCAATGTCAGCGTTAACCCAATCATCCTGTCTCTGATCGTTTTCCCATAACAGCATGTGAGCAAGTGTTTGTTTTTCTTTCTAGCTGGTTAAAGTCACCTCTTTTTATACTTTCTGGCTACCAAAGTTCATGCGGTATCTCATATGGGATGTTAGTGCATAATACCAGTATGTAGACCCATATTACATCATACTATAGTACATGTAGCATAGTACCAAACTATGTACCATGGTGGAAACATATGGTCCATAGTGTGGTACATGTACTTTATCAGCAAAGAAGTACCATGTTACTGTTAAACATACCATCATCCAATATACTATGGTACAGGTACCATCTGAGTACCATGGTAAAGTCTCTTATTGGAAGATCTTTTGCATTAGATCTGATATTTTTAAAAAAAATGCTAGAAATCCTTCCCACAGGGGAGGACAGGGAAAAAAAATGTGTTTGTGTAAAAAAAAAAAGAAATCCAACAGACCAGATGTGGTACTTATAAAAATGCAACCTAAAAACAGTAGCTAAGAGTTTATTCTCTTAGCCTGTCATTAATAGTTTTACGAGTAAAGGGTAACTGTTGTTTCCCCAATTACCCAGTTAAATGATAGTAACAGCCATTTACTATTGTCTGTGTTTTAATTTTACTGAATAACAGAACACATCTCTGAATGTAAGATCTCCCTTTAATCCCCTGCTACACTAATGCACTTATCCCACTGTTTCACTAGTGTTTGGATACTATGAAGGGAGAAGTTTTCTCAGTACACCAGATCAAGATCAAGATCAGACATCCTGTTTCGTGTCTGAAACGCTGGCCTTCCAGGAACTCCTTTAATCTACCAAACATGTTTAAAATGGCTTGGAGCGAGGTCAGGACTGTATGGCGGATATGGCAATAACTCCCAGACGAGTTCCTCTAATGTGCAAGTGGTGTTGGTGAATGATTTTGTGTACAGTTCCCACACACAGATGCGTGTCTTCTGCAAGTTATCATGCCAATTTTTAAGGGTCAGGCGTTCCACACTGAATGTTCACGGTAACGACTATAGTGGGCTTTGAGACACCTCGGCCGGGATCGTCATTCACTGGCGTACAGCCTTCTATAAAACGTTTACACCATTCAAATGTTTTATTGCGGATAAGAGTCTCTTTACCGTGGCTTTCCTACAAGGTACTGTGTGAATACGTATCAAGAAGCCTTTTACAAGCCAGTATAGTCAAGACTGGGTTTGACAGCCGGTCATTCAGTCCTCGCTGGGTATTCGTCCTCGCTTGCGACTTTTCTTTTTCTCTTGTTGCTTCTCTTTCTGCTGTTTTTCTTCATCCTACAGTCTAAGGATTTCACCTTAAATGACATTTGACTCCATGAACACATATTTGCTTTTACCAACTCCACTGGTAAACTGATGCTGTTTATGGTTTCCAACAACCACACTGTTGCACAAGAGCAACTCAGATCCCTAATACTGCACGTTCTAAAAATGGCATTATAACAACATTGAATCATTGAGATCATTTCTGAGGAATCACAATTCTACAAACTTGGTGAAATCACGGGAACGTTTCTCCTGAAACCTGGAGTAGACTTTTTTTTTTCTTTTCTTCCTAGCACACCGGCACGTGCATGTGCACAATCTTGTACATGTAAAACGGAAAACTGGGATTTTCCTGTGAAGGGAAGAACTTTAGGCAGCCTTTACCGAGGAATGAGACGCAGCCATAATATCTACCATATGAGCTGTTTCTACAAAGCCATCCAGAGACACTAGATCTTATCTCTGCTCGCCGGGATTCAGCAGTGAAATGACATTAAAGACATACGCTCCAGATTAGTTTGGCTTATAGATCTTCTTTTGGACACCTTGCCGCACTAAACGGAATCATGTGTTTCGCGTTACGCAAGGTGTCACTACACATGTTAGTCATCAGATAAGGCGTTCTCTGCCTCGCCTAGCCTGTGTCATAAGTCTTACCCTCTTTCATTTTTGCTCAGGGCTATGTAGAAATGCATCATGTTATTAAGCCACTGGGCATGTGGAAATTAGAAACATGTTGTGAGTTTCAGCCCGTGTGGCCCACCCCTGAACCAGGCTCTGTGTGACGTCTGTAATTTGTTTTATTTCACGGTGCACAGGGTCAGACCTGGTCTGGTCCTGCTTTTCTTACATCAGAGATTTGCAATGTTAATTATTTCTTTATCAGTCGACTGCGTTTGGAATAAATATTCTCCAAAAATCAAAAGACACTCTAAGTTGAAATTGTCTCTGGAGGTTTTAGCATGTTACATAATACAAGTGAAATGAAATGCAGGCATGTTGGGAATTTCAGGGTTCACTAAGACCCGGTCTTAGTGTCTGATTAGTCTAAAGTGCCCATAGGTTTTGAACTACTTAAAGCGACTTGAACTATCTAATAAATAATGAAATGCTGTGTATCTTATATTGTTGTTTGTTTAAAGCCATACATATTTTTTTTCTCATCTAGTTCAGTACGTCGAGTTGTAGGCACCATGCATGGTTCCATATACGTATGTGCCACCCAGCACATCAAGCGACGGATATGTAACTGGCATTTTTGTGGCAGTTATTTACAGGGTTGGTTTGCCAGCTTGACAACCAGTTATATCTGAGCATGATCTTGCTCAAGGGCCCAATAGTGGCAACCCGGGGGCATCTGGGCTCGAACTGGAGACCTTTCGGTCATCAATCCAACACTTTAACCACCAAGGTACACCTGTCCCCTTGATACTCCTGCAAAACAAGAGTATTTAAATTCATGAAATATGCAAGCTGTGTTATATATTTTCAAGGAATTCGTCGATTTTAGATGTGTATGTTTACCTAAATAATATTAAAATTGTGAATCAATTCTGACTCAAAAGTTGCCTCATCGATTAAAGGGGATCGAATTCGATAGACCAATTAAAGGTCAATTAAACTACATAACTGATACAATGTCACAGATGAATTGGCAATGAACTAGTTTTGTGGTATAAATCTGAGAGATTTACATATATTATGTAACATTATTGCGATGAATTGTTCAACTTTCTGAAGGTAATCGTGTATCTTAAGTGCACGCCACAAATAATTCCATTGGTAAAGTAACAGAATAAGCAGTAACTAACTAGAATTTTAAGTAAAACTAAACGAAACATCTTTACGTAAATTGATCCTGTTGTTTTTCCCACAGCGCCCAAACGCTGTTGTATTTTTATATATAAGCTCTATTTCAAAGCTGTGAGAGTGTATGTTAGACCGCAGGCACTTCTCGAAAAGCTTTGATAACATGACCCCACACGACTGCCTGATCCAGGCAGATCGTACATCACCCATGCCGTTGGAGGTGCTGATTGGACGCTCAGGCTTGGATGGACAGATAGGACTGGAGAACTGAAGGGAAAGCTACACATGAAGACAGACGTGCTTTAGAAGTCTAGTCCTCGCCCGGCCCTGGGGTCATGCCAGCCGGCCCTGACCTCTGACCTTGTAGTAAAGGGAGATTAATGAGGGTGAACCGGTAACTCGAGATGTAACATCCGACCCCGGGCTCTGCAGGGTGTGTGGATTTACCACAAACACACTTTTACACATGTGGTACAAAGCTTGAGGTCTGATGGAGGGAGGCATGAACCTTCATGTCAGGAACAATACAAAGAATATGAGGTTAAAAGCAGACAAGTGGCAGCCCACATGTGCATGTTTGTTACAGCAAAACCCAGTAAATACACCTGATTTATGATTGATTTAAGTAAACAAAAATCTAATAATTATTGGGTTAAAAATACCATAATTGTATTTTATAATAAAACACTACATATTGATTATTAACATTAACACATCTCTGCTAGGATAGGTTTGATTGAGCAATACATAAGCAATGAAAGACTCCATCTTACTCATTCACTCGTTTACATTGTGAGAAGACTCTGTTTCTCTGTTTACAGCCACCTTTTCTTTTCTGTTTTTTTACTGCACACGCCGAGAGTGAGAGGACATTACCACATGCAGACGTTCATTAAAGCTTTAAAGTAAACTGCCGTTAAATTCAGCCAGACTGCACATTTAAGAGCTCTTAGTGTGGTCGTGCCGGTGCCTTTTATTTGCTTCGAGACAGAAACACACATTCACGTATCACTGCCACCAAGTGGAGGACCTGTAACTACAATGCACTATTTTTACTCATCCGCGACGTCGTAAATAGGACTGCAGAGAACGAGGTTTAGGTCTGAACCACAAATAGCACTTATTGTTGCTTTATTATTAACTCAAGGACACAATCTTGTCTATGGCATTATAGTCTTACAGACAATGAAAAATATAGTATTCTTATGAAGAAATTTCCAGGACTTACATTGTGCTGTACAGGAAACTCTCTAATATATCATTGATCTTTGTTTCATTTAGTTATCTTTAGTAGGAGATTTATCCTGGCCAGGGTGGTGGTGGGTGTGTAGTCTATTCTAGGAGCACAGGCCACACCCTGGGTGTCATTTATAATTATAACCGGCCATATTAGCTGGGTGGGGTATTCATATTCATATGGCGGCCATAACACCAGGCGAACTGAACAACATTGTTGTTACAACAGCAAATTGTTGATAGGATCATGGGTACTTAAGAATCAAGCCCATACGGACCAAAGGCCAGCCCATACAGTCTGATCCTACAGAAAAGCCAGTGCTGGCCTTTAGAGAAAGGCACCATTGGCTGTTTGAGTGCATGTGCTTCTCTGCCCTGTGATCTATGGTGTCCCCCACCTTGTGCCCTAAGGGTCCAGGCCTCCTGTGACCCTTCACAGAATGAATGGATGGAGGGATGCTCCTCTTGGACTTGGAAATCTTACAATTATAAACCTGTGGATGGACCTGTTTCCCATCTTGGATGTATTCCCGCTTCCCACTTAATATTCTCCAAACAATAAACTCTTCGAAATTTAGGATTTCTTCTTGTTGTGTTTAAAGCAGAGGAAACAAAAACTTGAGTACAATTACAATAATGTTTAAATGAGGCAGCTATCTGGTTGTGTCTGAGAGAAAGAAAGACAGAAAGAAAGAGGGTTTTAATCGTATGTTTGAACCCACCACTGAAAAAAAGCTTTGGGTATTTTCTGCATGTGGTGAATACTATTCAAGCACGTTTTAGATCTTTTTGTATTTGTATGCAAGCTGGTTCCTATTTTTCACACTTTCCCTTTGTCAGGCCCTATAGAGGATCTCATAGCTCAACCTTTCGCCCTCAAGACCCCCTTGAGTGCAGCGCCTTCAGCAGCAAATGCTGTGATTGATCGTACATGCTCACATATTCATTACCATAAAGTTATCACCTCGCTGCTTTTCTCTGAATTCCACCCAGAGTCTCCCCATGGAAGTGCATTAAATCACAAGGCTGCTGTCGTAGCTGAGGTCTAGAGACGTCTTGCTCCTCGTTCTCCGTTGTTATTGGCCATGATGTATAAAGATGTGGAGTTATATAGCAGTCTTTGGAATGCATATGCATGTTTGGTGAATATTTCAGTGGTTGAGTAAGGTTGTGTCGAGCTGCTTAAGGGAAACAGAACATCTGGACTTACCTCTTGTGAACCGAACAGTAATGGTAATCCGTCTTACTTAGTAAAGAAATGTAGATCTTAATTCTTCCAGTTACCTAAATGTTGTTCGTGAAATTTAACCACCGAGACTGAAAACAGAGCAATGATGTGAGGCAATGTTATGTATATCAAACTGACATTATGTTATTCATGAGATTATTTTTGCATTAAATCTGCTACTTCAGCAGCTTTGGCAATGACACTACATGTGGTAAATGACAACCAATTAGGTGGCACTGACAAAATCACTGAAATCATCAGTGGAGTAGCTTTATCGCCAATGGGACAAAAAAGAAAAGCTTCCGAAGTGGGCACCATGAATGGTCTTCTTTACTTTAAATTGGATCTGTTTCAGAAAAAGAAGTAGGTATTATACTAGTTTATACCACAGTTTTCTTGATTCTGATTCGTCCAGGGAAATACAGCCGCATATTTATATTAATGACCCGTTCCCAATCATTTGGGATTGATACTGTATGTCCATAGTTACAAAGGGGAGAAAAGAAGGCTGCCTTTTTGGTGTGCTCCTAAGTAGAATGTTGCTAGTTCTTCAGCTTAGTCTTTACCAGATGTTCAGAACTGTCAGTTTTGAGCCAAGGAAACATAGAAGAGAAAGTTTTCGCAAATAACAGGCTGACTTGGATGTGACAACTGTGCCACAGTTCTTCTTAGGGAATGTGAATCCTACGCTCCATTTCATCTTTACTGCATGAACACAACAACAAAAACTTCAGCTGTGCAGCAGTGAAGATCTGTGTAGGCATGTGATGGTGCACTTGCTCTTAAGTTTCTATCCAGTTGAAATTTACGTCAAGAGGGTGACCGAAGGAAGTTTGTTTTGGTGGAAGTCACTGCTCTTCCCACCCAGTAGGTGCAGGCACGCTTCACACTGCTGGAAATGGAGATCAAGATGGATTGGATGGATGGATGGATGGATGGATGGATGGATGGAGCCAGCAGGAACATCTGTGTTTTTAGTAGTGAAAGCCTAGATTGATATAGGGTCTATTGATAGAAGTGGGTATAAGTTGTTCAACCTAAATTGACCATCCAAACAGGCGATGTTCCAGGATCGACATTTCTTTAAACTCCTATTTTGGCTTAACCTCCTGTGACTTGAACTCTGCTGTTATGTACATTGCAGTTTCCCCTCACTGTTTCTGTTTATTAGCACCTGACAGTTATGAACTTAATTAGTATCTTAAAACAGAAAACAAAGTTTGGCACAGCAAAGATCTGGAAATAAATGGATCAGCTATAATACTAAAACCATTAACATTAAAACCACCTGGATTTTGAAATCACCTTGTGGCACTGGGGCAGCTCTGGCCCCTCAAGTGTGGCTCTGCAGGGCCTCTGGGGTAGCAACAGATTCTTTGGGTGCTGTAGGTTGTGGAGCGGGATCTCTGTGGATTAGACTTAGGCTGTGGTGCACTGGGTGTTTTATTGCCTTTATTTATTGTCCCCATGGGCACGAGTGAGCCTTGGTTGCCCATGATCCTGTCACCAGTTGATGTTATGGCTAGTAATATAGATGATAAACAGTCATGTCCTCATATCTCATCAGATTAATACAATATGATAAGATCCATTGATCCTTACTTAATAGATTTCTTCCCAGCATTTCCTTTAACCAGTCGGATGGCATGTGTGTTTCTTTGACCTTCCTAGGAGCTTATATATACTCCAATATACCAGGTAAGATCTTAACCAGCAAGGCAATTGAAATTTTAGGCAGTAGTCTCTACTCAAACCACCATGAAAAACTTGAACCCTTGAAATCCATGTTTTCCAACAGTGTACCTGCGAAGCATTTCAAATGAACAAATGTTTTAAATGAATAAAGAAATGCATAATCACTTTTTTTGTTTATTAGTATACTTATTTTTTTACTTATGTTTTTTATTTTTTACTAGAAAAAATGATTTCAAGTGACATGTAGCTAGTTTTAACTAGCAAGATATAGACATGATCAAGGGTGATGATTTGGGCTTAAGTTTCAGCTTGTTTCAGCAAATGTTTTAGCCTTCTCGAAATTGCAGGACGTGAGTATGTGGATGTGCAGCATTGATGATGTCATTGCGCACTTAAAATAAAAACTGTCGGTCCATGATTAGATCCTATATAAAGAAATAACATTCATATACCAATCATATAGCATAATGTAGGTTAGGATTTAAGTAAAAAAAAGTGGATCTATACTTTTTGTGTGCATGACCGTGAATATTAACGAATGTGACGTGCAGAATAGTTTCTAGAGATTGTCTTTGGGCCTCAGCTTCATTGACGGGCATGTCAAAGTAATTAGGATGGACAATAATTGCAGAAATGCACTTACCTTTCAGTGTGCCTTGGCATTAAATTCATTGACGTAACTTTTTAAACCTCGATTACCCACGTGTGTCAGGCTCTCCTCTGATCAGTTCGGTGATTTACACCTGGTTTTACTCATGCTACACTTTCTAAACAGGTTTGCTGTTGCACTGTGACCCTGAAAACCTGGAACATGACCCATGTGCACTAGCATCTGGTGTGCCAAAGATCTAATACTAGCTCTTATTCACAAAACTCTCCAATTTGTGTTGCCATTGTACTGAACATGCACATGCAATTAAATAAAAGTTAAATAAAGGTGTAGTAAGAATGTCAAGTGAAGCTTCAGATTCTTTACTGAAGTTAAGTTTAAGTAGTATTTATTTTAAATTAATTTAAAAAGAGTGAAGTAACAAGAAAGAAAAAGACAAATAAAAAAATTGTGCCTTTTTAACCATAAACCAAAGAACATTGCCAGCAGGAATTCTAATGTTGGACGAGCGTTGTAATATAGTTGTAACAAAGTTGCAATGATGTTTATCGTCGGAACAACATTGTTTTTATTAGTAAAATTACTTGGATAAAATGCCGTTAAGATAACAATGAATAACAAACACAATGAAATTTGTTGAACCTTGGTTGGACCACATCAATGGTCTCTTAAGTTTTTAATTTTTCCCCGATTTTTCGGCCCTAATTTAGTTGTATCCGATTCCCACCCATCATTGTTGCGTTCCCCCATTAAGGCTACTATTCCCAGTCAGGGTGGGGACTCTCATGTGTTTCTTCTGGACCACATGACGCCTGCCAGCCGCATCTTTTCGCAAAGCTCGCTCACGCACCTTTGGAGGCAGCGTAACCAACACCGAGGACAGCGTTATCCACTCTTTCCGCTTGCTTGAGCTCACAGATGCCCATGACTGGCTGTAGAGCCGTGAATGATGTGTGAGTGCAACGTACCTAACATCCCTCCCCTCCGAGAGAGCTTGGCCAATCAGCTCTCTCCAGACCTCCGGATCCATCTCTGGATGATACTGTAGGGCTGTCTCTATCATCTCTTCAGTTTATAACAGGGTTTGGGATCTCATGTTACGCATCTCTTAGTGTTGTAATATTACCTCTGTTTAATTTTCTTTCAGAAATGTTATAGTGAGGTGCATCTTGGCTCCCAAATTAATCTACTGTAACATGGCATTTGTCCAGTGTCCACACAGCATCATGTCCACTTTTACAGAACACATTATTTTAACCCTTTTAGCAGCTCTCAAGTTTAATATTCTGATAAATTCCTGCTGTCAGGGATTTTTGTGGCGCTCACAGTTATGTTCAAGCATTTACTACAGTAGCATCAACAGCATGGCTCCTAGTGATCCAACGGTTCGAGTCCCACTCAGGCCATTGGTATTAATACTGTTTTTAAGTCACTCATGCAACATCGTGTTTGGGGCATTCGTTCAACATTGTTCCAACTTCATTTCATCAAGGTCATTCTATCTTTCAAAAACAACCTAACATTAAATTTGCCATGTACAGTAATTGTTGTTATGGTGAAGTTTTCTGTAAGAAGATGTTTATGGAGGGAGTCTCCTTTCAGAGGTAAAACTGTAAGTTTTACGGTCACTTAGGGACAAAGAAGTTTGCATTTCTTTGCTGTGTCCTTGGTAACATGAAAACAACTCGTTCAGCAGACTTTTTACAGATAAATAAAAATGAGTTACTTTTGGTATAGAGCTGTGAGAGAAGACAAATTACCCACTCATGACATGTGAAAATAATCAACTTTGGTGTAATACGAGTAACTCAGTAACAGTTAAACCCTGTCATTAACTGATTTCCTGTTTTATTTCTTCATGTACCATATTGCCATTCTGTAGCATTGTTTCATGCCTCACAATGAACCCACTCAAGTGCACCGAGCTGTTGTTTTAGTCTTTCTCCAAAGGGTATATTTTGTGCTATGAGCTCCTTTGGGAATTTTATTCCTGCAGTGTCAGTCTGGGATTTTTTTTCCAAGGGCTATCAAGGGACGCTGAGACGCCTTTTACACTTTTCCTTACTAAATCTGCTCCTCGGAGCCCCTTTCTGACAGACCCTGGTACAGCCAGCCAAACCAACATGGGTTGATTCAGCAAAAATTATTATTCTCGTTATACATTTCACAACATTTAAAATGCAAAGCTGTGACCAAGAAACGTTATTTTCGACAGGTTTTTGAAATTTTTGAAATCATCATTGGTTGATTTGCCGGCACAGTGGATTAGTGGTTAGCATTGTTGCCTTGCACCTCCAGGGTCTGTGTGCATGGAGTTTGCCCGGTCTCCCCATACTCCTCCAGGTCCTCCCATAGTCCACAGACATGCAGATTAGGCTAATTGGTGTTCCAACCACAGTCTTAAAATGGGAATAAATACAATGGTAATCACCATTTGCCTCCACGGTCCCTAGTTGGACTACAAAGGGTCCTGGATGGATGGATGGATGGATGGATGGATGGATGGATGGAACGGTTCATTTATTGGGTGAAATAAATGTGTTGTCACAACATCAAATATTTCAAAATTAAAATGCATTATTAATTTTGGAATTCATTTATTTACTATTTTCATATGTGTCAAGACCAATTTAACCAAAATCTGTTTGTCAAGGCAAATTACACACCACACAAGATTGTTGTTTACTCGCCTGTTTCGAGGCTAATTGTTCACTTTCCCCCTTTCTGCAGATGTCATGTGGCAAATAAAACATGCCCGAAGAACCAGAGCTGGAGCAATGGCTTATGCAGATGTGTGTCTCTGCCCGACACACTCTTTCCCCAGCAGCACTCAGGTAAGAGCCACCACACGTGTTTACGATCTGTGTGTGTTAAAAGCATGTGTTACATACTTCCCACGCTCAAACTCAAACACACATCCCACAATCGCCTGTAAAATCCGCCCGGGCTGTGTACTACTGCATCCCTCGAAGCTGTTAACCACAAAAGCCAAACATGTCAGCGGATCCTCAGGGGACCTGACTGTGCAGAGCGTGTGTCAACAGTCTGGACCTATAATTATAATCCTCGAGTCCTGCTAGTGCAGACGGACGCTTTAGGAACCATAATATTTAGCAAACCCTCGAACCCAGTAGTAAACTCACAGCCGGGCTCCCGTGTGGTAATGTGAGGGCAGGATGCATGAACTCATGAATACACTTAGATAGACAGACGGAGGCAAACACACATATACACGTATATTCCACAGTAACAAGAAGAGATAAACCCATGAACAAAATCAAAGTATGGGGTTTGAATTCTTTCTCCATTCCTCTCTTTTATACATTTCTCACGCTCTCTCTCTCTATGTACTTTACTGGTTCTGTTGTCTCCCCCTTTGTGCAGTTACTGTGTCAGTTAAAACCTACGACGACCAGCCATTATGGCCACTGACAGGTGACGAGAGCAACAATGATTATCAATTATATACCACCAAACTGGTGACGGGCTCATAAGCAGCTAAATCTGATCCCACAGAGAAGCCAGGGAAGCGCAAAGCAACAAAAATGAGGTCAATACTGGCCATGGCAGAAAGGCACCAGAACACACAGTGCACCACAGCCCTCCTTACGCAAGGCCCAGGAGACAAAGATCCCAGTCTGATTGAGCATCCATGAAATGTCCTAGACAAACAAGTTCGATCCACAGATGCCCCATCCCTCAACCCACAGTATTCAGCACGGCTCCTTTAGTAGAACTTTAGTGACAAACAGATTTAGATACCACACCTTGTTTGCTAGAAACTTGGACTTCCACCCAAAGTTGTCCCACCCAACCTGTCCTGTCCTATCCCACAGAAAAGCCAACGCAGCACAAATGCTGCACCAATAACGTCGATACAGGCCATGATAGAAAGGGACCGGAACATTCAGGGCATGGCAACCTTCCTCATATGCAGCCCAGCAGGCGAAGAACCCAAGGAACCCACGCCTTCTTTACTAGACACTTAGACTAACAGCCATATAGACCATACTTCCTTTACTAGAATCTAGGACTTACAGAGATAAAAACCACACCTCCTTTAGTAGGATATTGGACTAACAGACTTAAAGGCCACACCTCTTTTACTCTGACACAAAAATGACAGTCTCAAAAGCCATGGATTCTTTGTTACTTTCCTATGAGGTCATGCCCCCTTTCGCCCAACCTAGGATTGAACAGAGGCTGTTTTTCCTTCTCACATTTTATCAAAGGCCATGTCTTCTTCCCTTCGACATGGAATTAACCAACATAGAGGCTATGCCTCCTTCCCGTGTCCTTTCAGCTGGTTAATGCGTATATAAAGGCCATATTACTTTCCTTTCAGTCTCAGAACAGAGGCCACACATCCTACAGTGAGCCTGACCTACTCAGAGTCCACACCTCCTTCACTGCTAGCAAGAGATACAGTACAAGCATCTCACCTCCTTCAGCATCTGGAACATTTCATCTTAAGTGAAATATACATCCTGCTATAATCATAATGGAAGTTCAAGTGGAAGGAATTTGCTAAATATATTTGATTTCAACACTGAGGAGCTCAATTTCAGCTTTTATACCTGCTTAAAAATGCAAAACAAATCTGATAACATCGTATTCATGGCTGACTTCTTAGCCGTGCCTTAGGGGCCTGACCCTCTACTGTACTTGCAATTATACATGCTCGCTATGTGCTCACCTTACCTTAAATGCTTATAGCTCATGATAGCAATCATCCATCATTTCAGTGGAGTTGTGCACTTTCAATACGCATGTAGTGTTAAATGGCGATGGCGGATACTCCGTCAGTGTAACTCAACCTCTGCGGTTGTAAACAGGATCAGATAAAGAGTGCAGAAATGAGTTCGGAGTCATATGTCTCTCTCTGGCTTCAACCCTCTTCAAAATGAGACCCATGGCTTGTGGAAGTAAATATCTAGAGTGCTTGCGTACATTAGTCGCATAAGTACGACAGCATTATTGTGTTCCTCTTAGATTTTCCAGTCTTCCATCTTTTCTTTTTCGTGCATAATCTGTGATGTGGTTTCTATTAAAATGTTTCTCCTATGTCTATCATAGAACATTTATATCATTGTTGAATCCTCAGTTCTGATTAGTCAGAAGGTAGTGATGCAACATTTTAAGGATGCACCCAAACCGAATATGAGAGCACGTTTGGGTAAATTTGAGTACTTCCTGATACTTAGTACCGATATGAATACCTGTCATTGTCATATAGTAACAGAACAATCAAATCATTGATCATTTTACGCTTTCTTTAAGGCATGTATTTATAAAATCATTTATGGAAGGAGTCTCCAGTCTCAGACCTTTTATAACCTGTATTTTTTAAAGAAATAATTTGAATTTTTTCGAGTCTGTCTTAAATCAAAAAGGGATGTAAATTTAAGTTCAATGTAGGTAACTTGGGTCAAATTTCACAACCCGCATTACATGCAAAAATGCCAATTCCAAAGTTCAGTTGAGACTCATAGGAAGGTTCTACAGTCCCACTGAGCTAAATCCTGTAGGTATCTTTCAAAATTACAGTGTATTTAGTATAAATGTAATATATCATATATCATTTCTGAGCTCACATACATAACCTGTTATTATTTATCAAAATGCCTTTAGAGGAGAAACTAAATGTAGATAGAGTAATCACACATCATTATATTGTAGGCTAACTTCTATATTATATTAGCTAGCTTATCTGAGTACGGCTGTATGAGGTAGCTATCCCAGTGCTATAGCATATCAGTTAGAATATTAGACAATTCAGAGAACGTATTTATGCTAAATAGCACTGTAATATACTGTACTAGCATTTAAACACTTTTGTGATGTGAAGTCTTAGCATGCACAGTGAATGGTTCTAGCTTGACAATTCGCTCTTGTATCCATAATGTTTTTGATTTCGTTTCATTTTTGTATTAATTTTCTTTCTTATTTAACCCAGAATGAACTTTAACAGTAGTTTGTGTGCTTCTGCATCTAAGCTACTACACTGTATTGTGTTTAACAAACCAAAACAGACATCATGGTTGGTCTGTGTCCAGGTTTAAAGAGCGAACATCTGTTCCAAGGACAATTTGGAGGGAAAGCGTCTTGCGGTTCTCTACAGGAATGCACGAGTGTTTATCATGTCTGAGTGTTTAAACGTGCTTTGTAAATGTGTTCAAGAGCTCAACAGGCAGAAAAATCTAAAAATATTTATACCTCTGAATAATCAAATCTCGTTTATCCACTTGATTCGGAATGATAACGATAACCCCGTGGCATTGCATGCAGTTAGGGAGATTTATTTGAGACAAAGTTATTTATTTAATTACCTAATTATTTATCTAGTCATTTATTAGTAAAGGGGCATGGATCAGAATCGGTGAACTCGCCTTTAAATTACATGGGTTTCCCTCCTATTTGCATTTTCCTATTTTGCATTCTTTGTTGTTTTGATGTCAAGTCTATATTTTCCTTCTACTGTCTTGTTTTGTTTTGTTTAGATTTTATTTGATAATAATAATAATAATAATAGTAATAATAATAATAAGAACATTAATAATATTAGTAATAATAATTATTATTATTGTTATTTAATATTAATATTATTGTAATAATAATATTATTATTGTTATTATTATTATGATGATGATGATGATAATTGTACCTTTACTCTGATTTGGTTTGGGTTTTTTTGTCTGAGTTTTTTTTATTTTTTATTCCTTATTCTTTTTTTTCTGACATTTTCTTTTCTCTGCCCCTCTCTAGGAATGTTTTATTAGTTCATAAAATGAAACTTTATATATTCATAAAAAGTTCTTATTGTGTTACAGTAAAAGGGTCTGTGTGGTGTTGATTTAAAAAACATGAATACGTGAATAAATGAGAATAATATTTAATATATAACAATAACCGGGCCAAATAAAGGCTACTGTTGGCCTTTTCATCTTCTTTTTTCTTTTTTCTTTTTTTCAGATATTTCATATTAATTTGTATGCCTTTTTATTTCCTCATCTTGCAAGTTGCTTTAATTCTCTCTTTAAAAAAATGCATTGAAACAGCATAACAAAAGGTCCCAGTTGTTCTACTTAGGGACGTGGTCTTAGTTTGTTTATTAAAAAGAAAATACAAAAAAAACATATCACGTAAAAACATAACCAAGCTACACTTTCACATGGTTATGCTACTGTGCTAACTTTAGATTTTGCTTTTTTCCCTCCAAAGACCCATTCCAGCAGGACTTCTGTGGCCCCAACAAAGAGCTGGACGAGGAGACGTGTCGGTGTGTGTGTCGAAAAGACCTGAGGACGGCAGGCTGCGGGCCGAAACGTCACCTGGACAAGAACACGTGTCAATGTGTGTGTAAAAATCAACCGAGGTCCTGCGGCCCCCATCACGCCTTCAACAAGGACACATGTCAGTGCGGCTGCAACAAAGTGTGTCCCAGCACACACCCGCTCAACCGCACCAAGTGTGCGTGCGAGTGTAATGAGTCTCCCAGCAAGTGCTTTCTCCGGGGGAGGCGGTTCCAGCAGGCCACCTGCAGGTGAGTTGTGGGATGGAGTGAATATGCTACAGTAGGAGCTGTAGTGGAGTGTGAGGATTAAAAGAGTCAGCATTATGCAAATCCTGGGAGTCATTATAATCAAGGTTATCATGATACGAGGTTGTTGGGGTTGTCATGGCAACAGTAATACTTAAAATTGTTACTCATGAGAAGCTATATTTCTTATAAGGATAATATTTCCAGTAAATTTCTAGCTGTCTTTTAATTCAAAATATATTGTCTGTGGTTGCTATAGTGACATGATTAATTTAAATAATGCCCAACCAGATCATGAGGTGAGAAAAATAACCAAACTCACAAAATTCAACTAAAAAAATACAAGACATTATGGACATTTCAGTTCTTAGTGAAGAAGGTGTTTCATCTCTATGTGTCAGTCTTACTAATGGAGGTGTAGTCTCTGCATGTGTCAGTCTTAGTGAAATGGGTGTGGTCTCTGTATTGGTCAGTCTTAGTAAAGCAAGCATGGATTCTGTACCTGTCAGTCTTGATGAAGAAGGTGTGGCCTCTACATGTGTGAGTCTTAGTGACTGAGGCGTGGCCTCTGTATTCGTCAGTCTTAGTGAAGGAGGCGTGGCCTCTGTATGTGTCAGTCTTTGTAAAGGAGGCGTGGCCTCTGTATTCATCAGTCTTAATGAAGGAGGCGTGGCCCCTATATAGGCCCCTGTCTTAGTGAAGGAGGTGTGGTCTCAGTATATGTCAGTCAAAGTGAAGCAGGTGTGGCCTCCGCATGTCAATCTTCATGAAGGAGGTGTGGCCTCTGTATATGTCAGCCTTAGTGAAAGCGGCGTGTTCTTTGTATGTGTCTGTTCTAGTAAAGGAGGCATGGCTACTCTACATGTAAGTCCCAATGGAGGAGGTGTGGTTTCTGTATGTGTCAGTCTTAGTGAAGGAGGTGTGGCCTACCGTATGTATGAAGGTCACAGTCACAATGAAAGAGATAAGAATCTGGTCAGATGAATAGCTTCCAGACTACCACAAGATCATGATCAGTACTTAACTGGAATTTTCTTCTACCCATACACACACACCTGCTCTCGGCCAGTAGCTGAATTCCTTCATGAATTAAGTGGGTTGAGTCACGAAGGCTGGATTTGAGGAACACCTGTTTAAACTCTATCTCCATTTGGGTTTGAGCTACTAAAGCTTTTTAGTCGAGAGTGTGTCTGCAGCTAGCCATGTGTTGTTAAAGAGGGACACGAGGGGAATCGAATTTTGTGAAAATGAAGAAACACAGCAACAGCCTGCTAAAAACATTTACTGTAGTGTTTTTACTGCCAGGCCGTGGCATCAGACAGAGTATTTCCCTCTGCTCTAGCAAACCGAAATTCTTTCATAAGACAAATGGGTTGGATCTGCAGTGTTGGAAGTGGCGACCATCTGGTTAAACTTTCTACATTTGTTTTTGATCTGCTAGAGCTTTGTAAGAGAACAGTTTCTTTTATTTTTCCTGCTTTGTCTCCATGTGGTTCTGGATCGAAAGCTGGAAATGTTTTTGCTAATAGTACATATCCAAAAATGCATATCATATCTGTACATAGATACATTAGACTCTAGTGTGGTGTGTGGTTTATTGCTTAGAATTAGGTTGTTTTTCAGAGCTTAAGGGGAGCCAGATTGCATGGCATGAGATCCTGCTTACAGAACATATTATAAAGTATATAAAGTATATCAAATAGGTTTTACATTTAGTAAGAAAAATGCAGTACAATACAATGATGATTGGAGCTGTGAAACAGGTAAAGTTTAATGATTTGTTTCAAGCATCTATATTTCTTACAGGTTTTAATGTATTAAAAACTACTAAAAGTATAAAAAAAAATACAAAGAAAATCTGTGTAACGTACTGAAATGTTATGTACAAAGCGATAATCTTTTTTTTTTCCCTGCCAATCTTCTGCTTCACACTCCGGTCCTGTTGGTAGGAGTGTTATCAATTAAATTACATCATTAATAATGATGATGATGAAGTGAGTTGATATTGAAACATATGTAATGTGTATAGTGATTACAGTGCTAATTTGTTAGTTGGTGCACTATTTTCTTCACTAAAAGTTCCAGAATGTACTGAAAAACTAGTATCGACAACTGATGTTCTACTGTTAGTGATCTACTGTATGAGATGACAAGTGTGATAGCTTATGATGAAGATATTAGCATGAAAGTTGACACTTTGGAAGCTGATGTGTTTGAGGTGAGAGAGCTGGACATGAAAAACTAAAGCTCTGCTGCATCGTGCTTTTTAAACAGAAAAAATATTATAATAATAAAAATAAAGAAATAATGAAAAAAAAGTTTGACATTTACAGAAGACTTTAAGCACAGTACGTTGATGAGACTCTTAGCCGCAGGAAAACATTTGAACGATACAAATGCCCACTGCAGTTGTTCCCGTGAACTTCAGCAGGTTAAACACCTGATCCATGAAAATCGACAGATAACTTCCACCAACTTGTGGAAGAGACGTATCTGTCTGTGGGAACTATACACACAATCATTCTCCAACACCACTTGGACATTACAGGAATTCGGCTGGGAGTTTTTGACACTGTACAGTCCTGATCTCGCTCCATGCCGTTTCCACATTTGTGCCATTAAAGGAGTTCCTAGGAGGCCAGCGTTTCAGGCATGAAATGAAGCAGGCAGGCTGATCATGGCTCCGGTGTACTGAGAAAACTTTCTATCTTGATGGTATCCAAGCGCTAGTGAAACGCTGGGATTAGTGCATTAGTGTAGCAGGTGATTATATAGAGAAATAAAGGGAGTTTTTAATCTCATAACTGTGATTTTGTTATACTGCACAATCAAAAATCCCAGTTTGACTTGAACACGCCCTTGTATAAGAAATCAAATTAAAACTATTTTAAAAAAAAGTCTAAAAAAAATATATAAAATTCCATTAAGTTAACTTTAAAAATTCTTGTCATAAATGTAAGAAAAATTAAGCCTTAGTTATTGTGAGAAATGTTTTTCAATTATAAATATTGTGAGTTTTAATATAAAGGAAATTATGTACAACTAACTAAATGACACAATGTGAGTTTACCCACTTCTTCCAGTTGTTATCTATTTTTGTTGCTAAGTAACTTAGCGCCTCCCAACCGAACTGAAATTACAACTGAACTGAGATTTTAACCATGACTTTAATATCCTTGGTCATTTTTTGTAGATTCATGATATATACCATTCTGTTTCAGTTTCAGGAAAAGTTTAGACGTTTCGGGGGTTGAGAAAGAGGCGAACATTTACAGAATGCTGCAGGATGCTACAGTCGCTGTTTAAGTCTCATCCCTCTTTTTTTCCTCTTTCTCTCTGTGTAGCTGCTACAGGCTGCCGTGCCCTGGAGATCCGAGGAAGCGGGAATGCGAGGAGGGTTTTTATTTCAGCGAGGAAGTGTGTCACTGCATCCCCAATTACTGGAGGAGACTAGATTAGCAGATGCTAGCAGCTAAAGGAGCTAAAAGAAGAAGCGCAGAGATGCTAGCATTAGCAGGTTTCATGGTGCCTGCTGCTAATCGGACTCCATTTTCGCTAGCACGGACTAGCAAATCAGCAATGTGGACTCGCTGGTTAAAAGAAGAAGAAATTTTTAAAACAGACATTCGATTGTAACCCCAAATATCAGATACAGGGGAGAGAGCTTACTTTGAACTTTAAAGAAGCTGGAGCTGTTGTATTTTCTACATCTTTTTTTTTTTTTTTACTCATTATTTGTCAGATATTGATTATATAATTTATTGCCACTAAAAAAAAGTTTTTGTGCATAGCGATTTTGAAAGTTTTCACAAAGGAAATACACTGTGATCAATATTTTTGTATCATGTGAAGTCCAGTAAAAAATAAATAAAATATAAAGTTGTATTATATATTGTTAACTTATTTATGAACTAGTCTATTATACAGAAATAGTACCAATAAAGCAGAAGCAGTTCAATGTATTCAGTTATGATCTAGCACTAGAACTTCTGTATACTGTATGAGTTTTATCTCCAGCCAGATCTCCATTGAGGAAAAAAAAGAACAATATTTCTTACAAGAGCATGAAAACATAAGATGGAAAACGATACAGACCCAAGACCCAGCCGAAGCATCGAACATCCAGCGAAAATCTGCACCGTGTCACAAATAAACATTTTATATTTTGTGCTTACAAAACTTGTACCAGTGCATCATTCCTTTAAAAAGGCAAAGAGACGGTCGTGTGTGTAAGGCTGGTATATACAGTACACACTCACACAAACAATGTGTCAATTGTGTACTTGTGCTGAAATAAAACATTCATTTTATGATGACTAAAGGATTCAAAACAGCTTACAGTATTTGATTCAAAGCACTCGTTCACAAAGTTGCAGGTGATTTCTACACATATTTACAATATAACCAGTGGGATGATTTTAGCAACAGTGGAAACGGAAACTATAATGCGAATAAATTCGCTATAAATGCTATAATGCGAAGGAAGCAAAGAAAAAAAGTTCACATAGAATAAGGGGTACAAATTGCAAATTCTTTGTAATTCTTACAAAGAATTAGAGTTACAGAACCCCTATGAAGCAATAAGGAGTTTCAGTACATAACACCTACAAAGAAATAGAGTTACTGTATACTTTAGAAGGATTATCGAACTCCTATAAAGTAGCAAAAGGTTATGCAGTGCTTTCAATAAAATAAAATGTTACTGAAATCTTATATTACTCAGAAATACTTTACAGAATACTTCTGGAGCTTGTATGAAGGTGCTTCAAATGTTATCAAATGGTTTAAGAGAAAATACAGAATTTGGGGATTTTTTTTAAATGAAGATCCAAGTTACAGAACGTTAACAAAGAATTAAGATAATTAAGATAATAACATAGTTATTAACATAACTATAAAGAAATAAAAGGTTTCAGAACTCTTATGAAGCAATAAAGAATAAGGTAACACAGTCAAAAAAATACAGTTGCTGTATGCTTTTGAAAAAAATGAAATTATAGCGTTCCTATAAGGAACCAAAAGGCTATAGCATACTTTAAAAAAGAAACTGTTTTGAAACTGTTGTAAAGCAAAAAAAAGAGTTTCCAAATGCTTTCCGAGAAATTTCAAGTCACAGTAATTCCTAAAAAGAACCAGAATGGAATGGAATACCAAAATTATGGAATGTGTACATAAAAATCTAAAGGCTTGTGTTGCTCTAATGCGGGGAAAATGCTTAGAAAGAAGAGTTTTAGACTGTTTCTGGAACATTAACGAGGACTGAACTCTTTTGAGAAAAGATAATTTTGTAATTTTAGTGAAGCAAAAACTTGTGAAATGCTTACAAACACAGAAAGAAATGAAGAAAGAGTTATGGAGCTACTATTAAGAGATCAAAAAGTTTCCAAATCCTTTAGAGTAAAAGAAAGAGTTATGGAACTTTTTTAAAACCAAAGACCAAAAGAGTTACAGATCACTTATGGAGAAATAGAGTTACAGGACTCATTCTCTATAGCGCTTATCTTGTACAGGGTCAAAGGGGGAACTCGCTACCTCAGGGGTACTAGGTGCCAATCTAATGCAGGACACAACCACACACACATATTCACACACACACACACACACACTATGGGCAATTTGGGAACGCCAATTAGCCTATTCTGCATGTCTTTGCACTGTGGGAGGAAAAACACCAGCATGGGGAGAACATACTGTACACAATCCACAGATCCACAAGGCGGGAATCAAACCCTCGCCCCTGGCGTTGCAAGGCCACAATATCAGCCACTACACCAGCATGTGTTAGAAATCAAAGAAGTAACCAACTGCTTTAGAGGAAAACAAAGAGTTGTGGAACTCTTATAAAGAACCAAAGAGTTAAAGAATGCTTACAAAGAAATAAAGAGTTGCCCCACTCTTATAAAGATACCGAAGAGTTACCAAATGATACAGAGATAAATAAAGAGTTGTGGAACTCTAATGAAGAACCAAAAAGTTCTTATTAAAGAAATTGAGTTCTGGAACTCTTATGAAACAATAAAGAGTTCCAGATTGCTTATGAAAAAGTTATGAAACTCTTTAAAGAAAACGGTATTAGTGAATGCTTAAAAGCTAAATAAATATTCGCATAACTCTTATGAAAAACTAAAACTAACTGAACATCAAAGAATTACAGAATACTTACAAAGAAAAAAAGGCATCAAAGTATATTGTAAAAGTAATTTGTGGTAAATGCTATCACTGCAGTGTCAGGAGAGTGTGTGTGAAATAAGAAACACACACACACAAACGCACACAGATGATATCCGCTGTTTAAATTTATAAGCGCTACGATTTAATTAGAAATGTACATGGTGTACACCCTCGTAACACATGGAGGTTAAATTCAGCGCTTCTTACATGTAATTATGTGTTAGTGTTTCAGCAGGTGGGTGCCTGCTGAAACACACACACACACACACACACACACACACACAGAGTTTAAATGTGAGGTCACACAAGCTTCAGTTATGTCTTGCATCTGGAGTATATTAAGAGAACATCAGTTCTCTCTCACACACACACACACACACACACACACACACACACACATGTATGTCTGCCCACTGCTCTTATATGTTCATGGATATTTATAATCTCATACTGTTTTCCACAGACTGTGGACCTCTCACTTCTTGTACATGAGCCGTAAGCCCTGTACTCTAGACTTTGGGAAATTATGGGTTCTTATGAGGCCTTTTGTAAAATGTTCTTGTTTTCAACTCTTTCTAATATAACCCTCTGTTCTAGGATTCTACAAGAAAATGTTAAGGGTCCTGTTAGAGAGATACACATTAAGCATGTACAGTAATTACACTACACATCCCCACTGAGAACTGTTTAGCCAGTCAGAGCTCTGATTTTTAAAATTCTCCTATATCCTATATCTAACATCATCTAAGCTCATCCTACGTCCTCTAATCCAGTGGTTCTCAACCTGCGGCCCATCACAAATGCAAATGCGGCCAGCGATGCTGACCACGTAAAAAAAATTAAAATAAAAAATAAATAAAATAATAATAAATGGTTTTACAATTCATTTAAAAAAAAATTATTAAACAAATAAATGTATTAAACAAACTTTGGACTATAATTTTCATAAAATCATTTTGGTGATCATGCTTTCATATACTGTATGCGCAGAACTGACGCAACTATGAACTGATGCAATTACACAGTTAACGCGCACACAATTACAAGCGCGCGCGCTC
>JAQMYG010000038.1:4595044-4612337 GCA_030014215.1 Clariallabes teugelsi | reverse complement strand
AAATTGCTTTAGACCTACTTCAATCACACTGCAATCAACACTACCAAACAGCAAAAACTAGGTACAGTATACAGTAAGAACCAATCGTGTTTCAAAAACAGTACAAAAGTTAAAAACCTACCTTACCAGTGGAGAAGAATCCAATATAGAAAACTAAAGCACACTGTGTAATTGCGTAACCTCCTTTTTCTTCGACACAAGCCTAATAATGTAACAGGTTTTTGAAATCAGGAGGACGGTTCAGCGTTTTCACAATCAAGAAGAAGGAGATACCATTGTACAGTCATGTTCTATAGGAAAAGGCTCTATATTAAACATTTTCTAGATGAAAATCTATGCTAAATGATTAAACTAATGTTTCATTGTAGAAATAAAAACCTGTGAATACATGTACTGTATGTTTACTGGTGAATTCTTTTGTAAGTTCTTTGTCTATATAGATTACAAAAATAACTGTGTAATAACTCCTGATCTGCAAGAGTTGTTATTTTTAATGGAATCCAATCAGAAATGACATTGTTATGAATACTTCTTCATTTGCCTGATACTTCCCATCTGTACTGAGGCGTCAGTTTGGTTTTAGACTCAGTTGGCTAAATGCATGCCCCTGAAAAGCAAGAACTGATCAAAACATTCCGTACGCTCTTTTCCGGCCAACTCTTTCTCTCAAATAAGGATGGCGTCATTATGAGTCAAAGGTTCAGTCTGAAACCAATCTAATAAATTACAAACAAAAACAACTATAAAAATTTCAGGTAAGTCCCAGTGCACTTCCTGTAAACTGTGTATATTTAAAGACGTTGTTGTGTAAGCAGTTACTGTAATTATGCTTTGTTTAACAGGTACCTTTTTTTTTTTTTTTAGGCTTTATTACTTTTTATTTAGTAACAGTTTGTAAAACAATGCAAAATGTTTCAACTAATATTATTGTATTCAGAGTGGGAACATCTAGTATTTCCTGCAGTCCAGGAGACCAATGTTTAAAATCATATGAAAAAAAATAATCTGTCCACACAACTTACTTCATGTTAATTTTTTTAAGCTTAGAGCAAAAGTTCAGCCAAAAATAATCGTACATAATGTCTGTTAAATGTACTCAATGAGCCAAGACATGTTTGGTCTTTAAAGTTCTTAAATTTAGAACTTTAAAGTCTATTTGTTAAAACAAAAGTAGGGTCATAGTCAGTTTATACAGTATCACCTGATAAACTTTAAATAAAACATGACTTGTTTCAAACGAAATGCTCCAACTTAAAATAAAATATGTTTTTAAAAGAATGAATGACTTAATAAAATAAAATAATTAATTAATAAAAATGCAAATTAAAAGAAGTTAATGTGATATAAAAGTGATTGACTTGAAATATGTCAGTTTTAACAAAAATAAATTAACGTTCAAAAGTCAACTTTAAGTTAAATAAGCTCATATAAAATGTAATGAGCTAAAAAAAAAAGGAGCGATAAATAAAAGTTGACTTGAAATAAATAAACTTTAAACAGAAATTGAAAAGTCAACTTTAAATAAAATCACTTTCATGATCATGTATCAATGTTATATAAATTAAACCAAATTTAATTAGATTTTTCAGATTGTTCTGAAAATCAAAGTCGTTCTTAAATCATAATTGAGGTACATACTGTATATACCAATCAGCCATAACATTATGATCACCTGCCCAGTATTGAGTAAGCCCCCCTTCACTACAGGACAGACATACAGACAGAAATACTTCTGAGACTGGTTTCAGGTCCTTCAACATATGAAATGTAAAGATACTGTATGTGAGCCAGTTCTGACCAATGTACAAACAAAACCTTTCCTTTATTTATATAGATATATCAGAATTTTGGTAAATCCTATTTTAACATATATTGTTGCCATCAATCTTAGGCCATCCTACATGAGTCTAGGTCATGCCTCCTAGACGAGTCTAATGTTTACACCAAATTTTTAATTCCCAGACTTTGGTAAAGAAGGAATTATGTGTCTCTTTCTAGCTGTTCAATCGTTTTAACAAACCCGAAACATTGCTTCATTGTTGATTTCTTTAAGTATGGACCATGCTCATGATCAGAGCTCTCTATCAGGACAATGTCTGTTCCTAAAGATCTAAAGGAAGCAGGGGTGAAGGGGGAGATGATTTTCTTTTCCTCAAGGCACTGAATCATTATTACAGGCTTTCATCTGTGATTGTAATTAGTTGGTTTGTGGCTTTAGTATGACATGAACAAACAGGAGGTTTGAGCAGGAAGAACCCATTAATTCTCTTCTGGGAAGGAACCTCCACCATCTACTCCTCCATGTTCCTCGTTACCTGGTAAACATCTTGACATGTACGCTAAACAGATCCTTTCTCCTTTTCAACTAAGATCATCTCAGGGTATGATGGGTAAGCTTCACCACTCTCATTCTTGAAGACATGAGATATCTGGGAACTGAGTAAAAAAAAAATTACTCAACGTAATTCAAGGTAATTTAAGGAAAAGTGCTATATGGTGCAGAATCGAATTTAACTTGAATTTTAAAAAACTCTATTCATGCAATTGTGTGCAATTATATCACTTACCCTTGGTATATAATGTGCAATTATGTGTAATTTGTTCTTTGAAGATGTAGTTCATGAGTCAATTTTTAGAGGTGAAAGGATTAACCACTTCACTGTCTCATTATTCATTTTTTTTCCTGTAGACAACTCCCACCTGTCTTACAGGTAGGGCACTGTCCTCCTGGTTGGTGGGACAACTACCAACCAGGAAGGGCTGATCAATTCAACGCTAAAAACACATTCACGGGAAAAGTGCTATCCTCCCCTTCCGCATGGGTGAACTCACAGATACCCATGATAGGCTGATTAATGTCGCTATGATTAATATGAGAGCAGGGGTATGACACACCTAAGGGAGCACAGCTAATTTGCTCTCCAGACTCCCGGATGAGCTATGGATGGCTATAGCATTACCCAGGAATCAAGCTTGTAATCTCCAGATGATAGGGTGAACACTTTTCCGTCACGCCACTTGAGAGTCCACATTTTTATTTTCCGATAGTTTAACATGTTAGTAGTCGATAATTCATTGATCAGTAATAATTGTTTTTTTCCAGTTTAATTTTTATTTAATCAATTCGAGCTGCACAATCACAACAAATGTATAATGTAAAACAATAAGGAAAGAGAACAATAAAAAATATTTTTAAAATGGGGTTATGTTCTTATTAAAAAACAAGTCAGCTAAAAACACAATGTGTGATACAGCACATGGCCTGAACTGCAAGTGTGCCCTCTTGTGGTGTACAAATTAATAAATATATAAGCTATGCAAAATTTTATGTTATCAACTAAAATCTTTTATATAAAAAAAAAAATCCTTTCAACAGTTACTCGATTAATTATTAATCATTAACATCCCTAGTTTGCACACACACACACACACACACACACACACACACACACACGCACACACACACACACACATACACACACACACACGCACACATACACACACACGCACGCACACACACACACGCACACATACACACATACACACACACACACACACACACACACAGTTTCTTACATCTTGAGGCAATTTAGTCACAAATCCATTTATTGGCAGGTTTTTGGCGGTAGGAGGAAACCCAGAAAACCTGGGGAAAACTCACACGAACACAAGGAGAACGTTTTACAACCTGTACGTTTTACAACAAGAAGAAAAATAAAATTTTTATAAAAATTAATCATCAGAGTCAGCACTTTGTAATATTCAAAAGGTAAAGCTCCCAAAATTTTCAGGACAGAGAGGTTTCACGCTTTGTGTTTTTTTTCTGATATTGTGGTTTTTCAAACGAGTGAAAGGAAAAACTGTTTACAGCTGCTATAACTTATTTTGTTGTTTTACTACTTTAAAATGTAGCTATAAACAATTTTACCGTAGAAAATAGGATGTGATTAAAAAGTTCAATTGTTGGCAAATTGCTGTTGGAAAAGATGAATAAAACACATACTGTTATAGGAAAATACAAAGGGTGTCCAAATCAACCCAGATGATAAATTTCTGGTAAATAAATGCTCATAAAAGTGATTGACGTTTACAGAGGACTTCAAGTGTGCATTCACAGAAAAACAGTTTCAATGGTGCAAAAGTATAAAAGAACATTCATGAATTATAATTCTGCCCAAGGTGGACCGCCCCATGAACATTCAGTGAGTGGAATGCTTGAAAATCGACAGATAACTTGACTTCAACTTTCGGAAGAAAGAGGTGCATCTGTCTGTGGGAACTGTACACGCAATCATTCACCAACACCACATACACATTACAGGATCTCGGCTGAGAGTTATTGCCACATTCCCCATACAGTCCTGACCCCGCTCCAAGCCATTTGACTATCAAAGGAGTTCCTGGGAGGCCAGCGTTTCAGACGTAAAGCATGCAGTCTGATCATGGTTCCAGGGTACTGAGAAAACTTTCTACCTTGATGATATCCAAACACTAGTGAAACACTGGGATAAGTGCATTAGTGTAGCAGGGGACTATAGAGAGAGATAAAGATGTGTTATGTTATTGTGCACAATCTGAATACCCATCGTAAATAACTTCAGGGTGGTTCCAGTAACTCAGCTTCATAAACGTATTCTGTCATTTTTTTATTCTTTACTTAACATCATTTTGATTGCATCATTGCATCATGCATTTCTTTCTCGTGCCTGGAGCTGAAATCTTCACCATGGCTCAGTGGAGAAAACCACAGCCAAAGATCTCAGGTACTGCCTGTTGCTTTTTTTTTTTTTTTGTTATGTTGTTGCAATGCCGTACATAAATCATTCTGATGGCCAATATGTTCATGGCCACGTTTCATTTCCATTAGTTAGCAGACCTCTGGATGTGCTCGCTCAGGAGAATTTCAAGGCGAGTGATTTTAATCAAACCGCATGTCACAGGCAGAGTAGAAGCTTTCAATGCTAAAGCACAAACGCAACACTGATATCTTTGACCTGTGCTGTATAATCTGAGACACAACTGATTCAGTAACGACTGAAAATGCCAACATTAATTTATTCTTCAGTTAAACCACAATTTATAACCGTATACTATTCCAGGTTCCCAGGTATCTCATTTCCTCATTTTCTTTCCCTCTCAGCTATGTTTCTGTGTTTTCATAAGGAATTTGATTTTATTGCAAGAACAAGAACAACAGAGACTAAGAAAAAAGTCTTTTGTGTGCAGTATTTGTTGTGAACGTGTCTCCTGGATACTCGGAGACAATAAGAGACCGCTACAGAGAACCAGCTTGTCTTTTAAGGATGGCCAATATCCTCCCAGGAGGGAAGGAAACCGTGTCAATTACTCCCGCTTTCCAGATCTGCAGATTATTTTTCACAACCCATTCACACCGTATATTACATCACAGCTCTCATTATTGACTACCATGCGCACTTCCCGCTATAGAAATGCTGGAAGACTTATGACCCGTGGTTAAGGAGGCTCCTGTTGGAGGTGTAAGTGAGAGGAGGCTCCTGGATTCAACACAATAGAAGGTTGAGCCGTTCCAACAGCTATCATGTGTGTGTGTGTGTGTGTGTATCTGTTGCTTCCAACTCCCAATTCTGTAATCATGAACAGTCTCATTTATCAAATCTTGAAATGATGACAACTAACTTTTGTAATTCTAACAGCTCAAGTTAAAATGCTGGAGAATAAAACTCAATCTCTATGGTTACGCAAATGTCGAGTCAAATTTTCAAAGAGACAGAAATGACTTTCATTGATATAATGGTGTTTTAGTACAAAAAAAGAGAATGTTCAGCATGTTAAAATATTTTGCGTATATAAATGTTGAACCACTGCTAACATTTACAAATAGAGGCATATAAATAGAATATCTGTTTGAATTTGATCAATTAAATGTTGCAGGAAACTTTTAAGTGGATAGTTAATTATATAAATCATTTCAGTGAATCGGATCATTTGACTCTTTTGGCTCTCAAACAACTCATATTTTTTTTAACCCTTTAAATTTCTTTCTTTTTTCTTTTTTTTAATCCAATACATTTTTGACTGATTACTAATGATCTGTCATTAACAATGGCTGAAATTGTTTCATGCAATCTTAGTCTACTTTCAAGTTAACAGAATAACAATAAATTACATATGCAATGTAAGAAAAATCTATTTAAATAAATGTTACTTCATCAAGGTATTACAAATGTGTGTTGAGACATGCAGTAATTATAAATTTTTTTTTTAAAAAGTCTGTACACTCCTGGCAAAATTATGTTTTTGTGACATGAAAAAATAAATAAATAAACAATCATGTTAGATTTGTTTCTACTTTAATATTATTTATCACAACCAGATCTTTCTTCTTTTTATTTTTTATTAAAAAAAACTGTTAGGGGTATAAAAGAGACATAAGAAATTAGCAATAATCTGGTTGCGTAAGTGTGCACACCCCTTATCTAATACTTTATGCCAAACATTTTTGTTCTTCCTGTAGGGTTTTAGACTAAATGTGTCGTTCATTACTGTACAGTGCTTTGTGCTTTAGGTATAGGGATTAGGGGTTAGAGTTCATTTTATAGGAGATGATGGATTAGATTCATCTCCACCCACTGGACTTTACTATATAATATGCTTGTTAATAATTGCTTTTTTTTTTTTTTTTGAAATTTGTACACTTTTATATATTTATATACCTTTTTATTTTCCTTTATTTTTTTATTTTTTTTTTTAAATGTCTAATGTTTTTTTTATAAGAATCTAATTAAATAATTATTTTTTAAATTTCTTTAACTTTTATTTTTTAAAGCTTTTAATTTCAACTTTTGAAACATTTGTTTGAATATTTTTACCCTTCATTTCTTCATACAAAAAAAAAAAAAACGCACCACTGTTAAGAAATGAAGAGAAAGAAGAAAAGCAAAGAAAAGTAAGAAAATAGAAGAAAAAAAGAACCTGTGTGCTCCGTGTTCATCATGAGGTTTCCTGGATGAGTGGCGTCTTTGCACTACAGATCAGTGATGGAAATTTGTCCAAAGGCCAGAGCAGAGTTAATCAAATGGAAACACTTTGTGATGAAAGGAAGTGAGCCTCCCTTTGCAACACACCGCCGACATGGCCAGTAAATGATGGTAACTCCATGACCCGGTGAAGAACATAGCCTACAGTAGACAGCTGGATAAAAAACGGCTGGTAAAAATATTATAATAATAATAATAAATACTGGCTCACGTTAGGATGAAAGGCTTGATTTGGTCTGCTAAAGAATGGCATAAATCTGGTATCAGTGCTTGGATGAATAACAGTGGTGTTATCCTGGAACTGTTTAAATGTTCTAGGTACTCTTATAACACAGTACTGTCGAGTCCTGGATTCTGATTGGTCAGATGTACCAATAAATTTTCTATAACCTTTGTGCATCTCCATGTACTAACCAACTTGTTCCAAAACGCTATTGATTCTACAGTGACAGCTAATTAACAGAGACTTGTACTGGAGAGACTACACATGCCAACAACATGACAAGTTGTGTTTTATACATTAAGAGAGAGAGAGGGAGAGAGAGAGAGAGAGAGAGAGCGAGAGAGAGAATGAAAACTGGCTTGTAAAGGAACAACTGTTAATCAAGTGGACATATAAAGTCTACACACTTCTGTAAAAATTGTGATATAAAATAGAAAGACAAACAAAAACCCCTTAGCAACAAAACAAATCTTGTTCCTTACAACCAGCTGATTCAATAATTGTGCCACCCACTTAACTAATACTTTGTTCAAGCACCGGTTTCTTGTATTGCTGCTCTCAATCTTTTTAGGTACTAAAGTATCTACAAACTTAGCACATTTTAATTAAAGGTTTTTTTTTCTCCAGTCATTCCAAAGGTTTGGATAGAATTTGGATCTGGGTTTTGACTGGGTATATTTGGAGTGAAATGAACCTCTATCTTGACAACAGTCCCAGTTCCAGTTAAAGAAAAACAGCACTAAACCACAATGCTACCAGCACCATGCTTCATGCTGTCCTAGTTTCTATCTAATTCTTGGTTAATTTCTATCTCTTTCTGTGTTAGATTCTTTGTCTTTTAAACTTTTTAGAAGAAGAACATTTATATCTTTTAAATTTATTCCCCAAATGTTTTTCCTTAAACTCCAGATTTCGGAACATTTTTACCACATGTTTTAGGTTGATTTGGGCAGACTTGGATAATTTTGTTTGCTTATTTATTGTTTTTTTCACCCCATCTAGCCACCGTATATCATAACCCACATATGTGAAAAATACAAGAAATTTGTAGAAAGTGTCTAGTACTTGCCAGATAATTCGGCAGCTCCTCTTATATTGCTCTAGGCCTCTTGGCAGCCTCCTGGATGTTTTGTGATATTGTTCTTTTGTCTATTTCAGAGGGAAATAACCTCCTGGTTGATATCCATGCCCTGTAATTTTTTTGCAGACCATGGCATAGGCAGTTAGATCAAACCAAGAAGATGTCAGGGAGATCCTATAGAAACATCTGATCTTTATTCATGGTTAATCTGAATCATTTCTCTAATGATAGATACTTTTAAACATAAGTTTGAAAGTGCCTGGTTATCCTGAGCACACTCACAAGCTTCACTGTAAAAACTAACTGCTTATAACCAGGTTATTGCATCTGTTCCTTTTTCCTTTTTTTTTATATATTTTTTTTATATATATATATTTTTTTTCCCTAAAATTAATTGATTGCTACATCACATCAAAGTTCAGATTTTTTTCTGAAACATGTAACAGAGAAATTGATACAATAGAATAGTATGATGTGTTATTAATTAACAAATAAATATTGTCAGTATTGGCAAATTGCTCTGGCATGAGAGGAATAAAACGTGTTATAAAAGAATTGTCATTTTTGTATAATTTAACAATCTAAAAAAAAAAAAAAACCACAAACAAGCAATCGTATGCATTAACACACAGAAAATGAGCCACGCCTAATCAACGTCTTTCATGTGGCCTGGAAAACTCCAGTTGTTGATGCAGCTGATTTAAATTCCACTGTTTCTTGAGACAATGAATTGAACTTCTCACTCATTCAACCACATGGAAAATACACATATGCAATAAAGACGCACAAGCGACAAAACATCCTGAGAGAGCACGGAGACCATCGCAATTCAATCAGCAAGGCAAGAGCCATCTCATTCCTGGATGCATTGTGTTCCGGTTTCCTGGAAACATTCCAAAAGTCATGCGTCAGTGCACCAAAGCTACAATCTCACATTGCAAATGGCACAATGTGAGCACTTTTGCTATGCAAGGAATGACATGACTATTCTCAGAGTGGTGTCACTCTCTAAGAAAAACCACCAAAAGGAAACAGGTGACTGACAGGGCAGTTCCTCTTTTTTTTTTCTCTCTAACAGAAGTTTCCCAGGACTAATAATACATCCAGGGCTACAGGAACTGAAAAACATGTATATGATGTATAAAAAAAAAAAAAACACCTGCAGTAGGACTGGAGCACAATACACTCTCAGCTGACTCTCAGTCCCTCAGCTGTTTAACACCTGAGAATGTGAGACTTATAGGACCTTCTGCTGTGAAATTCCACATTATTGACTCGTGACATAGTTTTGTATTACAATAGGCATTGTGAAAGAACATCTGACTATATGTCTCACTAGGTGTCGTTTACATCATCTACTGTACTTACCTTAGGTTATTGTTTGTTTATTCAATTTATTATTATAGTTATTCACTCTACTAACATAGACCACAATATACAGTATTTTTAGACAAAAGAGAAAATGCTTTTTAAGTTAAAAGAATGATTCTTTTCCATGCTCCAGTCTAATTTGATGACTATTATCATTTTGTAAACATAAATGCTGATTATGCATAAAAGACTAAAGTTTGGAATCCAACAAGGTTCTTGTCTAGGGCCGCTGCTTTCCTTTCCCTAAATATGTTAAATCTGGGAACAATTATTCCTAAACTCCTTAGCTTTGTTTGCTATGTTGATGACACACAGTTAGAACATGCATAACATATTAATCAAGCTGAAGAATATGGAAAGGACAATAGACACTTGACCTTAAAATGTAAAGTTATTCTTTGCTTGTTGGTTGTTGCTTACTAGTGTGAATGTAGAGTAATTTTATATTAATAAAGCTACAGACTGACCAGAAACAACAAATCACACACTTTCACATATATTCACAGCACGAAAAGTATGTGGGTATCTGAAAGTTTTGTTGTGACTGCCTGAGATTATTCCCATGTTTTGATTACATCATTTATCAAATTATAATAATTGAACATTTCCATCATCTAGGAATGGAACATTTCCATTTAGTCCCAATGCTGGTGAATGCAGAATGCAGGAATGTAGCCCCAATCCAGCAAATTGTTTTTGCAAGTTGCTTTTCATCACACATAAATGAAAAAGTATTCAGGGTGAATTCATAAACACTTCCGAGCCCCTAGAGACATACGTATGTGCAAAAGTTAAATTTGACCTGACTGGAACCCAACAACATGCCAGCTAATTAAAAAGTCTATTTATTTTTTATAATTACTGTTATCAATTTAAAAATATACTAGGTGTTAGCCAATATGTATAATAATGCTGCGAAAAAATTTATTCCACTAATTCCGTGTCATTTACAGTAGCAACTTAAAGTGTCAATGTTAATATTTTTTTATTCAATGAATGTAAACACAAATTTAAACACAAGCACCATTAAAAATTGTGTTACCCATTTTTACTTTCCATCTCGCCATGATATTAAAAAATCTTCAGATCTCCTGATGAACAAGTGACTTATAAGGAGAATATTCATACATTCTTTTGTAGGGGTGAGTTGAGTTATGTAAAAAAAAAAATGTCATAACCTGTAAAAACCTGTTTAAGCAATAAAGGTTAAAATGATCCAGACAATAAAGTAGAGTTTATATATATGAATTATATCATGTATGTGCATTAGATATACATTTCTTCTTATGCATAATTTGTAAATGTAATATCAGTATTTCACAAATGGCACCATATTCATGGAACTTTATTGTAAATAACTTAATAAATTAAATTCTACTCACACATTTATGCACTAACACACTTTCAGCTTCTAGGTAGGAAAAGTAATCACATGAATATACTGTATGTATAGCTATACAGTATATTCACTACCTTATTGTCTTGCTTTGACCAAAATGTTTTGATATATGTATGGTGTGTGTGCTGCATGGATTTAGGGTTACAGCACCACCTTCTGGTGAAAAACTCAGCCTGGATGATTCAGCTCAGGGGTATGCAATGCTAGATTTGCATCAGTGAGTCCAGTTTAAGGTGTCCTTGACTTTGACTGAATACCAAGATAATTATGTTCATCTTAACCCTCTCACATAAATAAACCTAACATAACGTATATTGATATTGTTCATGTGTAGTTAAAAGAAAAGAAAGGAAAGAAAGAAACTTACGTAGTATGCTGAAAACATTTTGAACTTTGGTCTATCAGAATATATTATTATTATTATTATTATTATTATTATTACTATTATTATTATTATTATTATTATAATATAAGGAGTTCCTGGGAGGCCAGTGTTTCAGACATGAAGTAGACCATCTTTCATCTGTTATTCTGCACAAGCAAAAGTCCTTGATCCAATTTGTAATAGCGTGCAATTTTTGTGGTATAAGAGAAATAGAATTCTTCCTGATGTAATAAACTATTTCAAGGTGATAAGGGTAGCACATCATCACAGCACTCTGCTGCTGATTATTTTTTTGCAGCACATCACTCTGTTGCTGATTATTTTCCCATAACAGCACATCACTGATTCTTTTATCTCTAACATAATTATTTGCCATTATATATTAATTAAATCAGTACTGTTAAACTATTGCTGTACATATCTCTATTTTTATCTTATACACACCTGGAACTGTTTAGCCATCACGACTGTCACAAGTACAAACATTAGCATTAAGATTATGAAAAATAACTTTTGATCTCCTCAGCACTTTTTGCCATCACAATGATTTATAATCACAACCCCAGTGTAAAAAACATTCTGAAATCATCCGGTCCCCCTCGACCCAAACTCCGCTGATGATTTATATATCACTTTGGAGGGGGAAAAATGCCCGGAACGTTCTGTACGACCCCTTGTACCCTTGCTTTCTACCCCCTGCATACCACAGATGTTCTGCAAACAGCTCGTGTAAACTTGTTATTTTTTCCTCTGGGTTATTTACTCCAGATTGGATCAGTCTTTTGGATGCAAATGTTTGCCTTGATGTAATTGTGTAATGCAGATTTTCCTTTCGCCTGCTGCTGCAATGTCAACAACCACAAGTTTGTTGTTTTGTTTTAAGTGTTGTACAATCCCATTCCAAGTATGAAGAACGTCTGAGAGCTGCCTCGCTCGTGCCGTGCTCACGAGCACTGATGACTTCTGCGTTTCGCTTTCTTCGAGGTTTCAAGCGTTTTTCTTCTGCTCTGTTGGAGATGTGTGCCTGTGAGACTGTGAATTGAATTTCACACACGTTTCCGTCAGATGATATATGACAGACCTGTGAGAGGCACCAAAGTGGTCTCGTGTTTATACTGAGTATTTCGGAAAACTGTGGGCTTTGAGATTAGGAGCAAAACAAGAACACTGGAGTCCAGAGAGCTCGAGCAGAGGAACTGCTGATGGTGTGGATAAGAAACAAATGTAACAGTGCTGGATAAAAAACAGAGGAATAACCTACTTGGTGAAAATGAACAGAAAACTACAGTTAGTCCCTCATTTTACAAAAAAGTTCCATTCTGAGAGAATGTTTGTAAGTCTGATTCATTCATAAGTCTGAGAAAGTGAGTCTTATACACCATTGACAAGAATACACAATGTAAAGCATAAAAAAATTAAAACACACAGGTTTGGTGTTTTTGTTCTCGCAAGACGAATCGCGAGGGGAATCCCGGTGATGAGTGGGGTCAGCTGACCTTATTTAATGGGAGTCCAGGAAGACGTTGGGGGAAGGACAACGCTACATGGTGTCTATGGTGCGCTTGAATGGACGCCGTTGTTTGTCTCAGAGCTGTATTCGACTGTGAACTCTATTTTGTTTGGGATTTTCTGAAATTAGGATTATTCACTATCAGGACAGCTTTACAGGACTCATTTTTTACACACCCCACATGCACACACATGCAATATACTGGACTTTAGACATTTTATACATTCACTTACACACTGAGAATATTGTATATAGTTGTTAATATTGGTATCTGGTGCACTGCGATTTGTTCTCATTTACGAAGGTTCGTAGACCCACGGTCCGTTCGTATCTGCGGAAGTAACTTGAAGGTTCATAAGTCAGGGACTTAAAAATACTACCGTTAATGAATAACAATTGGGAAATAATAATTAGTTTAGGAAATAGTAAAAAATACATAGTAAAGAATTAATGCAACAATACTTTAAAAAATACTTATGACCCATGACCTTATTAATAACAACTTAATAATAAAAGTAAATAAATGAATATACAATCTGAATAATTAATTGTCAAAAGTGAAAATTATATATTTTTATTTATTAAGATATTATTATTATTTACTTCTTATTTAATTCTATATATAAAAATGACTAAATTACAAATTTCTAATGCATAATTACTAATAATTTGTTTAATTATGCCATTAATAAGTATTGCTAATTTAATATTTTATAATTAAATAAGAAGTAAATACTAATTTATTAATACATCAAAATAGTAAATAGTAAATAAGAAATTATAATAAAAAGCAAATAATTACTTTGAATATTAAATGATAAATAAAAGAATATTGAAATAAATACTTTATACTAATAAGTAGTTAATTAATAGTCAGTGAATAGTTCATATAGAAATGATTACTTAAATAAAACAAAACAAAAAAAGATATTAATTACCTTAAAAATAATAAAGCACAAATAATGAATAAACAAAACATAATACACTCACATAGTATTCAGTACATAATCGTTACTTTAATGAACAGTAAATAATAAATAATATTTAAATAATGATTAGTGCTAACGAATCAGCACTAAAAGGTATAAAATACTTACATTCAGAAAGTATTGCATGACCTTGCTTAGAAGAATCAAACAGTACTTGATTACAGTACTCATGAATAGGGTGTTATTAAATATGATTAAAGTATTATTTTTAGAACAATACAATTACAGATCTTTTCTATGATTCCTAAAACACATGACCAGCTATTAAGAAGTGAATAAACAAATATAAAGCAGATGTTAGTCACTGCTTACAGACATGGCTACAGAAAATGAGTATAGTTGAGGTATTGTGCTGCCCTCTGCTGGCCTCATGGTGACAAAGGAGTCAAAATTGAGTGTGTTTCCAAGACAGCTGTCTGAAACATTTCACAGATGCCACAGTCATACTCACTTACTACCGCTTTATCCTGTATACAGGGTCGTAGGGGGCCTGGAGTCTATTCCAGGCGATTTACAGAACAAGGTGCATGGGGTACACCCTGGACGGGGTTCCAATCCATAGCAGGGCGCACACACACACACACAGGCAATGTGGGAACGTCATTTAGCCTAATCTGACTATGTAAAAATATAAACTATGTAAATCTCTCTCTCTGTGCAGTGGAATAGATGGAAGCGGTTTGGTCATGTATAGTATTTCCACTTCTAAAATTGCAATAATTATCAAATTGCAAAAGGCCATTCATCAAAAATTAATGTCACAGTTATGTAGTAATCAATAATTTAAGAATGTTAATTTTTATTTGTGGTCTTTCACCATTATTTTCTGTTAACAATGATAAATGTTTAAATGGTAAATTTTATAGTTAAATATTACAGTATCCAGTCGCAATTGCAATATTTCTCAAAACAATTCCAATGTGAATTTTTTGAACAGATCATGCAGCCCTAGGTACAAAAAACAAAACAAAAAGTTTTAAAAGGAGGAGAATCATGATGAGATCCAAAATGTCCTTGTGTCATTGATGGGTGCTAGTTAGCATTTTGTGTATTAACCAATTACAACCATAAATAAATAAAAGCCAAACTTAAAATTTTACTGCAATCACCAATTCACTCTTATTTAGATTGGAAAACTGAAGCAGTTCATTTAGAAATGTTGCAGGAGAGAACTTTTTTTTTTCTTTTATCCCTTACATAATGCTACAGTGACACATTAACACATATTTAATGCAGCTGTTTCCTAATAATTATATCAAGAACTACAAAGTCTATGTTTTTTAGCATTAACTGCAAATGTTTACTAAAATGTTCACACACATGTATCTTGAATGTTAAACTGCATCACACCTGAATGATTTCTTTCTTAATTATCTGGTTCGCTGTAGCCGAACATTAAATGTATACCAACTGTAGCTTTCTCTTAACTGAAAAAAATAAATAAAACATAAACTAATTCGTCATCTTACTGTTTAAACATCTCAGATTCTTCGAACATAACATCGAAACGATATTTATTACAAATCATCATGTTAACATCTTTACAGCTAGTTAGCATAACATTTAAACTTAAATCTTAAATTCTAACACAATCTTTCTTTGTCACACACAAATACCACAAGAAAATAAAGACACAACTGAAGGACACAGTATTGTAATGTTTTTGGTCTTTTTCTTTTCTTTTTTTTTTATTAAAACCCACAACAGCTGTGTTTATGACAATGGTTCAGGATGGTTCAGTAGCTCTTGGGGCTTTCATACGACTCGGGGAACGGCACCGACATGTGTCCTGAGCCCATGACCAACGGCAAGATCCCTGCGTTTGGCACCACGTTCCAGGAGAGAGTGAGAGTCACGTTCTTATTGCCCCTGGATTAATAACAAACAAACAAAAAAAAGGTTTTACACACAGTGCAACATAAAAATTATAGATTAGACATGCACTATATTACACGGAACCAAATACACATAAAATACGGTACAAACAACAAAAAAATTCTCAATAGAAATCTGAGCAGAGCCCCAGTTTCAGCAAGAAATGAAGTTCCCTCACTGGTCCAGATTAGCTACAGGGCATTTTTAATTCCTGCCAATATCAACCAAAATTAAATGAAAATTAATTTAACCTTTGCATCAGATTTTATGCATAGTGGCCACTTATAAAGAGACCGACCTGCTCACAGAGAGCATGATTGAACCACAAAGAATCTTATTGATTCATATAGAGCGTGCAGATGTTTAAAATTCCACTGGCTGCATCACGTGTCCGAAAGTTGGCTTGTTTTCAGTTGACAGATTCTGCATGATTTTTACAGATCATGTATGATGTGTTAACTCGCACTAGTTGTTCTGCCTTCACAAGCAGCCTGAAGCTGAAACTTTTCTGCTCACACTGCATATACAAACAACAGGGCACAATGTGAGTGTTCACACTGTACATTCATACAGAACCCTTGAATTTAGACCAGAGTGCTGATGATAAAGGAGGAGGTGGTAGTGATGAACAAGAGGAGGAGGAGGTAGTGATGAACAAGAGGAGGAGGAGGAGGAGGAGGGATGAATACCTCAAGCCATTTCCATCATCAAAGAAGAAGTATTTGGACTTCATTTCCTTCAGTTCAAGTTTGGTGTTTTCACCTCTCTGAACAATCCTGTCCCATAGAACCACCTGGTTCAGTGCCTAAAGAGAAAACACACAACCACACATTGATACAGTGCTAATAAAACAGCACAGTGAAACTGGTGGGTAAAATTTGTAGCATGAAAACTTACATTGCTTTTGGTAGAATATTCAGCAGACAGATAAAGAAAGAGCTCTTTTACGTTCCAGTCGAATATCGGCAGCAGATGTAACAATCTGTTACGGTAAACAACGTGAAGATGATAGCACACATCATAGACATAAAGCTTAATCACCAACTTGGAATAATGTACATGTGAATAATGGTCCTGGCCACTAGAGGGCCCTCAACCTGCTCAGATTTATACTCAGTGAGAGAGTCAAAGATAAGGATGGCTACTGAACCTCCCTCATTTTATCACATAAGTGCTTTGATATTATTATTTGATACCAAAAATCCCCTTCATTTTTGTCCTTCAGTATCACTTATTAACATCAGTAAGCCAATAAACATGCAGCATGCTTCCAGCCCTGCTACACAAGCATACCTACAAGGGATGTGTGGAGATGAGTGATTGGTCATTAGGAATGGGTGGAGATCAGTGATTGGCCATTAGGGATGGGTGGAGATCAGTGATTGGCCATTAGGCATGGGTGGAGATGGTTGTACATCACAGTTTGGAATTACACAATGAT
>JAQMYG010000038.1:4466803-4477936 GCA_030014215.1 Clariallabes teugelsi | reverse complement strand
TCAAAGTGGTTGTGATCAGTGTTTCTATTGTCGATGCATATCGCCTTTTAAACCAACGCACGAACGCGCAGTAATCCAAGACAACTCAATCCGGCCATACTAATCATCAACAACAGGTGTGCTCGAAGAACCAACTTAGCCGGACCGTAATTAGCACGATGATCTCATCTTGGATGTGTCAGTTCATCTCGGATGTGTCAAGCGACCTACGAAGAATACCCCCCTGTTATCCAAAAAACAGAGAGTTTGGTTTCCACAAATTTGAGAAGAGGTATTACACGAAAGGCTGCCACGACAACAGCAACATGGACCACATCATAATCAGCATGAACAATAACTGTTTTGTTGATATCTTGTTTGTCAAAAGTTACTAGAATGTAGAAAATGAATCCAAACTCGAACCTGTATAATAAAATAAAGTTTTGCTCCATGATACCAACACTGTGTCGAGCAGAAGGAGCGGTTCCAAATAAAGCCTTACTTCGAGGCATTTGTCAGTTCTTGAAAGTCACATGACCAACGACAAACGAGGCCTCGCTTTGGCTGGAATCAGGTGTCTGATTCTTTTTGAGTAAAAGCTCGTTGACATGGATGTCTCACTTCTCCAATCAGCACACTGTGGGGCCCCTGGTAGCATTGACACTGGTTACACCACAAATATTTTTGAGTGGAGGCACCAAGAAAAAAAAGGACTTCCCCTATTTCTCCCAATAAGCTAACTGCTGTAATAAATGTTCTAAATAATGTTCTTCACTTAATTTTTAGTTTCCGAGACGGTAGTGCACAATGTGGATTTTTAAATAACACACACGCACACACACACACACACATACAGATAAACCACTACTATTACTAATATAGACATTGAAATATTTTAAGTTAATCAAGTAGCATGTTAATCAAGTTATTGATTAGACAGACAGACAGATAGACAATCAATGATAAATGCAATATAACTTGAAGCTACCTGTCCATCAAATGTTAGGGTCTAGTGCTTTGAGGTAAGTTGGTGCTGGGCCAATTTGATATTTGTAGAGAAGCATTAAGAGGTAAGGTACTGTATGTAATATTAAATGTTTTCTAAATATGCAGTGAATGTCATTAAAACTTACTGTCCTTTACTTTAATTAGAAATATTTATTTATTTATTTATTTATTTAATACTAGTTATTTAATTGAGTAACATTACTGTAACCTGTGAGTTATTTACCAGAGGGATTTAAAGCTTCAGACGCAGCCTATGGTAACACCGTTCCCATCCATATTGTGTCTTTCCCAGAGGAATCTGTCCTCAAAGCAAAAACATGGACGCTCACTGTGGCCCCAAGACCTGACTGCTTTTTCTGTCCTTTTTGGATGCTACAATGTCTTCAATGTGCAGTACCAGGAAGAGACAGTCAGCATGCTGGGGTTTATTTAAAGATTTGTACATAATAACAGCAACCAAATAAATGACTGTAACAAAGACATTTGTTGGAACACTGGTTTGATAAATAATGTACTTTTCTTTGTGCTTACAGATTGATCTTAAGAATCAGAGTGGTTTAAATGCACATCCAAGTCACATGTCGACCCGAAATCTGAAATCAGAAAGGACCACCTTGGTACTTTCTGCGTCTGGAGGTTTAAATCCCTCTGGTAAATAACTCACAGACTTGAGGCTGTAATTGCTGCAAAAGGTGCATCGACAAAGTATTGAGTAAAGGCTGTGAATAATTACTGTATGTACATGTGATTGCTCAATTTTTAATAAATTTGCAAGTGAACTTTTTTTCATGTTGTCATTATGGGGTGTAGAATTCTGAGGAAAAATATGAATTGAATCCATTTTAGAATAAGGCTGTGACATAATTAAATGTGGAAAAAGTGATGCGCTGTGAATACTTTCCGGATGCACTGTAGGATAGTAATGTGTACAAAAAAACCCACAAAAACAAAAACTACACAATAACTTCTCTGTTCAGTACATGTTGAAAATTGATCAAATAATTTAATTACGGGAATTTCAATAGAATATGTTTTGCAACAGTATCAGTTTTTGTTTCAATAAATTTTCGATATTTAATTTCAGGATTGTGAAATTTCCACAGTAGCAGCGATAGGTATCGGGTGATGACGTTATCTGGGTAACGGCGTCTGCACTGGTGACCAAATGGTGTTCCAAATGGAGAGATTTTGTCGAGGGAAGTTCCCTTAACCGACATTCCCTGGACATAGAGAACAAGGAGGTATGCAACACCTTTAAATTCCACTGTGGAATGGAACACAGCTGAAGTTAGTCCTAGACATCAGTTCATAGCGGGCTTTTCACCATAGTCTTGTCAGCTGCCTTTACCTGAATCTGGTTTGATTTGATTAGTTTGTGTATAAATAGGCTTGGTCTTGGTTATGTCTCTTATCCTACTATGTTCTTAGTTTAGTTTATTTGTATCTGTAAATGGAGTCATCTGCACTTACATCATGCCTGCAATACCATTTCCTGCCATGAAGTCTGCAAATATAAAATAAGCATAAAGTGTGCAAATACTGTACAGAACTAAGAATATAAATAATAAAATATTCTTATAAAAATAAAAGTTCAGGTTATTATAAATAAGGTAAAATGTAAAGACTATAAATGTATAGAGATGTGTAATAATGTTATAATGAACAGTAATAATGTGTTAGGATGGCTGGCAGCAACAGGTATGATTGTCCTAACATAGTGCAAAGTGTACAGTATACTGTATGTCCATCATTGTTTCGTGTGCAAAAAATGCATAACAGAATGAGAACAGTGCAAACAGGTTGAGCATCGATAAGCTCAGGTAGTTGTGCTGAGGTCACGACATGAGAGGTGAAACAATAAATAAATATTATACCTGAGAGGAGTTAACGTTTCAATATGAAATTAGTCTAAAGTCTTGTCTGTGTTCAGAGCTCGAATGGCATGTGGGAAGAAGATTCTCTCTGCATTCTCTCTATGTTTGACATCATCACGGATATCATGTGATTGACTGTGACAGGCGAAGTACCAGGGTAATGTACTGGGAACTGATGTTCAGGATAAAAGATGTAAGAGTCCTACTGTAGGCAAAAAAGAGGAATATTAAATGATCATGACTGACTACAGCCTCAGAAGCACTTAGTTTCACTGGACACTGTGTGTACTATACTAATTCTATAAGTGCATGTGCACTATAAATCAGTATACAGTATGCACACTATATTCATATTAGGAGAAGGAAGAGCTGTGTAACTGACTGATCTGTTTGAATGTGCATGATAAATTCTTTGAATTACTGCATTTCCTGTAGGTCTAGTGATGTTGCAGAATTTGCTGTCATTGTTCAAGTTTACATTTTCGCATTTCTCAGACACCTTTAATCAAAGCGACTTAAAATTTTATCTCATTATACATCTGAGCAGTTGAAACCTGGGACCGTAGTCCAATGTCTTAACCACTGAGCTACCACTCCTCTAAGTTTTCTCAGCTAGTCAGTGTTACTGTATAAAGTTTGATAGGCAAAGCAGGCTAAGTGGTGTTCCCAAATTTCCCATAAATACAATGGTTACCATTGGCCTCCACGGTCCCTAGTTGGACTACAGAGGTTCCTAGACTGATGGATACAGCATGTGCACAGTGGTGTACTGATTAGCACTGTGGCCTCCACATTTAGGGTGAAGGGTTTGATTCCAGCCCAGAGTACCCTACCAGGGTGCCCCTAGTGTGTGTGTGTGTGTGTGTGTGTGTGTGCATATTTAACCTGCTCAGGGTGTACCCCACCTCGTGCTCAAAGTCTTTTAATGCGTACAGATGTTTGGGCAATTTGTTGAGTAGAAATGCCTGATGAAAAAGTATATTTGTTTTGTCAACACTTTGGTGTTGACTAAGCTGAAGTGTTAGCTCTCTTCCTCTTCTCCAATTCCACATTTGCTGACGGTTAGTGTGTGAATGCATGGTGTTTGAAGAACAGTGGAGTTGTTGTTAAGTAGTTTTAAGCCAAATTACTGTTAGATAAGGCTTTGCATCTGTGCTGAGAGGGCTCTGAACTCAGCTCAACAGCTCTGTTCCGCGTTCTTTCATATTCTCCTACAGTACAATGGTCTGTTTAAAAAATAAATTTTTACCCATTTTTATGGGTTTGTTTGTTGAATTGTTTACTGTTCATTTTCTTTTTGGATCGACTTTTTGTTGGACTTGTTACAAGGACTTTTTAAGCATTTCCAACCAGTTGTTGTTCAGAGGAGATTATCTACAGAACAATTTTATAAAATGGTAAGATTGACCGGCAACCTTCCTTTGTGAACTCTTTGTAAGCCATGGCTTTAGCAGTTAGAATAAATCAAGGTCTGGCAAAAACAAGATATCACAGGGTCAGTCATGATGCAGGACCCCTGGAGCAGATACGGTTAAGAGCTCTGGGGCTCTATAGTATTAACTTGATGGTGCTGGGGCTTGAACACCCTACCTTCCTATGAGTAATACTAAGCTTTAACTATTTGCGGCTCTCATGCCCACTAATCCTACATCAGAATCAGAATGACTTTATTGATGACCGGTACAGTATATGAGACACTAGTCTGAATGTGACTGGTTAGCATAGTTAAACAATTTAAATCAAAATTTTATTTGTCAAATACACAGTAGGATGTTCAGTGAAGTGTTATGCTGTGAAATACACCATTATAAAAGGGTGGGTTTTTTTTTTTGTTTGATTGTTTGTTTTTCCCAAAAATATTTAAAATTTCCGTTTTTCATTTAAATAGTGAAAGATATTTTTTTCCATATTAAATGTCTTTTTGCTTAATGTGTTTTCATTGTTCATTTTATTATAATACAGAGAAAATGAATATATCCAATATCTGTTTATTTAGATATTTGCCACAAACACTGACAAGTATGGAGGAGCTTACAGCATCTGGATTTGGACAGCGAGAGCTACAACACGGTCGTCCGCTGCTGATATGGTTTATTTCGCGCTGTAATATTGAGAGTGATATGAAGTTGCAGTTTAATCCTGGGACAGGTGAATTTGGTTCCTGCCGATTTCTGAACCGAATAGAAAGGGACGGTTATAAACTCCTGCCTGAGGATGGCCTTGACTATTACGAAGTGGGCAATTTAAACAGAGAAGGTGCACAGAACCTTCCTCCTTCTGTCCGGAAGAATTATAAAAGAAAGTTTAAACACAGTAACCTCATATTTAGCCTCGAAACAAACGGCTCCATTGGTAAGGTTTATGTTACTGAGCACAGGGATGAGTCAACCTTCAATCCAGATGCCACCTTCTGCATTGATATCAGCCTCATCAAGACTTTATATGTTCATATGAAGAGTGGGGGTCATGATGCATGTAGAGTTACTCTCCCCCCCAATGTGAAATCCAGGAAGCAAGATAGGTCCAACACATTCATGAAGTATTTAACTGCCTAGAACCAGAAGACCCTGCCAACCACCAGTGGATGATTTTCTCAACATCAACATCAGCCCCAAACTGAAGAAAAAGTTCAGGCTATTTGTCGAATGGATCAAAATTGGAAAAGCTGCAGGCATTGAATTTATCCATGTTGAAACACTGAACCTTAATACTGTACCTCAGCCAAGGTGATCACAGACCTCTTCAGAAACATCCAGGAGAAAGACATAATTCCTCATGACTGGAACAAAGGCCTAATTATCAAGGCAACCCCCATAACTTTAAGAACTGACAAGGCATCTTGGCGCAAATATGAACTTATCCGGTGAAACATCTGAAAAGGAGGAGCAACAAGACAGCTGGTGACCTCTCCTGGATTAGCTTACGTATGCTTGTTCTATACAGCATAAAGTCATAGACCAGAAGAAATAAGAATCACCAAACTTCCAAAAGCACCTTCACAGCATTTAATTGTTATGATCCATGCAGCTTTAGATGTAATGTCTGATACATGCAGTTTGAGGGATGTTGATTAGAAGTTAAGATCATGACTGTCAGCCTGAGCAGGACTATTATAAACACCTGTCTTTAGTTTGGTCACTTTTTCAGTCTCATCATCAAACTCAGCATTCTCAGCTGCCATCTATTTTTTTTAATAATTCATTTTATCAATTCTGTCTACATGTGTAAATCTCCCACATTAATCAAATATCATGTTTTTTTTAATACTCTTTATATTACACACATTAACTAAAATTGGGTGTAGAAGAATAGTGATGTGACTTTTTATTACAGCCTTTCTTACGTTTTAACATCATCAGGAGTGTATAAAATCTGTTTTTTTATTTAGTAAGATTTTCAGACTTACTGGAGCATGTTAAACAATTCTAAAGCTTTATGTGCTAATGGTTAAAACCATCTTTGGGTCTATATAATGGACACGAAGGAGATAAACAAGTAATTTTCAGAAAAGTCTTTTTGGTATGTATGAAGTTGAGGACCAAACCCTAAAATTACAACACCTGTGTACCAGAAACTTTAATAAACTCTTAATAAACTTTCATTCTTTTCCAAATTTGTGCCTGCGTGTATCTTTATTAGGATGAACATCGAAAAACTACTTGACCATCATGTACATTGCTTAAATCTTTGTTTACTCTCTATATACTGTAGCAAGAATTAACTATATATATTGTAAATTAAAACAGAACGACATGTTTTATTTAGCTTTCCTTTTGACCTTGTTTTGACATTTGCTTTCAGAACTCAATCTAAATTACATTTTAAATACATAAATTTTAAATACATTTAAAATTCTAAATTAAATACACTAAAGCTATATTTAGTTTGTTATCAATGATTATAATTCCTAAATGGTTAAAGCAATATATTTTTAAACTCCTTGACTTAAAGCTGAACGTCTATACTTCAAGCACGTTTGACTGATTATTTTAAATTCAGGGTGGTAATATATGGGGACAAAAATAAGAATTGATATAACGCTGCATGACTATAAAATTGAGTTATTGTGTTTCATTCTTTCAAGTAACTGTGGAAACTGTAGAACTTCACTAAGCCAGGGGGCAGAGCACCCTCCACCATGAGACCACAAGAAGAAGTGATGACTTTTACAAAACCATTGGTGTAAGACAGTTTGAGGTAAGACAACACCACCATTTGCAAAGTTCTCAGTGTATATAGAGAAAAATAGTGTTCTTATCTGGATTGAGTGGAAAGCTGGACAGTACAAACGGGTGGCTTTGGGCTGTCTTTGCTACAAACAGTCTTTCAGTGATGGTTTATAACTGCAAATGCTCTCAACGTTTTGGGACTGAAATTCCAACAAGTGTCCCATCACTTAACAGTTAGTAACCTCAATCTTGGTGGGTTTCCTCCGGGTACTCCAGTTTCCTCCCAAAGTCCAAATACCTGCAGATTAGGCTAATTGGCGATCCCAAATTGCCCGTAGTGTGTGAGTGTATGTGTGTGTGCCCTGCGATGGATTGGCATCCTGTCCAGGGTGTACCCCGGCTTGTGCTCTGAATAAAGAATAAAGTGGTATAGACGATGAGTGAGTGAGAATTGCATTTTAGATCATATAGCACACTGTTAGACATTGGATTTATTTATGGTAAAGCTATCTGATATCACCCAAATGAGGACAGGCTATTAATTTTTTTATTAATTTAATGCCTCCAACACTAGACACATGGCAGTGTGTAACTGATACACGGGTAACATGAACCTCACTTCATGTGTCTTATAAGGCTTGGCTGAAAAACGTATAATTTGCAGTGCACAATTAATCAATTCAGAGAGTGAGCCGAGCAGAGGGAGTATGTTATTTAGCTTATTCCTTGTCTGGTGAAAATTCATTGATTGTGGATTAGAGTTATAGTAGTTAAGTGTTAGCTGTAGGTGAATGCAGAAGTTAATTAAAACACTGAGCAAGAGCACGAGCTTGCAAAATAATGAGGGTTAAAATCAGAAACACAATTGTACGCAGTATTTAGTGAAATGTATCAGTCATGTGGTATGGTTTGTTGTCCAGGAGGCTCATGGATAGGCATTGATAGTCATAGTCATGTAAAATTGCTTTTCCATTAGATCATTTCTATTGACAAATAGAAATAGAAATGTGCTTAAAATATGAAAAAATACACATTGTTAGCATGCCCATATTTATTATATCATTTATGTCACTGCTAAAACAAAAAGCAAAACAAAAAAAAACATTGGCAACAAAGAAAAAAAAAACTCTGTTTGAGTGTTGGTTGGGTGTAGTAGCATAGTGTTATTTGCCTTTGTATGGCTGTTTTTCAATGTTCTTGTATTAACAATGCACCTTATCTATTCAAACGTATGATCTCTTTGCTGATTTTTTTTTTTTTTTGGTGTACTGTACTGTAAGTTTTAGTTTTATATTTAAAAGATTGAATAAAGCACAAGCAACTGTCCCTGTGAATACAGATATTACTGTTGCTATTTTCTATTTTCTCCTAAGACTGCAAATTTTTATAATATTGAAAATAAGTAAAATAGTTAACCATGTTGTAAAAAAGTATACAGTATAGTAAAAGTATATTATATAGTAAAAAAAAGAGTAACACTATTAACCAGTAGTTAACCATGTTGAATGGTAACAGCATCAATAACATTATGACCAGCTGAAGTGAATAACATTGATCAAGTACACATCATCAAACTGGTGACACGATCATGGGCTCACCCATGACTGTGGGGAACAAAGTCCAGCCAGTCCAATCCAATCCTACAGAAAAGCCAATGCAGCACAAATTGCTTAAAAAAATCAACAATGGCTACAATATCAGAACACCAGTGCATCACAGCCTGCTGCTCATGGCGCTTAACAGATAAAGAGTTAATTCCCCAGATCCCAATCCATGGAATGCACCGGACAACGATGCCCCACCCCACAACCCACAGCACGCAAAGGATCCACTGCCAACGTCCTGGTGCCAGACAACAGAGCACACCTCCAGGAGGTCATGTGGAGTCATTACCCAAGGGGTCAGAGCTGCCCTGGTGGCAGCCAACACAATACTGGGCTTAATGTTTTGCATTTTAATATTATCGCTGAAATTTTAATTGTGTCTTGAAATCAATGAGTCTCATTCTAATTCCAGAATAACAAGTGTTCGGTCTGATAAAATCAGTAAGAGATTGCAAAGTTAGACTTAGTAATGCTTTTTATTCCACCAGCTCTTACCGTTTTGAAGCGGACGAGGTGTTTCATGTGCATGATGCCCTGGCCGTAGTTCTGTGGCAATAAGCTGTCATCTTGCCCCTTAATCACAGCCACCAGGTCCCATAGGTTATGGCTTCCTCCTGGAGGCTAAAAACACACACTCGTCATCTTTTACTACAAATATCATCGGCTAATACTGTAAAAGTGTGCATGTTTGGTTTTACTGACCGAGAAGCACTCAGAGAACCAGCGCAGTTTCTTCATTCGCACATCACTGGAAAGTTTGTCGAGTTCCTGCTTGATGTCTCTGGACACTTTACCACAGAGGAGAGGGGGAGCACCGGGAACCATCGCCCGGTCTGTAATAAAAGAGGTAAAAAGCTTCATAATGTCTGAAAATTACAATAAAATATGTCATTCCTTTGCTAATGCAAATCATTTTGCTTATTTTGAAACAACCGATGCCCCTCTGAACCGAAATCCGTAGATCCTCACCTGTGTTTCCGATGATGTCGTCCCAGCTGTGCTCAGTTAGGATATTGATGAGCAGCGGGGCGATCAGAGGGGTGAGTGACCACAGGCGCACAGTAGAGTCCCTGGAGCAGGACGCCATGGTGAACGGGCGACTTGGGTGGCACGTCAGACCTGACGTCAGTGTTACACACACACAGAGCAAATACTACAGCTGTCACCACTGACTTTCAGGCAGCACTGTAAATGTTTAAAGAGTGAACCCAATGCTATAGGGACAGTGTGGCGTACCATAGACGTCGGCTCCATGGTCGTAGACGGTGTCCAGACAGGTCCCATCCCTGGTGTCCCACACGCGGATGGTGTAGTCCCAACTGCCTGAGGTGAGCAGGTAAGGTACCTCTGAGTTCCACATCAGACCACGTACTGGAGCTGTGTGTCCGCTCAGCACGTTAATGCAGGCGTCCTGTGTGTAGTCCCAAATACGCACCGTCCTGCGACACACACACACACACTCATAAATGAATACGAAAAATAGAAATTATTTAAGAAAATAATGCTTTGACAGTGAATCAGACACTAACAGTGAAACAGTGAAAGCCTGTACATATGCACTGGTATATTTTTAATTATAACAGAACAAAAACTTTATACAGACACGCAAAATGCTCAGAGAATTGTTACCACCAACTTAATATAACATTTTTCAGAGTAAATACGCTGAAGGAATTACCCGTCGTCTGAGCCGCTGCACAGGATTCCCTCTCTGAGAGGAGACCAGCGCACGTGGAACACTTTGGCCGTGTGTCCGGTAAACACCTTCAGCGGCTGATCTGAGCTCGTGGCCAAGTAGTAGACTCTTACGTTTTTATCCTCACATCCGGTCGCAATCATGTCTCTGAGACAGAGAGAGAGGAGGAGGATGAGAGCAGAGGTTAAACTTGGTGATAATATTAGGTTTGGGTGACCTAACCTCAACCTGCTGATTAGGCTAATTGGTGTGTGTATGTGTGTGTGCCCTGCAATCGATTGTGTACCCTGCCTCGTGCCCTAAGTCACCTGGGATAGGCTCCAGGCCCCCTGTGACCCTGACTACAGGATAAAGCGATATAGACGATGAGTGAGTTAGTGAGTGAGTGAGTGAGATCTGACCTCAAGTGGAGAATTATAAGGAGTGTTTAAAGTGGTTTAAAGTGACGTTAGAACCTGGAGGTACTCTGGTACATGCATTGACAATATATGATATAGGACATGATACTGTATAGACTGCTGTACAAGGTTTCCGCTTATGAAGGGTCAATCTATGACAAGCTAAGGAAACAACTAAGAAGACTTGAGATGACTAGATTAGGTTAAGAACTCTCCAGTGCATTATTAAAGCCTTGAAGGATAGTGCTGAACCATCAACTTGGTGGAAAAAATGTGCTTAAAAAAATTATGAATTAAGTTACCCTGTCCAGGGTGTACCCTGCCTTGTGCCTCCTGGGATAGGCTCCAGGCCCCCCGCGACCCTGATCACAGGATAAAGCGGTATAGAAGATGAATGAATGAATG
>JAQMYG010000038.1:4312697-4325616 GCA_030014215.1 Clariallabes teugelsi | reverse complement strand
ATCTGACATGGGTCAGGATCATGTTTAGTGTGGTAAGACATAAGAAAATAATTGTTTATAGGTTAATAGCTATTTTCATAAGAAAAAAAGGTTCTTTTGCAAAGTTTTTGTGTTATTTCACAAAAAAATTAATATTTTCTCTATATTCTTTCTCCTCCTACTTCCCTCTACAGGCTCTGTACACTTTAATTTAAAGGAAGAGATCAATGAAAATATTTCATGACGTCAAATTTATCCACAAAATATCCAAAATCTCTCCACTGATATGTTTGTATGGTTATAGTTTGGTATTATGCAAAATTCACTTTATATGCATTTCGAGACATACAGTATGATTCTACACTGTAAACAAAAAAATTAGGGGAGAAAAAGACTGCTTTTTGTGCATTTTTCATTATTCTATTGGACGGGACTTAAAAGCCAATTAGATTTTCCTTTGATGTGACCTCATATAAGAAGAGCCCCTGCCCTGGCTTGTTGCTCAGGAGGTGTGTGATTCAACAGGAACTCATTTACATAGATGCTGAGACAGCATGTGCAGAGGAGGAGTGAAACAGAGGGCATTTGTGGTCAAAACACTCACGCGCGCACACACATACACGCTTAGGAGGAGCTTCGAGACCTGTGTTTACTTTGTAAAGAAATGGTATATTGTGTGACCTTTACATAAGTTAGGTGCAGTGATTTAACTGACAAGACGAGCAAAAACACTAAAATATTTGAACAAAATCCTCACCTGTTGAATCCTGTCCATTATTGAGCTGTAAATATAAAAAAAAAACAATGTCTCTGCTTAAATAAGACTCTTCGGAAATGCCCTTAAACCATTTTCACAAAACTCAGCAATGCATTCTCTCTCTTATACTGTAGGTGCCAAGAATGTTCCTAAAAAATGTCTTAGAGCAGTATAATTATGTTTACACTTGTTGAAATATACAAACTTAATTTCTCCGAGCTTATACTGTGAGCTTAACCAAGTTAATGAAAAAAATGCTCATAAATACACAAATATTCGAACAAAATGCAGTGTATATACTGTAGATCAGCATGTTAAATCCAATCCAAGATATAACAATTCAGCCAGTGCTTTAGCTGAGCAGTGTATTACTCTAACTCTTGCTGGTGTCCAGAAGTCTTAAATATTGTTTCTTGTAAATCTGAAGTCAATACAAAATACTCTGATTGTGCCCTCATCACCAAAAACACAGTGTGTGGGAATAAATTCACACCAAAAAAAAATAAAAAAATTGGAATTTACATCTTTGTTCTTTTTCCAGTCTCCAGTCTTGATTTTTTATTTATTTATTTATTTTATTTTAAAGTGCACGTTTGTTAATAAATGTACTTTATACTCCCTCATTAAAATGTGATTTAAACTCACCTGATATTTAACAGCTTTATTGAATAGCACTTTCTCTTCCACAGCTCAATGTACCACCGTTCCCCGTGGCTTATCCTCAAACGGCACTCGTCACGACGCTTTTTGTTTTGTTGTTCTGAACGGTGAACACATTTCGAAGTGTTTCAAAGCTTTACATTGTCTCTCAAGTGGAATTGCAGTCCTTGTTCTTGTCCTCTATCTCCCTTGCTAACAGTGTGAGTGCACGCTGGCCGCCAAATTTACTTTAGCTCTTCTAGCTTCATCGCATTCGCGCGTCGTGTATTAGAATTGCCGCGAGGTTGCAAATGCAAGAGCTGTGTTTCCGGGCCTGTGTGTTTAAATTACTAATGCGCTGATGACACCGAGGGAAAATAGCTGTAAAACATAATGCACATTATTTTTGTCGCTGTGTCATTACTGAGCGATTCTGACTGATGAATCAGCTGCTTAATGAAGCCCTGTCAGACGGATTTATCTTTGATTATGTCTCATCCTGCCTCAGGCACCGGTTTACTTCATTATATGTCAAATGGGCTTTTTTTTCATAAGTCCGACTACACAATCGAAACCCTGTTATGCACTATTGAGTTTTGGCTTCTGCCTCAGTGATAATTGGATTTGGGAAGGATAATGTATGATGCAATAATGAAGATCACGCTGGTCATGTGTATGGCTTGCAAGCTGCTGTGTTTCTTTGTGTTTTATACCCCAGTGCTGCTGTATTCTCTAATCTGATTGGTCAGGAGGTATAAGCACTGATAGCTGGGGAAGTTGGGATACTATTGGAAAGCAACATCTGAACATTACCAGCCTACTGTATCTGTAGAAACTTACTTGTTGAATTATGTATTATGTTCCAATTTTTTTTAGGGTCTGGGATTGATTCCCTCCTCAGGTCGGTGTTACCCATGACTCTGTATACAGAATAAAATGCTATAGATATTGTAATGTCGATTTATCTGAAAATAAGGATTTTTATCACTCACTCATTATCAACCAACATGTCATATACATATAAAGTGCCCTGTAGACTAATTTACCCCACAGATATGTCAGTTGTATAAAAGCAATATCACTCTTGAGGTTGTGCTGGACATCAGCACAGCTGTTCTATCTTCAGCACTCTTGCTGTTCCCTCGTACCTTCAGCCACATCACAGCCATGTTGATACCAGAGCAACACCATGACCTGGAGTGTGATTACTGCATTTACACAACAGTTCCACAGATGGCATTTATTATTAATCTACAGTTATTCTTACAGTTTTACAGTATATGAACGGCATGTTTCCATGCTTCTAGTTTTTTTAAATCCAGAATGAAAATATAGGGGGGAAAAAGCTATAATAAATCTTCCTGCTGTTGTGCAAGAAAAGCAACCCTGTACAAGCATGAGAAGAAGGTTATCAAAATCAAACAAATGTGACATTTTACTGTGAACTATTTCTGCATAACCAATCAAACATCATATTGAGGATTTTGTTAAAAATGTCATCTTGGTTTGCTTTTCCTTATTGGAAGTAATAGAAAGCGGCAGTGTTTGGAAACAAATCCACCTCTTGTCTTTCTTTCTTTCTTTCAGTTGGGGCAGTTTACATCATGGTGTTGGAAATGTTTAACTTTCATACCAGCAAAAATTGTACTGAAAACAATTCTAGTTTTTACTAATCACCTTTTCTCTCACCCACTCATTCTTTATAGCGCATGGTCACTGGAGGCCTGGAGCCTATCCCAGCCTGGAGACCTGGAGCCTATCTCTGCATGAGAAGAGGTACAGTACACTCTGGCCGGTGTGCCAATCCATTACGAGTCACGAGAACGCACATACTTCCACACTACGGGCAATTTGGGAATACAAAGTAACCTAATCTGCATGCCTTCGGACTATGAGAGGAAACAAGACTACCCGGAGGAAACACAACACCCGGGGAGAAGATGCCAACTCACTCACAGGTAGGACTAGTTTTTACTATAATTTTTAAAAATATTTTTTAACAAAATCCAAAACAGTAGCCATTATTTTCCTTTGCATGTGACAAGTTATGAGTCCTAATTAATAATTAATAATAATATTTAATCCATAAACCTGAATATAAGTTACTGTACAGCTGTTCTTTGTCAGAATCCAGATATCATGAATAAAAAGTTTTTTATTGATTGCTTATCTTCCCATCCAATAAGCAACACATACAGTACAATATAAAGTACATATACCGTAACACCCACCAACATAAAAGCAGCCCACAAATGTAATAATCCACAAATGGAATACAATTCTGCAGATTTTAATGTAATAATCCCCCAAACTCAATGGCAGTTGCGATTACATTCAGAGAGATTTGTTACATTTTGTGGGAAGATGAAAATGTTTTCAGCTTTCAAAATTGTAATAACTTGTATTGCATTTGTGGGATTATTACATTAAAAGCTGCACATTCGTGTTATGTTTGTAGGATTATTATATTCAAGCTGTTATTACGTTGGCGGATGTTATAGTTAATTCCCCAACAATTCAATTTAATAGATTGTGATTGGTTCAAACTGCAGTTTAGAAGTTGAGAAATGATATTTGTTTTTAAACATCTATTTCACGTTTTTCCCAAGATGCAGAAACCAGACTATCAACATGCCCTTTTATTATTTCTTTTAGTTTTTTTTTTTTTTTCACATCAAATGTTGTGCATGTGTGCGGGCTGAGAAAAGGATGAGTCTTACAGGAAGAGGGCCCTTAGTGATATATTTAGAGCATAGCTAAGCCTTTCTCATTCTTCTGTGTCTTTATAACAAGCTCTGAGACTGAAATCAGACAGGAAGCTCTGATATACAGTATATATGTGATGTGTGTGCTTGTGTGTTCCTTGGGCTTGCATCCGTGACTACACACACGTTATTTTTTCATGAGTTTGAGGGATGAGCTGGTCCTGAGAGTCCAGAGGAACATGTTCTTCATCCTCCAGCTTCCAGCACTCCATATATGTGGCCAATTCTCAAACCCTCAGCGGCCCTGAAGGCCACTCTGACCACTTTCTGCTTCCTGAGATAGATGGTGTGTAATGGACTGCAGTAAATGATGTGGCAGATGTGGAAAGGATCATTTGTGCCACCTGGAGCTGCTGTGGTACTGTGGTAATTAAAGCCTTCCGCCTGTTGTCCGGCGTTATCATTTATATTATCACAGGGATTGAGATTTAAGTTTAAAGGATTGCTACTTGGTATGACAGGTCCATACAGGATAAACACACATCCATACTGTAGCTACAGGACTGGCGAGGCAAGAAACTGCTTAGGGCTCTCAGTTTTGAGAAATCTCCCTTAAGTTTTGAGGATATCTTCCAAGTTTTGAGATAAGTTCCATAAAAAGTCAAATCCCAAAATGCAAATAATTTCCTCTCTTTTTCTGCTACAGTATATGGGCAAGCTCGGTAAATCAGTCCTCATCTTGCTAGAATGCTAAGCAAAATGAACAGATCCCACCAGTCTGGAAGCTAAAAGAGAAAGAAAAAAGAATGCAAAAAGAGAAACATGGACAGTGTTATGTGATTGAGATTATCTCATAATGAAATAATTAAAGACAGGGTAAGCCATGAAGTAATGCAATGCTAGCAAGCAAACACCTACTGTAGCTGTGAGGTCGTGCTTGGTTTACAGTGAGTACTGTAATAATTAATTTATCTATCTTACTTAGGAGAACTGCTCAAATATCTTTTTTTTTTGTTTTAAAGTGTGTACAAAGTTTTAAAGGCAACACTTTAGCAAACAAATTATTTTGTAGGCAACATGATTAACATTAGGAATCTTGACCTAGCCCTCTAGAATAAGGAATATAATGCTAACCCTTCCAGAGTGTTGTCTTATACTGTAGTTTCCACTTTGTGTTAATTGTTTTTTAGGAAGGCATCTGGCTCACATGATCATCATCTCTCTCACTCACTCACTCATCTTTTATAGCGCTTTATCCTGTATACAGGGTCGTGGGAGCCTGGAGCCAATCCCAGGAGCCTTAGGGCACAAGGTGGGGTACACACTGGACAGGAGGGGCCATTCCATTGCAGGGCACACACACATACACACACTCACATACACACATACACACACTACAGGAAATTTGAAAATGGCAATTAGCCTAATCTGCATGTCTTTGGACTGTGGGAGGAAACTGGAGCACCATGAGGAAACCCATTAAGAGGAGATCATGCAAACGCCAGGCTGGAATTGAATGATGGAGCTGAAGATTACAGTGCTAACCGTTTAGCCACCATGTCACAAGGAATAAGAATATCAGGAGGTCCCACTACAATCCATGGAATGCTGACAAATGGCAAGGAAAAACTCCCTGAGATGGTAATAGGAAGAAACCTTGAGAGGAACCAGACTCAACAGGGAACCCATCCTCATTTGGGTGAAACAGAAAGCAGGAATTGATCTGCATTCATACTGTGTGTTAGGTGGCAGGCAGTTCAACTATAATACATTAAGTATGGATAACAAAGGAGCATATAACTGTAAGTGTTATCTTCTAAAAGCAGAAGTTTCCTTTCTAGCAGATCGTGTTTTGATCTTTGGCCAAAAATCGTGTTAAACATTTCAGATATGACTCACTCACTGAGTTTTATCCTCATAAACGATGTACACAATTTGACTAGCATCATCCTGATGGCATCATTTTGCTCTATCATCTGGAGATCTGGGATGTTTGGGGGGCACGCTTACACTCTCGCTTTAATCATGGCCAACACTAGGTGTCTGTTAGCTCGTTCAAGCAGGAGGGCGTGGATAGCGCTTTCCTCCAAGTGTGACGTGTCTCCCTAATGGTGCATGAGCAGCAGTTTGAAAAGGAGAAAAAATATAGATGTATGTACACGATTACAGGGATGAATTAACGACTATAAATTTTGTGATTTGTTAATCATAACTAATCATTAAGCTCCACCCCATTACCTCTCACTTACTGTAACAAAATCTGGATTTACTAGTATCTTGAATTTATATTTCTAATGTCATTTCTGAGCAATAAGATGTCCTGACTGCACATACATGGTAGGCTTTTTTTTTTTCTTTTCCTGCTGACATGTGAGTGTTCTACCTTATACACATTTACACACCACCATATTTTCCAGTGGAGCAGATGTGGCCTTTATCAGCTTTAGAGAACGATCTCTGCAGTGGATGTTGCCTCTGTCAGCGGTTCTAGTTCATTATGGGACTTGATTGCCCCCTGTGCTGCAATCTGAGGTGGTGTAACGGGTATTAGGTGATCTCTGAGCTTCAGCCTGGCCATGATTGGAGCAGAAATTGTCTTGATTGTGGCAGAATGGCTTATTGTAGGGTGTGGAAGGAAATAAATTAACTTATTCCTGTTAGTGCAAGGCTACTGCCGTGAAACATGCATAGGGTTTGGTCCCAGGTAATCATAAAAAGCTGAGTTCTGATTATTTTGTAAAATAATGTTAGTATTAAATCATTGTGTCATGTGCAGTGTTGGGTGTAACGTGTTAGAGTACTTGGATTACTTTTTTTGATGTAACGAGTAATCTAACGCGCGAGGTCCGCCATTTACAGGTAAGTACTCAGTTATTTAGTTACTTTTTCAAAAATGTAATCTGTTATTTAGACAATTTATGTAATCCGTGAGCCAGACAGCAGTCATTCCCAATCCCTTAGTGTGTGTGTGTGTGTGTGTGTGAAAGTCGTCCTACAAGCCCCGCCCCAGATAACCCGCCCCCCTCTGTTATTCCTGCTGCTATACCCCTATCTCACCTATGCAGTTTGACTATTCGAGGACCGACGTGCAGAAAGATGGAAACCTAATCACAGCGCCAAAACCCGCGGTGAATCATGATGAACCGTACTTACGGCCACCGCACAATACTGCATAGGTGAGATAGGGGTATTAGTAATTAACATATTATGGGCCAAACTTCGCTGAGTGATGATGATAGAATAATTATAAAGGTCTTGACTAAAACAACATGCATGAGGAATCACAAAGGAGTTTTCATTTTCTGCAATGGAAAAGTACTCGAACTAGTTACTTTTATCAGAAAGTAACGCTGTAATGTAACTGATTACTTTTTAAAGACAGTGCTGGAAGCTGGAGGATAAAGACAAGGGGGGTCGGTACCGATCTGATTGAGCACCCATAGGATAGACCGGACAAACAACGACGACACAACCTACAGCACCCAAAGGAACTGCGTTTAACGTCTTTTTAATATTATGGCTGATTAGTGTATAAGCTGCACAAATGTCAGAGGTGCAGTATTGAGAATAAAAATTAAAAAAATCAACATTTTGAACAATCAGAATCTAGAATTTAGCTGAATTCCCATCCATCCATCCATCTAAGAACCTCTGTAGTCCAACTAGGGATCATGGAGGCCAGTGGTGACCATTCTATTTATTCCCATTTTTACAACCATGGTAGGATCTCCAGTAACAACAATTACTGCCTAATCTGCATGTCTTTGGACTGTTGGAGGAAACCGGAGTACCCGGAGGAAACCCACCAAGCATTGGGAGAACATGCAAACTCCATGCACACAGACCCCGAGGAAGGAATTGAACCTGTACCCTGGAGGTGCAAGAGGACAGTGCTAACCACTACGCCACTATTATTGAGACTGTACCTTTGTTTAAATGTTTAAAATGATCTTAAACCCTTCTGTAGCTCTTCATCACAGACATGAACTCATCAACTGTGAGTGAAGAAATTTTTTAAAGGGGGTGCTAGTGCCATGATTTAATTTTTCATACAGAACGTTAGTGGGGGTGTGGGATTAATAACCCCAGTGTGTAATGGATTCTAAGATCAATTGCATTAGGATAGATGGAGATCAGTGATACACACATTCATACATGGTGGCAGTAAATCAACAGTATTCAGAGCACACACACACACACACACACACACACACACACACACTTTGCTGTGTTACTTTCACTGAAAAACATCTTATCTTCTCAGACTCTTAAGTATTACTCTTAAAAGATATCTGTCTTTCTTTCTTTCCTTTTTGTCTTTCTTATTTTTAAACTTCTGGGCCCTTTGGGACTCAGGTTCAAATCATTGGACCTGTTTCTCCCCCTGTTCCTGCGCATTATGATGTTTTTCCTGCTTTACTGCTGCATTCGTGACCAAGTGGGAAGCTTTTGTGTTCTCAACGTGAAACATCTGTTTGAACAGCTCTCTTAACTCCTACTCAAAAAGTCAAAGATTTTCAAGAGCTCTGACTTCTTCAAATTGTAGCTCATGTTGAAAAGCAAGAACAAGACATGAGAGCATGATTAAGGATGTTCAAGGAGGCTTTTGAGGTTCTGTTTATGTTTGGAATTGCTAAATACAGGGTGAAACGTTGATCGTTTAAATATTAATTCCCTTCCTGCAAGATGTTTTGCATAGACTTTCATGTAAATGTTGATGCTGTTACCAGTGAGTTAATCACATCCACCTGCAGTTTTATTTCTGACTTTAAATGATGAAATGTGGGGAACTAGTTATACACACACACACACACACCACGCTTCAGAAGGTCTGAAGAAACTAGGGCAGGGTGAGCTCAGTGGTTGAGGTATTGGGTTATGGTCTGGAAGGTCCCAGGTTCAAACCCCCCACCAAGTTGGGCCCTTGAGCAAGGCCCCTAACCCTCAAATGCTCAGGTGTATAATAGGATTAAAATGTAAGTTGCTCTCGATAAGGGTGTTTCCTAATGCTGAAATGTGTAGGTAACCCTTAAAGGTTCCGTATTTGACTATTTCTTTAACAAAATAGTACAGCTCTCAGAAAGCCTGCCCTAAAGTACGTGTTAAATCTTCAGCTGAAATACCTCTCAGATGTATTTTTTGATACCCCAAACTCCTTTTATTTCACCCCTTCTCCGAATGTGCCATTTCAGTTTTTATGCAAATGAACTAGTGCTAAGCCACACCCCTCCAGAGAAACAAGCCATGAGAGGGAATTTTCTTATAGGAGATCACAACAGGGGGGAAATCTAATTGGCTTGTTTAAACTCTGGCCAATAAAAAAAACACACACTGGAGCTGTTTCTGAACATGACTAAAAAGGGGATTTTGCAATGACATGCCATCCCATCTAGTTTGCACTTAGTGGGGCATTTTAAAACAATTCCAGGTATGATCCTTAAAAAAAACTGAGAGCAATTATTTAGAGTAACATTGGAAGACACTTTATAACCCCCACTTCAAATTCAAAATGTCCAAATGTCTTTTTTTTTCTTTCATTTTTTTTTTTTACTTTTGTGATTTTCTTAAAAATGTTTATTGGCATCCCTTTTTTATGTTGCAAATCACGGTCACTGAACTCACCATATATGTTTCTTCACCTGTGTAGGGTAATAATTTATTCCACAGGAGTTCACCTGATTAAATGGTATCTTGTTAAAATTAGAAATAAAAACAGATGGTCTTCAGTTGAGTTCAACAAATCGTAAAAGTTCTTTTTTTTATTATGTTATTTGATGGATTTTCTGCTGGTTTTCCTGAATACAATTTACATTTATCACCATGCCCTACCTTATGATGGTATTCATCATTTTACAACAGGGCTGTTGAGTTCTCTGTTCTGATTGAACAAGAAATTGTTGATTGATTTTCTAGCACAGCACCTCTGACAATAGAGCAACTACAAATTATATTAATGCCATTGTTATTATTGATTTCATTCTTTCTATAGTAACATCTCATTGGTAGGTACTTGAATTATGATTGTTTCAGATAGATAAATAAAAAGCACTGGTGTAATCGTTGATATGGTGAACTTTTCTAATTTGAGGTGTTTTCCCCACACAGACAATTAGAAGTAGGTTAATATATCTTTCATATAAATGTGAGTGAATAAAGAGAGTGTGAGAGAGAGAGAGAGAGAGAGAGTGTTCTGTGGGAGAAACAGCCATTTCAGTGCTGGGGTGAGGCAAGGTGAGCTGTCCATATGCCTGCACACACACATACACACACAGATGCACATGGATAACTCACCCAGTTTGAACCCACGTCTCATGACACTGACGATGGTGCATGCTCACACACTGAGAGAGTTTCAGTTTGTTCACAGTGAGGATGGCTTTTAGGCAGTTTTAACATCTCCCCTTTATTCCCATGCTGTTTCAAATTGAGCATCAAAAACAGGCAGGGAAAATAAAGAAAACACGCTTTGACAACAATCCGAGGTGCATCTGATTGTGGCAGTCAGGATCTGTTAGTGTCATAAGGACATGTGGTTGGTTATTTCCAAATCAGGATATCGTACAACTGAGCTGGAGCTAGAAGCCTTTCAGGCCGTGTGTGTCCAGTTTCTCCATCTTGGTCTTCTGCATGGCTTACGATTGATAGTGAGAGCTGTAATGAGTCAGGAGAGAGAGGTCAGTGTCAGTAATAAATCGTCCCAATTGATTCTGTTTGCCTCGACAGATTCCGATTACTCCAGTGACCTCCAGGTAACAAGCTCCGAGGCAGCACGGAATGTCTCCTGGGTGTGCATCACTAATCATTGCTAGCATTTAGTGTTTAGCGTTTACCTTTTTTTTTTTTTTTCGGGCAGAGCGATTTAATCAATTTTTGCAATTTAATCACTCTTTTTTTCCAGTCATTTTGACTTTGAATCAATTCACATTTTTTTTTATTATTTGCAGAACGCTTCTATCTTTTGGAAACACTGTCATTTTGTGAGATTACTGCAAAAAATCCTCTTCCATCTGTTTCTTCTTCTTCTGTGTACAGGACTGGAGTGTGAAGCACGGTACAAGCCTCTAAACACAGTGTTATGATCTGGGGTTGATTCAATTGCTCAGGTCAAGGCTCAGCATTGCTCTGTATGTGGCAATAAAATGAAGTCAGCTGATGACCTGAATCTACCAGATAACCAGGTTATCAAATCTAATCTAAATCAAATTTTTATTTACTGATGGAAAAGGAATATCCCAGATGAGAAGATGCTCAATGAAACCTTGGATTGGAATGTTTATTTTTTTTGGCCGGGCAGATTATGGTCATATGCTCTCCATAATCCATCTTAACTGGGTTTAGATTGGGTGATTGTGGAGACCAGGTCATCTGATGCAGCATCATTCTCCTTCTTAGACAAATAGATCTTACATATACTGTACATAAGCTAGAGGTGTGCTTCGGGTCAGTGCAAACCAGATGAGATGACATGTCCCTGCAAAGTGCTGTGGTATCCATTCTGGTTAGGGAATTTTCTCTCGAATTCCCCAACAGTGTCGACAGCGAAGTAACCACAGCATCATCACACCTCCTTCTTCCTGCTTTACAGGAATCGACTGTTCACACTCTCTATGTCTAACAAGGACATGGCAGTTGGAGCTAAACATCTCAGATTTGGACTCATCAGACCAATGGACAGTTTTCCACTGATCTAATGTGCATTGCTTGAGTTTCTTGGCTCAAGCAAGTCTCTTCTGCCTATTTTTCTTCTGATATAATGGTGTCTTTGCTGCAGTTAGACCATGTCCAGTAGTGCCATCAACCAATAACCTGGGGGAAACCAGTGGGACCCGGGTGTCTTCAAGGAAGAATTGTGGCCCCAAAGCTATAACTCCGACATGGAAACAAGCATCTCAACAATGCATGAAAATTTAGGAACCAGGGTGCAAAAAACAAATAGCAGAAAGTGCTCTAAACTGATTTAAATCATGTAGCAAGAAGATTTTTGCTGAAGGACTGGAGAGTGGTACAATAATAAGTGTATGCAGGCAACAGTGAAGCATGGTGGAGGTTCCTTATACATTTGGGGATTTGGTCAGGATTAATGGTGTCCTCAATTCTGAGAGTTTGGAAAATGCATTTATTCTTATACATGAAAATGCTAACATATAAAAATTATCTACTTTGTTTTATTAGGACTAATTTTATCATGTTTATAAAAATTGTCAATTATATTGAGAATTAATATAGTTTTTAAAGTAGTCATTATCAGATAAATATCGTAACTGGTTATTTAACGATAATGTTTCTTTCACACAGATATTCATAGCAAGCTGAAATTTTCCCCTCATCTCTTTCAAACAAATGAGAATCTGTTCAGGTGGAAACATGCTGACTCGTTAATCATGATTTGCATCCGATCTTATTAAGAACTAGTTTATAAAAGCAACATTTGATTTGGTGAGAGATCTCAGAAGTGGCGCACAGTGCAAGCAACTGATGGCTAATTGATTGATTGGGTAATTTTGTCTAGCCATACGGCTCGTAATGAGCAGAACGAGACAGAGTGGAGGAGTGAACATCTATTTAAGAGATTGTGCAGCTGCAAATCATGCTTTTTAGTGTATATGCCTGCTTGTTTCTGGATTGCTTCTGCGAGAAACCTAATAAAAATTAAAAATTAAAAAAACTCTTTAATCAGACAAAATATGTTTGGCAGACGGTTTTTATTTCATTACTCCTTCAAAACTAAAGAAATGAAAGTCTCTTCTAAAATTTTGTGTCTGTTTACATTTAGGCAGACGCTCTTATCCAGAGCGACTTACATTTTTATCTCATTACACATCTGAGCAGTTGAGGGTTA
>JAQMYG010000038.1:4207993-4219618 GCA_030014215.1 Clariallabes teugelsi | reverse complement strand
TGTATTAATGATCCATTTATTTGTGTGTGATTGTTTAGTTTTGAGCGTACGCTCTTCATTATCAATAAAGAAAAGCACCTTAGAGTAGGTACTTTCCTATTATTTTCCACTAATTTCCTCCTGTTCATTGTGCCCCACCTGTCATGTCTGTATTCCCCACTAGTGGGGCGAGCCCCACACTTTGAGAACCACTGCTCTAAGCAAACCAGCACATCTACAGCACATCTGTCTCACAGTGGTAAGCAAGGGCAATAGTTCCAAGAAAATAAAACAAATTAACATATTCATTAGTAAGATAAATGCCTGGTCCATAGTATTTTGAGATAAAATATGATTTGTATTGGATATTAAATTAAATGTTAATATTTCTCAAAGTTACCACAGCCTTAGCTACACAGGCTTCATTCCAATGTACAAGATCACACTAAATTCCCTTTAGGTATGAATGAGTCTCTTTATGAATAAAGGCAAGTGCGTACTCCCACCTTCTGCCCAGCATTCCCAAGACAGACTGACCAGGATAAAATACAAGATACTGATGATGTATATAATATTAGTCTTAACTTTATCACTATATGTTTTATCTGTATTACCATAGTGTTAACATATATATGTATTTTTATGCTTTTGAAAGTAATACCAATTGTGAAGGTTATGTGAGAATTTTAGCTTTCAGTTAAAAAGTCTACGACTGTTTACAGATAAAAGGGGAAAAATTACCACTTTAACCTGATACACTTTGATCCTGTGTTCAGACTCTCCAGGATAAATGGATTGGTGATATTGTGCTAGAAAAGATTTCCAGTTAATGCAACCAGAACAATTGGAGCAAGCACTGCTAGGGTTAGCATTTTCATCTATCCCTCTAACCCCCCCAACCAGACCTAACAACAAACACATTTTCTGACACATTTCGTTCTTAGAAATGTATTTTTGTGAGCAACTTTGCCGCAAAATGACTCACATTCTCAGCATTGATTGTGTTGCTGCAAAAGCTATGAGAAAATAGTGCAAAATAATGCTGCTTAGTCAAAAGTAGAGTCACTCGGTTTAGCTGTGGTCTGCAATGTATGATCCTGCTCTGTGCAGGTGATTTGACACATGATAAGGTTGTATTTGATATAGAGGTGTAAAGACAGCCAAAGGGCTTTCAGTGCAGTCTCATCAGCCCTGTGTAGCGGATCTTCTTCTGCGTTGTGTTTCTTTCTTTTCTTTTTTTTTTCCCTTCTTCCGACAGTACCCAATAATTTTCTTTCCACAAAGCTGGTTTTTATCAAAGGAGTTTTATTAAGATTTTATCTTATTTTTCTTTTCTTTTTGCCCGTCTTTCTCTTCTCTCTGAATAGCAAAACAAAAAAAAAACTAATAGGCACTGGTATCAGGATCACTGACTCTGCATTGCCTCTCTCCACTACTACATATCCGGAAAGAGAGTCATCTCCGGTTTTACACCCACATTATATGTAATAATGTTAAGGTCACAACCAATAATAAAAAAGGTTATAAAATATGACATAATAAGATTATCAATAAAAATACTTACAGTATACACTTAAACAGCATTTTCACATTCAACCCAGGTCAGAAACATCTGCACAGTCATAGGGGAGAAATTAGTTCTTGTTAAATGAAGGTTTGGATTTGTATGATTCAATTCAATTCAATTCAAATTTTATTTGTCACATACACAGTCATACACAGTACGAAATGCAGTGAAATGCTTAATACGACCGCCAGTGACCTTAAAAATGTAAAATAAAGACTTATACATAAAAATATGAATAAAAAGAAATACTAAAGAAAATAAATTTAAATTTAACTTTAACTATTAAAGTTAAGAAGGTTATGAAGGTCTTAACAGAAGCAATGTTCTCAAGCTAAAATACTCATCAGATTATACATTTATTTTTTCATACCATAGTCCCTTTGTTTCACTCCTCCTCTGAATGCATCATTTCAGTGTCCATGTAAATGACCCACTGCTGAGCCACACCCTTCCAGAGAACAGTAGAGCTGAGCAACAACCCAGGGCAGGTGCTCATCCTAATGCATATAAGGTCACATTAGGGGAAAGTCTAAGTGGTTTGTTTAGACCCCAGTCGTTACAAAATTTTGAAAAAGGGGCAAAAAAATGGAAGGTTTCTTTTTAACAAATTTTGTATAATAAGTCAGGTGTAAACTGAAATAAAATTCCACGTGACCACGCTGTGTGAAAGAGCTCTTTCAGGGCCATGTGTTGCACATCACTGTCCAATCTCAGCTCTCTAATTTATCGTAATGATTTATAGCGCATACTTACTCAAAAACGTGTTTTTGGATGGTAAATATGGAAGAATGCCACAATGGATTAATTTAATTTTGCAGCGTGACCCATATACTGTATGAATACAGGTTCTCCTTGAGCTTGGTGGGTTTTCTCTGGGTACTCCAGTTTCCTCCCACAGTCCAAAGTCATACATTGCAGCGTGATTGGTGTTTCAAAATTGACTGTAGTGTATTCGGTATGTGAGTGTGTGTGTTTGTGCCTTGTCATGGGTTGACCGTCTCCATCTAATTGGTATTATCCCACCTTGTGCTCTATGTTCCCTGGAATAGGCTCTGTGCAGCCCTCGAATATACAGTATAAGTGGTATAAATGATGGATCGAAGAATGGATAGAAATGTAAGGAGATTCAGTAGATAGACAGATAACACAAGGATGTTAATAAGCACGATATTATGTTAAAATAGTTTTGGTTATAGCCATGTAAATGATGAACGATTTAGCAAAACACTATAAATCCACCTCCGACAGTTTTGTCACAATAGAAAAATCAGCCTGCAGTTGTGCTTGTTGATGTAAATTCGCAATTTAGTATCAGTAATATGATGTTCAGATTTAAGATAAACATTGATTATGTTCTTATAGTGAGTCACTGGCTTTTAATTACTTAGAAGGTTAAAGATTAAGAGAAACAATAAAAAATAAGTACAAAAAGTTATGTTTACAGCATCATTGGTTTCCTCATCTGCCAGTTCCAGTTTCACTTCAGTAGATTTTAAATATTCTTTTTCTTGGCTAAAACATTCCCCAAAAGTCCATTAAACACAATTAGTTCACCCAGTTTTTGCCCATCTGTTGGGTTTGCTACACTGATCAGATGACAGTAAAAAGTGATCTGATTGGCTTTTTTATGATTGCACTGTCATGCAGTCTAAAAGCATGATATATAGCAGTTTCATATATATTTAAAAGTTTCTTATAGGCAGCCTTGTGTGCCTGAGGAGAATAAGTTGCCAGAATGAGTTGCCAGAAGACAGAAATAGTGTATTTATCTTGTTTTGCAATCAAACACTATCTGTATGACTGACCCTCTGATTTGTTAATGGAATGCAATCCGCCCCTATTGAACCCCACTATCCGCCCCTCCCCCCAACACACACACACACCAACTCCACCACCCTTCACTGGACACCCCAGTCTTGTGGAAATAAAGTTGATGTGAAGAGTGTGTATGTCTAAAGCCTTAATGTACATAAAAAGGTTATTATATTTCCTTAGGATATTCTCCACCCCTGCTCATATGTATTTACTCCAAGTGTGTAGCACAGTGTTTATGATGGGAGGAAGAAAACCACTGTTTCACTGCCAACACTGCTCTGGTTTGATTCGATCTTCTTGCTGAATCATTTCCATACACATTTTTGCACCACAGAGCCTTGTGAATAAACATCTCATTGTTATTTTCCACAAGATTCATCCAAAACACATTAGCTTAGAAGATGAATGATGTTTGACAGCTTCACTGTTTCCAATCTTAGCTCTCAGTACATTTAAATGTGAGAAAACAAGTTGGGAGTCAGAATTAATGGGGATCACTTAAGATGAGCTCATTGCCAAAGGTCAAAGTTCATGGTGAGGCCCTTAATGGTTTCCAAAAAGCTCATGATGTTATAGTGTTTTAAATTGTTTTAACTGTTTAACCACCGTCTCTCTCTCTGTCTGCCTATGTCTCTTTATTTCTCTCTATTCCTGTGCATCGCTCACTTTTTCTTTTATTCTCTCGCTTCTCTTTTTGTCTGTCTGTCCGTCTATCTATGCTTCCCTTTCTGTCTGTGAAACTATTTCTATTCCTTATAATCTGTCCCTTTTATCTCTCTCTCTCTCTCTCTCTCTCTCACACACACTCTCTCACTCACTCTCTGTGTGTTTTTCAGGAGGAGGAGGCACGTGAAAGTCGTCACAACTATGTTCCTAATGCAGCAAAAGATGCCCCAATCGCCAAATCCAACAACAACATGGGCTCTAACTCACTCCAGGCCCAGACAAGCACTAATGTCACTAACAAGAGTCCGGAGGAGATGAGGAAGATCTTCGTCGACCGCGCCAAGAAGATCGACACCATATCACGCGCTGGGTTTCCTCTGGCATTCCTTTTCTTCAACATCTTCTACTGGGTTCTGTACAAAATCTTACGGTACGATGTCCACAAGCCCTAAACACGCAGCCTGACCAGGTGGGCGGAGCTTCAGCCTGACGGCAAGCTACATATGGGATTACATATTAGAGATACTCTATATACATACATGATGTGTACTCTGCTGTCGTCATGGAGACCAGGAAGTGTTACAGTGACATGGACCACATGGTTACGACACACACACACTATGCAACTGAGAGACATCATGGAGCCAGACAAGAGACAGCTTCAAACATCCCCTCATACACACACAGTCCCGCGAACCTCCCTGGATCACACTCTTTGCTCTCGTCGTCTCTCTTGTGTCCTACAGCTTTTAACTGCCAGCGTTGTGTTTAAACACAAAACAGTTCCGAAAGAAAAAATGTACGTGTGTTATACTGTATAAAAGATCAAGGAAATAACGGATTACCTTTTTTTTTCTATGATTCTAATGTCATTTTCTACTTCAAAGACCAGAGTCGTCCCCTTAAATCAAAGCTTAAAGAAATTTGTATAAATTATTGTTCATTCAAGTACTGTTGATTGATGAGTAGGAGAATCTAGAGAATATTTTTATGAAAGGTGCATGCTTTTATTTTTAGCTTTCAAATACATAGTAGTGAAATTTATGGAGAAACAGGACATTTCGACAATGGTCTCACTTTAACAAATCAGTGATTTTAAACATCTAATCATAAATTACTTAAATTCAGTTCATAATAACACAATTTTTACTATGAATCACTACAGTTTTAAAATGAAGGCTTGCCATGACTGATGTCATTAGCTACTGTATAGCAACAAATCTCTAGATAAAGAGTGGCGCTATATAAAGGCATGGAAAAGCCAACAATTTGGTCTGTGATGGCATGAATAAGGACGATTAGTTTAAATAGTTCTAAATACTTATAATTAGTTAAAAAGGGTCCATTAATGACTACAGAGAGACCTCGCTGACAATGTGCTACATGTGATATTATATATTCTATGTTCATGAACCTGTGGTTGGTACAAAACACAAATGGTCATGGATACTGTAACGGAAGCATATTGTCCACTTAAGCGTACCTACAGGTCATAGTGAGCCAAAGAAAAGGTAGCCTGATCAGATCTGTGGATCACTACACATCAACCAGTAAGCCACAATCCTACCATACAACTACCCATTTACATTTATGGCATCTTGTAGACATCCTTATTCAGAGCACCTGGACCTTGCTCAAGCAACAAACAGTGCCAACTTGGTGGTGGTAGGGTTTGAACTTGGGACCTTCCGATCAATAGGCCAATACATTGAGCTACCCTTGTCCTACCTGAGTCTGAGTATAAATTGTAGAAAAGAAATCATGAACGTGGAACCTGGGCTTTACTTTTCGACAGATTGTTTACAAAGTGTTTGGCATGAGTAACATTATGGAATGAAGCAAAGTCGCGTTTACAAATACTGAATCTAAATAAAATGAAATAAAAATTTACAAAAAGACCAGTAACAATGAATGAAGTAAACAAAACATAACTTTTTGCTTTTTAAAACTTGTTTACTGAAGTTACTGAACTGGTGGTCTCAAGGACTGCATCAGTGGTCTCAGGTACTGAATCAGTGGTATTGGGTATTGAATCAGTGGTCTCTGGAACTGTGTCATTGTTCTCAGGTAATGAATCAGTGATCTTGGGTAGGGCACCGGTGGTCTGGCACTGTATAAGTGTTCTCGAGAACTTCATCTGTGCTCCCAGTTTCCGAATTCACCGAGCAGTGGTCTCAGGTACTGCATCAGTGCTCTTAGGGACTGAATCAGTGGTCTGGGGTAATGAGTCAGTGGTCTCTGGGACTGTGTGGGTGGTCTCGGGTACTGCCCCAGTGGTCTCAGTTACTGAACTGGTGGTCTTGGGACTGCATCAGTGGTCTTGAATAGTGAGTGAACTGTCTTGGGTACTCAGTGGTCGTAGTTCCTCAATTTGTGGTCTCAGGGACTGTGTCAGTGATCTTGGGGACTACATCAAGAAATTTGCCTTGGCGTGCAATACCTGATACCTGGTATCAGGTATTGCACCTGCGCTGGCGGTTACTGAATTACTGGTCTTGGTACTGCATCATTGATCTCGGGTACTGAATTAGTGGGCTCGAGGACTGAGACACTGGTCATGGGCAGACACCCTTATCCTTGGGGACTTCGCTTGTCTTTCCACTGACGCAAACAAGTTTTCAATGGCTCCCGGACATATGAGCAACTTAGCTGATGTTTGGTTTGGCTTGGTTCAGTCACTTGTATGCTGAAAATGCTTTGCATGCCAAGGCAAATTTCTTGCAAAAGTTCTTTAGGTGAAAATTTTTAAGGCGGAGTGTTTGTACTGTATGCGGAGGACTTTTAACAATGGTCATTTTTGCAAAGCAGGTTTACAGATTTTTTTAAATTATAAAACTAAATTTGAAATATATAAGGAAAAAAATTTAAATGATAATTATCAGTTTGTTCCTGATGAGCAAACTGGAGGTGACCTAAAACTCACTTTATGAGTATTTTTCATATTAATTATGAATGTGAACCGTCATGACATGCAAGTCCAGAATTAAACAATTAAACAGACCAGAATTGAACAATGTGGCTTGTAATGTGAACGTAGCTTTACAAAACTAAAATCCAACGTTTTCAGAAAATGCGTATGTAATAAGCTTGTAATTTGGAATAGGAATAATATTGAATAAGACTGAATGCAGGTCATCTAGAAACTGAGCATTTTGGAAAAAAATACATATTTTACAAGGTTTTTTAAAAATACGATTGAGTTTAATATTTCCTCCATGGTATAGGACTGTAAACCTCAGGCTGCCCCCTGAAGTGTTGGAAGCTGGAATAGTTTAGCATTAGTGTAGGAGCGGATTTTAGAGAGAAATAAAGGGAAACTCATGTTCTGTTATTTTGCACAATCCCGGTTTGACTTGAACACCCCTAGTAATCGTTTTTACTAATGTTAATTTTAATAATTGACTTAGTGCTTATTTGCATTGTTGCTGTATACTGTATGTACATCATGTATACCAAGAAACACATTTTAGAGATATATTGTATGACATGAAGTGATTCTTAAGTGGCCAGAACTTGAGATTTAAGATGGGAAATATGGGTTGGCACAAACAGTGATATAAATGTAATGTTTAAACAAATCTATAATGATATATATTTTTTTTTTTTTTATCTGTAGCTTTTCAAATCGAAACGATCTCTGGATTCTCGCTGGTGTCTCCGTACTCACATTAATCAAAACCAGACCTCCACACTACACTACAGTACATCAACTGTCCCTTTAACAAAAGCAGCACTGTTCAGTAAACCACTGCCAGTCTCCGATGCTACTCGCCGTGCCTGATAGCCAATACTGGCAATGTGTTTAACATTAATGGCAGAAACAGAGTTTAGGAGTACATGATATTTATTTGGTTCATATGTCCATGTATAGGAGATGGGTCTCGTTTTTACTACAGCACTGCCAGTATTTATGTCAACTTTTAACAACAGACAGATGAAGAAACCTTGACTCATGAGGAAGCCCAGATTGTGAATAAGAGCGCAGGGATTAGCACAGGACACTGTATGATCACTAAAGCAGCTAGGTACAAATCTACAGTATCAAGGTGAAATGAAATTCAACATAAATGTATGAGACTCATGGATTAAATATGAAGTGCATTTTTTTTTCTCTTTACATTCCATCAAAACTTTACTTGAAAAGACGTAAAACACTTTTACACTAAAATATTTGTGATGGGTTTAGCGATTCTGGTGCTAGTCTGTTGGCTGTTGGTGTAAGTGTGTAAGTTAGCAATTGCTCTGATGTCATGAGATGGCGTTGTTTTTGCTAGCATGCATAAAATTGATTTTAATATGAGAAAAGATTTCAGCATTCTTAAACATTAAAGAAGAATAATCAGGTTTGGGTGTTAGTGCTTGGAAACTAATGAGTATGAGACATTTTGCTCAGCTAATTAGTGATCTATGGCATGACAAGCACAATGACAATTATGATGTACTTTCGACTCTGATACAAACCGTGGCAAACTCCTGCCAAACCGTTCATGAACTGTCTATAAAAATCAGCTTTTAGTGAACAGTCCGGGGCAGTGTTTCACATCATCACTACATAAAAGGATTTCTTTCACCCTACTGTACATGTCACTTCGTAATGCAGCTCCACACACTAGTGAATCATTGTTCCAGAATCATAGCTCCATTATACAGTATAATATGAGCTGTACTATAATGTGATTATGAGGACACGTTTGATCTTCGTAGAAGTTTGAAGCAGGTCCTTGAAACATTGTGAGTTTGCATTGCGACACACATTGCGACCGTTCAGGATGGTTTGTAGTAGAAAATTTTATGAATCTGACATTTTTTATTGGTTATGATTCATTACAAAGAAACAAAGGACACCAAGAAAGTCCTCAAGAACCACTATGATGCAGCTACAAAAAAACAAAAAAAAACAAAAAACACACACACACACCACTACATTTTTTTGTTTTTGTTTAACAATTGTGTTTTACTTCTTTTTTTTTTTGACGGTACTGCTGGAAGTCAGACTGAATACTGATAAAATCTTTTAAACATACTTTTAATTACTTTTAAAGTTTATCTCAATGGTTTTTATTCCCATTTTTAATTTAGTTCTAGTATTTAATCTTATGATATTTCTGATTAGTTTTATTATTTTATTATTTGATCATCATCTTTTATAATGTTTATTATTTATTTTCTCAAGATGTGAATCAAATTTATTTTTATTTACTAATTTACTTATGATTTCCCTAGATTTTTATAAGGGGTGTTTAAGTCAAACCTGGACTTTGAAATTGAAATGAAACTTTGAAATGAAATTTCTGGTGAATGAAAGCGCAAAACCAAATGACATTTACAGACGACTTCAAGCACAGTACGGTCATCAGACTCTTAGCCACAGTAAGACATTTGAACAGTGCAAACATTTTAAAAGAAGGCCGTACATCCGTGAATGGCGATCCTGGCTAAGGTGGCTCGGAGTTCCCGTGAACATTCAGCAAGTGGAACGCCAGATCTTTGAAAATTGATGAATAACTTGTTGCCAGCTTGTGGAAGAGACGCATCTGTCTGTGAGAACTGTACACATGATCATTCACCAACACCACTTGCATATTTCAGAAACTCGGCTGGGAGTTCACATCCCCCCGTACAGTCAGCTCCAAGCCATTTCCACATTTCTTGCCAGTTTGTGCCATTAAAGGAGTTTCTGGGAGGCCAGCATTTCAGACATGAAGCAAACAGTCCAATCATGGCTCCGAGAAAACTTTCTACATTGATGGTGTCCGAGCACTAGTGAAACACTGGGATAAGTGCATTAGTGTAGCAGGAGATTATATAGAGAAATAATGGGAGTTTTTACTCTCATAACTTTGTTCTGTTATTCTGCACAATCAAATGTCCCAGGTTGACTTGAACGCCTCTTGTATGATCTGGAGATCGTACTGTTCAGGATCAAAAATTTGGAATGTGGGAAAGGCCCGGGAATAACAGCTGCTCTGCCGTTTTGAAAAAGCATTGTGGGTAAAGTAGAAAACTGTTAAAGAAGTCACGAGTGAACATCACAAACTGAATAGATTACTGTACAAATATTGATATGCAAATGGTGCAGAGTGGATTTTTTTTTTCCTTTAAGGTAAAATTAGTGACCTGAAGGTTGTGAGTTTGAATCCCAACACTGCCTCAAAAAACACTTTTTGACTTTAGGCAAGATTTTATTCTTCATAGATTATAAATAATATTGTGTGTCATTTTACAAATGTCAAGTTTGTTTTCTGTTGATTTTATTAACCAGCCTATTAATTCTACTGAAGAGGTCACTCGTACTGGAATCTTTTAATACATTATTAGGAATTATTTATTAAACACAAAGAACAAGACAAAAAATACCCTGAAAAAAATTATTAAAAATATACAAAGGAAATATACTACTACTATATACTTTTACAGACAAATTGATATGCCAGATATCATTTATGGAAATCCCTATAAAATATGTACTCATCCAGTTTTTTTTTTTTTTTTTTTTTGCACATAATATTTTGATACACCTCATAAATATAATGCATATAAGGAACTTTTTATTTAACATAGACTTTTGAAAGTAAAACATTTTACAGTGATAGGTTTACATTGCATTGCTAAGGAGATGAGATGTTTGTGTAAATTTCTAATGCAAATGATTTATTTTATACACTTGTTATGCATGAACCAGTTATAATATTAATGTATATTACATTTTTTCTGATGTGAACTGGACCTGTCCTAGTGTTTCTGCTAAGAGAGAGAAAAAGGAAGCTCAAGTATTATGTTCTGTACATAATTTTCTCATATCTAATAAAGTTCTGCACAAAGCAAGTAGAAAATAAACAAATTAATAAATGAAATGTGGTAATGTTTTCTATCATATGACATACAGTCATAAAAAATGAACAGTAAAGGTTCTTTGAGTAGTTCGAGTTTCTTGGCTTTGTAAACAGGCTCTAGATGAAGCCATCCACACTCTGGTAAGGTTCTACATACAGTATTACATTTAAATGGATTTCCCTGATGTGTTTTTTTTCCCAATAGGGTAGACCAGCATGTCTATTATAGAATAATAATAGAATGATATCAAAAATGTTCAAATGCACAAAATCTGTTTTTATTGGATTCTACATTTCACTACTTATAATGAGGTCTAGTTTCTTTTTTAAACCCATTTCATGACTTAATTTCAGAAAAATAGCTTAGCATTAAACCCAGTGACTTTTCTAACCAGGTGTTAGTGCTACACCTAAATGGCACTCCCCAGTGTGTAAAACTAACAACCAATTACTGATTACCATCGCTCTGATTACCGTGCCATCTCTGCATGTCTTTAGACTGTGGGAGGAAACCGGAGTACCAGAAGGAAACCCATCAAGCAGAGTCTTTTTCACACGGAAAGATGGAAACGTATTCACAGCGCAAAAACTCGCGGTGAATCATGATGAACCGTACTTACGGCCCGCATAGGTGAGATAGGGGTATAAAACATTACAATCACTCAGAAAAATGAATGGATGCGGGGTTTGAAACACCCAAGTTTATTTTCTCATTTAACTAAATCAAATTTCATCATAAAATAAAACGTGTCAAAAGAAAAGTCC
>JAQMYG010000038.1:4196337-4207893 GCA_030014215.1 Clariallabes teugelsi | reverse complement strand
TACTGAAGTTTTATGGTAACCTCTACAAATACGTAAGTTAACTCTACAAAGATGAGGTAAGTAGTATCAACTCAAAAGGTATGACCTAATTTGCTTGAGAATTGTGAGGCAATCAGTTTCCATGGCTTTTCTAAGTAAAGTCAACTTATTACTTTTTACAGTGTAAGGATTTTAGCTTTTATCCTGTGATATTTATATCTAACTGTGTTAAACACCTTAGAACATGGTACCCCTTGTTAATCCACTTTAGGAGGGATAAAAATAATTGGAACATGTGACTGACAAGAGTTTCTTCTTCCCCAAATGTGACTTGTAGATAAATTGTTTAAACAATTAATAGCTCTGAATAACCACTTTTGGTTTGAATCTTTGGATTTGCCTGGAAATACTGCATTTGATGTTTGTTTTTGTTTTTTTTAAATACATAAACTGAAATGAAGACCATAGTGATGTCTTTGGGAAAAACAAACCATTCTGAAACTGAGAAAAGTGGGAACGACTGTATAGCCAATTTAAAAAAAAATGTCCTGAAGAAGAAAAGAACTACCGGTATACTAACAACCAGACATCAAACAAGCCGGCCAAGGAAAACAACACCAGTTGATGACAGAAACATTGTGAGAGCTATGAAAAAAAAAAAAAAGGTCAACCAACAACCTCCAATCAACAACAATCAACCTTTTAAAGAAGACTTTGAAAGTAGAAATGTAGATGCCACAAGATGCAAATCACTCATCAGGATTAAGAAAAATAAAACAAAACTATAGGGATTAATGTTCTGCCGTGGCTTGGTCAAAATATAGAAGCCTAAGCCACTTTACAGAGAAATGAATCCAATTTAATTAGATGTACTGTAGCTTCATTATACAGTATGTATTGACATAATGACATCATTATGTCAGTCACCAGACCTTAACCCAATTGAGCACTGAACAGAAGACTGAAACCTTCCAAAACAAAAGAAATGAAAACAAAAACTACTGAAAAATTTGCAGAACAAGTCAGAAAAGAGAAAAATTAGAATGGAACAGTTTGGTGATGTCAGTAGGTTGCCAGTTTGATGCAGTTATTCCAAATAACCAAATATTATGTGTAATTTACTTTACTTGATTTCTACCAAATCCTAATATATTAGTACTAATAATATTTTTCCTACCAACAGTGGTGCCATGTTTTACCTTGTTACCAGATGTTACAAGTGTAAATACCAAGAAATTCTAATCTATAATCTTATATTCATTTTTTTTTAAGTGCCTTCAGTGTATTACAAAAACAAAAAATAGAAAGTAAGTAGGGGTTACATAATGTGTAACACAATATCTCTCACAAACTGCCAGAAAATATTATTATTATTATATTTTTATGATGTTGTTAAGCAAAATGCTTTCGTATATGAATGGATATTGAGTCATCATACCTGTATTGTAGCGTTTTTCACCGTTACTACGGAACTTGGAGGACGAGGTGGCTTGATTTGCTCCTCATGCAAATTGCTGGGGAGAATTTTAATGAACCAACACACACATACATTTACATACACACATACAGGTTACACCTACTGTACATACACATCACCACATACAGGTACACCTACATACACATCACCACTTGGCCGAAGCCACTAACCCAAACACCCTTCTCTAACATGGTTAGGAAGAAAAAAAATAATAATAAATAAATAAATAAATTAGGTCTAGCATTTAGTACATTTTTTGCGCACACATAAGGAAAAGATAAAATGCTATTTTGTAGCTGTAAAGGTAGCTATATAATAAATATGATGCGCTCATAATCAACATGTATTGCATAAAGTATTTTTTTATGCGAGGTGTGTTCAAAATCAAAAGACATTTTCATTCTGCGGTCAAAAGTGTTCAGTGTCACTTTATTTCTCTCTCTCTTTTTTTTTTTGTTTTTTTGCCAGAATCTGTTCCTGTTTGCTTGAGTTGCTTTGCTTTCTTGTCAACTGCTTTCCGTTTCAAGTCATTATTATGAGGAACAAACAAGCGACACTTTCAGAAACATTCTTGAACGATGTGCAGATTAAAGGAATTAAACTTTTTTTGGTAAAAGTATTTATTTATTTATTTATTTATTTATTGGTCTTTCTATTAATTTGATGCGGGGGTTGTCATGTTTTCCAAATTGTTATAACTAAAAACGAATTTAAAATAATATCAAAAGTAATATTTTAATCAGCGTGTACACACACGTATACTCAGTTTCAAGTTTAAACGCTGCTTAAAATATGAATTAGTGTAATACTTTGAGGGGGGAAATAAAAGCAGAATATGTTTGTAAAAAGACAAAACTTCTATCCGTGTTCGAAGAGTCGATTCTCCTGACGACTCACTTCCAGAGAACCTGTCGTGAAAAATAAAGAACCGATTCCTTCAGAAGGATTCGAATCTCGAGTCGGGCTCCGGCGGCTACTTAAGGCGCGCGCGGCGGCGGCGCGAGGCTCGCAGCGGCAGTAAATGGCGCTGCGCGGGAGAGTGGCGCTGGTGACCGGAGGAGTGCAGGGCATCGGGAGAGCTGCAGCCGAGAGCCTGCTGGAGAACCATGCCAAGGTTCTAACAGCTTCATATTCTACTCTCTCTCTCTCTCTCTCTCTCTGTGTCTCTGTAAGGTATTTGTCTGTTTCATGTACCCGCTCTGTGTGTGTGTGTGTGTGTGTGTGTGTCCAGGTTGCGCTGGTGGACCTGAACCAGGCGGTGGGAGAGGAGTGTATGAAGGAGTTAGATGAGCAGTACGGACAAGACAAATGTATTTTTATACAATGTGACGTGACGGACGGAGGAAAACTAAAAGGTGAGTTTAACAAAGTCTCGTGCGCGTTGTTTAGTAACTTGTGCACTTTATTTCCTCCTTGTGCTTCACTTAACACTTTGCGTTACTATTTGTGCAGTTGTGTTTTCCTTTTGCACTTTATTTTATTTATTTATTTTTTTTTTTTACGTATAATTTTGTTTTTCACTTGTGCATTTTGTTTCTTTACTTTGCTTTGTTTAGTCACTTGCGCACCTTTTTATTGTTCGTTTTGTGAATCACTTTGAACCCCTTTTGCACATTTTTATTTCTTTCCCCTGGCATGTTGTTCTTCTGTAGTTTAGATAGTCTTTTATTGCCGCCAGCTCTCTCTCTCTCTCTCTCTCTCTCTCTCTCACACACACACACACTCTCTCTCTCTCTCTCTCTCTGCCTATAACAACTCATCCTCTGATTTGCCAGGGCCTAAACTTAAACTCTCCCGGGTTCTCTGTTTGTAAGGCTCTATAAGTTCTCTGTAAGCCCTTGATCACCTGCGCTGCTGTGCAGATTGTAACAAGGTGTGATTGTTCAGAGTTGAACCAGATCACATTACAGATCTCCCGAGCACCTCAGGCCAAAACCCTGGAATGTTCACCATTGCATAAGAAAGATGAGAGATCCTCAGCTTTACACTGTTTTTTCCTGCCTGTGTGGTTTTCAGAGACGTGATCCTTAGTCTGGTCTGGTTGTAGTGACTATGCATATCTGTTGGGCTTGTTAATGAAATAGTGAACTAATGAAAGACTGCACTTTATGAAATAAATAATAATTATTATTGTTATTGTTATTATTATTGTTATTATTGTTGTTATTATTGTTATTATTATTGTTGGTGTTGTTATTATTATTTGCACTGCACTTTGTATTTGAGGCAGTCTTATAAAGTACAAGAAGATAGTATATGAGACAAACCATAAAACTAAAATAACATTCAAAAATAATGAACGTATACAGAAAAAATATTCTGAGATGTTAAAACTGTGTAAAATTAGTTGACTTGTTAATGAGTGCATCATAAAATGTGCAAAGATATACTAGGGATAAATGCCTTGTTTTTAAGTAATTTTACTCTTAAAAATTTATTATCTTAGTATTGAATATTTATTTTGTCTCTGTTTTCATTTAATATTTCTCTTTTTACATAAGTTTTACTTTCTATCTCTTTGTGATTTGCCTCAAAGTAGTAGTAGTAGTAGTAGTAATGTTTTTAATGTTGCTGTTTGTTTATCTATCTATCTATCTATCTATCTATCTATCTATCTATCTATCTACTGTATCTAGAATTGCATGTTACAGTTAAATCGCTCACCTTCTTGAAAACTACCATGACCCCTAAAGTGCACCTAAATCATGCCTACTGCCACACTGATTAATTTATTTATTGTTTTATTATTTGTTTTACATTTTTTGCTTCAGAGGCGTTCAAAAGCACGGTGGAACGATTTGGAAAACTAGACATCGTCATCAACAATGCTGGAATCAACAATGAGAAGAACTGGGAGAAGACCATCGAGGTGAACCTGGTAAGGACACACCCTTTTTACCTGGCAGTTTATACAGCGCAGGACTGATCACTACGCAAGAACACACACACGCTGCTTGAGGGCACAAAAGCCGGCACCTGCCGTCTAGTATTGTAGATGAATTGCAGTCACAAAGCAAACACACCTGTGTTGCCACGCTCACATTTCACAGCTCAACACAGCAGCTGCGCAGGTCCATGTGCTGTTCTAAACGTTGTCTTATTTCACATTGCTGACAAATGTATCTAATCTGGGGATGTTAATTCATTATCTGAATATAATCTATCATTAGCAATAAACATATTTTTAACCAACACTGATGTTGTACTTTGTAGACATCCGTAAGGAGATTTAACAGTTATTTCAGATTTATGGAAGGAGTCACCAATGTCAGTGCTTAGTAACTAATTAAAAACATAATGTCTCTTTCTTTAGTGAATAACACTTAGTACTCGGCTAACAGATTTATAGAACAGCTAGAGAAGGTGTTGTTTTTGAGTTGCGCTGGACTTTGGTAACGTGAAAAATATTTGACTTGGCATGTCGCTCTGCGTTATCTTCAAACTCTCTGATGAAATCTTTAACTAAATACTGTATTATGAGCATTAATAATTACTTAATTACTATCCATAGAGCACTAGAGGTTAAATGAAAAATGGTGCGGTGTTTAATATTGATATTTGTGGAATGAAAAGCCTGATGTAATAATATAATAAAATGCTTATGTGTGTTTTTTTTTTTTTTTCATATCTTTTTTCCAGACGTCTGTTATTAAGGGCACATATTTAGCTCTGGAGCACATGAGTAAAGAGTACGGCAAGGGCGGAGGGGTCATCGTTAACGTCTCCTCCATGGCAGGTAATGTCATCTCATGTAAAAGCTTTGTGTGTTTTATTCCTCTTAAACAGCAGCAATCTGACTAGATCAGTTATCTATGAAACATTGTAGTTCCTGCTTCTGCCTCGCTTTTATTTTTGTCTTTCTCTATCCTGGTGAAAAAAAGCTGATTATGTTTATTTATTTATAATGTGTACATTGGGTTCATGTGAACAAACTACGTGCTGTACCACGGTTTCTTTCCTTACAGCCAACATGATTTGATCCAAACAGTATTTACTAGAACACTGTGCACTCAGGATCGAACCCTGATACAGCACTGATTTTTATTTGAATTGATTATGCCATAAAATTTAATAAAAACTAGTCGATTCACTACTTGTTAAAATTAAATATATTATAAAGAACGAAAACATTTTTTGATGAGAAAATTTACATTTTCACATATGTGTTAAATTCTTCGCTCATCCTGGGAAAATTGCTACCATAGAAACGGTAACATTTTGGAACGGACGCATTAATACATGGTGTTCAAGTCCAACTGGGACTGTTGAGTTCTGAGAGCAGAACCTCCCGTTATTTCTCTATATAATCCCCTGTTACACTAATATACTTATCCCAGTGTTTCACTAGTGCTTGGACACCATCAAGGTAGAAGGTTTTCTCAATATGCTGGAGCCATGATCAGACTGGTCTCCCAGGACTAAACCATGTGGAAATGTCGTTCCACTTCCACTTCCATGAAGATAATCTTGGATTCAGCTGAATCAATCAGTTTTTGTTTTCTCTGATTGCTTGTGACTGCAGTTGCTTAATAGTTTAGGACTAAAATTCCCACAAACAGTTTTGTACTTGAGCCTCCAACACTGGTATTCGACTCCAGATTAACTTGAAGACCTCTCTCATTGTACTGAACTTTCAGCCTCTTAATACAAAATCTGACCCAAAATCAGTCTCTGATATCACCCAGATAAGGATGGGTTGAGTCTGATCACCCTGTTGAGTCTGATTCTTCTCAAGCTTTCTTTCTATTGCCATCTCAGGGAGTTTTTCCTTGCCTGCTCACCAGGGACAATCTGCTAATTATCCTCTATAGATGTACGGTTCCCACAGACACATGCATCTTTACTGCAAGTTGATTTTCAAGGTTCAGGCATTCCACTCAGAGGAACGACTGCAGTGGGCTCCGGGCCACCTCGGCCAGGATCGTCATTCACAGACATTCACATTCACTTCTTTAAAATGCTTGTACCATTCTAATGTTCTACTGCATCTAAGAGTCTCATCACGGTGTTGTGCTTGGAGTCTTCTGTAAGTGTTAATCGCTTTTACGCCTTCATTCACCAGAAATTTCATCACAAGTCCCAGTTTGACTTGACCTGAACAACCCTCAAAGAAGGATACTAAACTATATAAAGAGCTAACTGTTTGATTTATAGTGTTAAGTTACCAAAGTATATAGTGGTATTTCTTCCAAAGTGTCTAATAATTCTATTCTATGACTTCCATGTATGTGAAGGATTTCCCCTTTGGACTAGACTTTGTACCACACACTAGTGTAAAACTCTCATCTCAGCAGACAAACACAGGAAATAATCCCTCAGGCTTGTCAAGCATCAGCTCTTAATGTCACGACAGATGATCAGGACAAATATTTCCCAGTAACTGAAGAGAAAAAGATGTCGACTTTGCACTTTGTTTATTGCGTATTGGCCACACAGTCGCTCTGGCCTTTTAGCACGACTCCTAAACATCAACCGTGTTTGCTCTTTGCGGTGACGCCTAAGCAAATAAAATGTGCTTTCAGTCTTAGTAGGGACAGACGTGGTACATTGTACTGTTACTTTGTCATGTAGTGCAAACGCTGAACTGGAGACAATGAACGTTGCTTCTTTTTTTAATTTATTTTTCTCATGTCTGGTGTACATAAAGGGCTTCAACGCCAAATCAATGACGGATCAACAGCCAAGGTTATGCGAGGAGAATTTCTTTAAAAACATAATGTCACGTAAGCCGGAGCTCGCTAAAGAAAACCGCAGGACAGATTTAACTGAAGGTACAAAGGAAGGCAGAGTTTAGAGAGCGTACAAAAGTTATGCTTACAGCTAAAATTACAGCAGGTCTATAAACTAATCATCATGTTATAACATGTTTAGTTTAAGATAGCAAGCTAGCATTGTTTTGGGCTTTAAAATGGCACCAAGCTCAATTATGATTTATGATTATTACAGAAATGTTTGTGTGCAATTTTTTCAAAATTAAAGACTGAAACTTCGCAACCCGAAATCCAGAGAACAGCTCCAGCAAAGTCAAACTATTAGTATTTTTAGTAGACGCTTTTATTCTAAAGAAGAAACAGTGAAATAATTTCCATTTAACTTAAATCTTTCTCACAAAATGTTTTTATTTGTTTTATGCAACATAAAGAACCGATTCAGTCCCTATCTCTTTAGCCTTTAACTTCCCTTTCAACGTACTGACTCAGCCAAGTCCAACATTCTTCCTTAGACCTCCAGGAAAATAATAAAAACAAAGTGGCTTTTCTATGTCAGCGGGACTCGCGCCAAAACCCATTCTCCTGAAGTGGTGGGTCAGAGCTGAAACCCGATCTGAACGCTCCTCTGAACTCTGTGACAGATCGGCGCTGCTGGGACAGAGAGGAGCTGAGCTAGCATATATATATAGCGGGATGTCCGCTGATAACAGTTACAGAGATGATAGCTGTGCAAGCAGTTTGACACAGACATGATAACGTTATAATGCTCAGGTGTAAAGGCTCAGCACCAAGGCGTCCCATAAGAAATTGTCCCATTCCCACTGCGTTGTTGTGTTTGTATAAATATTTGTTATTATATTAGTCATTATATTATTTTATATTAATATAACAAACCCCATACTATTTTTCTTTTCCTGTAGTGTGTATACATTTTTTTAAGCTGACTCTGATTAATGAAGTATTAATTATTTATTTTTATTGTTTACCATGGTACCCATTGACGTGCCACAGTACCTACTCTGGAACATTGGTATCTACCATGGTAATGTCTGAAGTACCACAGTAACACTGTGGTACCTGTATATTCTGGTTTATACTGTAGTTTACCCTCGTACACTGTAGTACAGAACATTGTCTTACTGCTGTAACTGCTAGCATTGACTCTTAATTAGCTTGACATGATGCTAGGTAACTTTTCCAGAATCAGAAATATGAAGGAATACACTGACTAAACTGAGGAAAACAATTGTGATATACAGTAAACGCTAATGCTAGCAAGCGATTTAGTGACCTTGCGTTAAAATACCACAAAATCGCTAACACCATAGGATGAGAGCTTGTATCCAAAAATGCTAGCTAAAGACTTTGCCTTTTTAATTATTATTATATTATTATATTTAGTCAAATAATAATGTAGTTCCTTCATTCTCATAAAGCAATTCATTAAATTGTGACAATTGTGAGGTAAGTTATGCTAATTGTCACAGGATATCTAGTTGCTAAACCCACACACTGGAGCTGCTGGCTAATTGTCAGTCCTTTGAACCTATTAATCTTTCAGCTCCTTTCAAAGACATGCTGGTGTATTCTCACTTTAGTTAGCAGTTCCCTTTATTTCCCATAATGCCATTCGACTACCTGCTGATCATGCTAAAATTTCATTTCTGCCTAAACAGAGTGTTGTGGGCGCGCTTTAGCCCTTTACTTTATTTTAGCCTTTTCACTTCCTCATCAGACAGATCAGCTTCACACGTAGAGCTGCTTTGCATTCTGGGACATACCTGCATCCCCGCCACTTCTACGCTGGATTTCACATTAATGCCATATTAAAAAATCATGTTTGAGGACAGAAAGGGGTTTGGATTTTAGGAGCTAATAGTGAAATTTGACAAACAACGATGTCTGCGTCTTATTGTGACATCATCATGGCAAACAAATTCCAATTTCTTACAAGAATAAAAAAAAAAACATCCAGCAGTAAATAAACACCAGACTGACTAAAGAAAAGATGCAAGTATTTGTGGTTTCCTTAAATCTATGAATTAAATCTCAGGTATTTATATGAGGGGTGATCACGGCAGACCAGGACCTGATGAAATTCCTCATGAATGAAGGCCTAAAAGCGATTGGCATTTACAGAAGACTTCAGGCACAGTACAGTGATGAGATTCTTAGTAAAACATTTGGACAGTGCAAACGTTTTAAAGAATACCGATCCCGGCCGAGGTGGCTTGGAGGCCACAGCAGTCATTTCCATGAACATTCGATACAGTCCTGACCTCGCTCTAAGCCATTTCTTCATGTTTGGGGCATTAAAGAAGTTCCTGGTAGGCCAGCGTTTTAGACATAAAGCAGGCAGTTTGATCACAGCTCCAGCATATTGAAAAAAACATGATGGTGTCCAAGCACTAGTAAAGTCCTGGTTTGATTTGAACAGCCCTATACAAATACATGCATTATTTTTTTTTGTTGTTTGTTTGTTTTTTTGTAAACTTCTAATACCAATTAATAAGACGCAAATCAAAAGACAGTTGTTTGTTATAGAGTGTTATAAGTATATATTATACATTCTTGGTTAAGAGTTGCAAGACAAATCTCTTTTAAGAAGCGTTTCTGTGTGTGTGTGTGTGTGTGTGTGTGTGTGTGTGTGTGTGTGTGTGTGTGTTAGTAGTAGTAGGCGTAGGAGTAGGACTGTTAAGACCTGATGAGTGATGAGTATGAGTTCTGCTCCTAATCCTCTTGGCTCAGCTTTGGCTCGAACAACTCCATGAAGGTTTGAGGATCCAGGAATGCAGGGACAGCTTGAACTTTAGTTTACTGCAGACAGCGCGCACGCGTGTGCATGTGCGTGTGTGTGTGTTTGTAGTCAAAGGCCTGGGCTGTTTCCTCAACATTTTTAGTCTGCTAGAGTGCTGACAGCAGCAGGTCTCACATACTGTACACAAACAACCACAGAGAAGAACAAAAAGTGTTAAAGAAGAAGCTGAAGAGCAGGTCACGCGTCATCTTTTCCACCTCTGTTAATTAATTCTAGTAAGATGATTAACCAGAGATTAGTTCATGTCAGAGCATGTTGTCCCTGTCTTAATCATTCCATCAGCTTGTTTTCTTTAGATGCCTCTTGAATGATTTTGTGCAATTAAACTCAAATCGTGGTGTTTATAATGTAATTATATATTAATTGCAGTCTGTCTCTGAATCAGAACAAATACAGGTCAGGTCAGGCTTTTGTTTACGTCAAGTGATTTGTATCATATATGGGAAGAAAGAGTTCAAAGGAAGTTGTCGTTTTCGTCAGGCTTGATGTCACACCGTGTGATTTGCACATTGTTAGTAAACTAAATGACGTTAAACGAGTCGTAAACCACGTAGTCATGTTGTTTTAGGAAATGAATCAACATTATGTGGGATAAGGAAGCAGAGTTACAGTTGACAGTTTGATTTGTGTCTTTTATTTCTCTATTACTATTACTTAATTTCTTTTTTTTTTTTTAAAGATCATGTAGCAGTTGTAAAACAACAACAACAACAAAGCTTTATGAAGCTGACTTTATGAAGCTTTATAAAGCTGGGACTGCTAAAAAGCACCAAGCAATAATGATGAGGACAAAAGTGAAAAAAATTAAGAAAACATTGCTCGTTCTTTTAACATGAGTCACAATACCAATTGTGTTAGTATCATCGTACATAGACAGTGTTTGTTGAACTTACGAACAAGTTGGACTTACGAACGAGCTGTCTGAACAGAACTCGTTTGTATGTTGGAGACGTACTGTATTTGCTTCTTTTTCTTCTTTTGACTAAATGAACGGTTGGTGAAATACCGCCACCTACTGGACTGGAATGTGGAGCAGAAGAAAAATATATTACTTTGTACAAGACAACTGAAAACATGGCATTTCAGTATTTATTAAATACGTTAGTAATTTAGTTTTTTCTTCTTCAAAACCCGTAAAAGATCTACAGAAGCTGCTTGAGACAAATTATACTGTTATCTTAGTGCTGTTGAATAAAATCTAATCAAACATGTCAACGGTCAGATTGAATTTCAAAGAAAGTTCTCGGCCACATTTGTTGATGAACTATAACAAACGTTCTAATCAATGCTTGACATCTGGCCTGCCAGACTACCAGTTACACATTGCCATCCTATTCACTTTGCCATCCTATAATGATTTGTGGAAATTATGTAATTGTTCCAGTTAACTCTTTCTAGGGGTCAGTGGGGGCTCAAACAGTTAAGGCTCTGGGTTACTGATGCAGTGCTGGTCCCATTTGAGAGATTTTAATTTAACATTTTTATAAAACTGCATAATGAGTGTGTGTATGTGTGTGTGCCCTGCGATGGATTGGCACCCTGTCCAGGGTGTACCCCGCCTTGTGCCCTAA
>JAQMYG010000038.1:4181774-4193302 GCA_030014215.1 Clariallabes teugelsi | reverse complement strand
TAGATTTATCAGTCACAATGGCAAGGAAAAACTCCTTCAGATGACAAGAGGAATTAATCCTGAGTGTAACCAGACACAAAAGGGAACCCGTCCTCATTCGAGTGAATAAATTCCTTCTGTAACTTCATTCTGGAGTTGGAGTTCAAAAGTGGAGTTGTATAACAGAAAATGCATTTCAATTACCATTAAGTGTGTTTTGTTAAGCTTTTCTACTCCTCACTGATGGTACAAACCTGTCTGTGGCCTTTTCAGGCCTAAGCAGGCAGTAGTAGCTTAAAGGTATAGTTAAGACTCTGGGTTACTGATCAGAAGGTCAGTGGTTCAAGCTCCAGCTCCACCAAGTTGCTGCTGTTGGGCCTTGAGCAAGACCTTTAACCCTATCTGACCCCAGCCTCCTAACAGAAAAGAATTTCACTATGTAGAAAAGTATATGTAATGAATAATGGCTTAACTTAAACTTCCAAACATACCAGTTCACTATAATACTCTACATCTATGAGTTCTCCTGCTCCTTTACTTATAACAAATCTATTCATAAAAAGCTTTAAATTTTCAGTTTAGACACAAATTAAAATGGTATTCCGTAATTGTGGAGACTGCTATAGTTTTTATTGTACAAGGTAACACCAAATAGCCTGCACCTTGAAATAGGTGTGGCGGATTATCAAGCAGTAGGAATTGAATCAAACACTGTGGTGCAAGACCATTCAGTGCATAAAACATGAAACACTTCAAGACAGTTGACTTCTGAAAAAAAAAACAGATCATGAGACCAGTTTTAAACTTGTAAAGGAGTCATCAAAGTGAATCACCATTATTGCATTTAAAAAGACAGCTTTAAGACATTTTGTTTTATTTTTGCAGCACTCCTAACTAGCAAAATCAGATTCTACAAGGCTAATGTTGCTAAGTAGTAAGCGAAATGAGTAGATTGCTGTTTTTTCATATTTTCTAAACTGCGATTCTAGATTATCACACGCTAAATAGTTTTGTTTCTTTTACTGAACGCCGTTTTTTGCTGGACAAAATCAGTACTTCGTGTGCATCATAAGCAGTGTGACTTAAAGTTTGTAAGCAGATTTGTTGTTTTTAGTGATTCAGATGGTGACATATTTCAAATTTGCTGTATAGATATGGGGCGGCACTGTGGCGTAGTGGTAAGCACTGTCGCCTTGCACCTCCAGGTACAAGTGTTCAATTCCCACCTTGAGTCTTTTTTTACGTTGAGTTTGCATGTTCTTCCCGTGCTTGGTGGGTTTCCTTTGGGTACTCCGGTTTCCTCCCACAGTCCAAAGATATGTAGATTAGGTTGAGTGGCTTTCCAAAATTACCCGTTTGTGAATGTCTGTATGCCCTGTGATCGATTGGTACTCTGTCCGCCTCGTGCCCTAAGTCTCCTGGGATAGTCTCTTGGCCCCATACTATGTTTGCAATGAATGTTTTCCACTATGCTGCATACTATTTAGAGTGTGTATAAGTATTCGCCCTCTTTAAACTTCCCTACATTTTAAATTACTATATCCTGGAACTCGACCTGGTGTAAGTACGTTGGTATGATTTGTAGTTTTTAGAAACATTGTACTCACTCATTGTACAACTTTAAACCTAGTTGTGGTTCAGTCGTTCAACCCCAACGTGGAATGTCGAAAATGATTCTGTCATCCTGCGCTTACGCAACAGCTGTGTACTGTAGCACGTCTTTGTGGCAGTACGTCATGCTTTCGTTACCACTTAATCACCGCCTAATAGTGAGCTTGCAGTCATACAAAATTGCAGGGAAAAAACAGGTGAAAACAAAGGCTCCTATTGTGCCCACATGGATTAGTCTTGTCAACAGTGGGTTTGCATTCACTCATCCAGAACACACAGGAAGCTGGTTAAATGTAAACGCTGTCTTTGCATGTCTCGGTCGGTAATTGAGGGTTTGGTGCTGGTCGTAAAGTTGTTTATCATGTCAGAGCCTTATGTTTGAAGGTGATGGATAAAGAACACAACTGTGCCGTGATAACAGAGACAAAATGAAAGAATGTTAGAAGACAGCTGAAATTTATTAGAGTGTAGAAAACAACAACAACAAAATGAAGTGCTGTTTGGGGTTTGTAACAAAAAGTGGATCTATAAAGCGTGGTACTGAGCCTGATGATTTATTTTATTTAGCGCAGGAAATGATCCGTAGCCAATTTATGTTTCTGGAGCATGGCTTTTGTTTAAGCACACTCGACAGCTGGCAGGATTTTTAAAAGGGAAGGATGAAAAAAACTACTCAAGCTTGGAAGCTGCAATTTTTTCCATGATGGAGGCGCTGGGAATCATTCAGAAGACTTGACGCTTTATTTGCCTTGATCCTAGAAGTTCAGAACATCCTGGACAGGTTGTGACACCTGAAGTTTGAATGAGAACAAAGCACTTGTGAAACGTATTCATTCATTCATTCATTCATTCATTCACTCATTCAGGAATTGGTGCAAGAAAATTCTACATATCATGTACATCGATTAAGCGCCACACTAAAAGGCTTCAAAGTGAAGAATAATCCATAGCGCTGCTGAATTCTTCTGATTGGTCAGAATGTAGTTAGAAATTAGACAGGAAGTTGGATTCCAGTCACTTTACGTAATCTAAGCATCTTATTCAGTAACAACTAAAAATATATAGTTGATGCAATTAAGGAGATGTTTATTTAACATTTATGGAAGGAGTCTCCAGTGTCAGTCAGTACATTTTCAGATATGTGAAGGCGTTTAAGGTATAGGACTTTTTACGCTGACATTGGTATTATCTACAAGAGTATGGCGGCCCTTAAGGGACATATAAGGGGGGAAAATGAAAAATTACATGACAGAAGGAAAAATAACACATTGATGAAAAAAATTTGAGTCAATTTATAGGTCAGTTAATGCTAATAAAAACAACTGATTGCAAAACTGTTGGAAAGCATCTGTGTGAGGTTAAGGAATCATGCCTTCTGATTGGTTACATGAATTCAGTTTCATTAATGATTGGTTGGAGACCTTAAGCACAAAAGCACAACTTAAATGGCTTTGTTTTTAGCCCTGTTTAGCACACTATTTGCATTTTACACATTTTTTGGCATTAACATGTTTTAAAATATATATATAGGGGTCCATCGATCCAGGAACCTCAGTAGTCCATCTAGGGACCGTGCAGGTCAATGATGACCATTGTATTCCCATTTTTCGAACCATGAGAGAGAACATGCAAACTCCATGCACACAGACCCGAGGCGGTAATCAAACCTGGAGGTGCGAGGCAACAGTGCTAACCAATAAGCCATCGTGCCACCATATAGGGGTCAGGATCGTGTAATATAGAGTGAAATCTTCATCTCTGACTTTTCGCAACAACCTAGGCGATATGATGAATTTTATTTCACTTTAACTAACTATCCAAACATGACTGAGCAAAGAAATTAAAGATGGGACACATAGGCAAACAAATCGCACAGACACATATGATCACGTTTTTTATGGGTGTTTTCCGTTGATTCTATGAGCAAAAATATCAATAATACGAGCATTTGATGAGTCTTACATTTTTGCAACATAATTCCCATATTCCAGAGGTGGTATTGACAGTAATGACAGTTTAAAATAATGATAACTACCTGACATAACCGAAAAACTCAAATGCACAGTTACTGTATAATGACTGCAAAACTGTTAACAGGCTCCTTTTCGCAAGCATGTCTGGGGTTAAGAAATCCCACCTTCCGTGTTCTGATTGGTTACAAGCATTTTGTCTCATCAGTGATTGTTTAGAAACCAATCCAAAGTGATATATCAGCTTCAGTGTGGTGACAGTAACTCTATCACACTGTTGTCAATATTGTTAATTGTTCTTTTACTGTACATCATCATGACGCTAGGTGTTTAATTCCTTATGTACAGCTGTGCAAAGGAACAGGTGTGGTGTACAGATTGTCGTGAAATTTCCCTAAATAGGGAAAATTAATATAATTACACAATTAAATATCTGACACCCGATGAGTTCACCATGAGTGGGAGAGACGTTTAAACGTTTTATTTTGCAAGTCCTAATTTCCCCATGTATGGAGACTTGCTTCTTCTGTGCTGTGTTTATAGCTGTCTATCTGTGTTAAGTCTGGAAGGAATAAATGACCAAGTTGTTTGCTTCCCCGCAGCATTCCTTCATTCCCCTTATCAGCCGGTCTACACGGCCACCAAACACGGCGTGATCGGCTTCTCCAGATCGCTCGCGGTGAGTAAATCGGCGCTGATCGCCTGTTCAACACCCAGCTCTCATACCTTGATTGAAAAAAAACATCTACAACCAAGTGACTGAATGTAAATCAACTAGAGGATATTTACTATAATGTACTTTTGCAAAACTCTGACTCTAACACACTCTAGTTGACATAACCCTCGCGGCTTCCTCGTAAAAAAGAACCTCTGACGCCATCCTTCAATGGAAGGATGACTCCATTACTATATAAGGTCAATGTGGTAAATAAGAGAGGAGAGAGGGAATGTGTCAGTAAAGATGTAGACTTCATGGAAGATGAAGCGATTTTTTTCTAGTTCCTTAAAGAAAATTCCAGACATAGTGTACAAATCTTGCCTCTGGTCTGTGTGAGCAGGGTTTGCTGGTTCTCCCCATGCTTGGTGGGTTTCCTCCAGATACTCCAGTTTCCTCCCATAGTTCAAAGAACATGCAATATAGGCAGGTTCTGCTTCCTTACCAAAGTAATTTATCCCTGACGTAATAGACCATTGCAGCCAACCATCGAGTGTGAGTGTGTTCCTAGATGAAATGATACTTGTGTTGTCATTTCCACATCCTTTTCTTTAAGTGGCCACTCGTTTGATGTTGAGGTTTCTTGCTTCTGAGATGGAAGGGGAAGTCCAGTGGTTGAAACAAGAAATAAACTTAATAACGCAATAGTCATACTCAGCCACCAAATGCAATCACTCAGTCAAGAAGCTGCTATTTAAGGCTTAACCGGTAGCCACAAATATCCTGCACCTTAATCTTAAGACACTAGGTCTTTCAGTCCTCGGTAGAATGTTGTCTTATGTTTATTTCTTCAACAATCCATCTATTATCTAGACCACTTATACTGTGTAGGAGCCCACACAAAGGAACTAAGGGCATTGTACAGGGGGGGAAAAAATCTGCCTACACTTCATGTCTCGGAACTGTGAGAGGAAACCTGAATAACCAGAGGAAACCCACAAAGCATGGGAGGAGAACATGCAAACTCCACCCACAGGCCTGAGACGAGATTCAATCCCTCAAACCAGGAGGTGCATGGTGACATTACTAACCACTAAGCCACCATGCTGCCTTCTTCATTCATGTTAATTCGAATTTAAAGAGAGATTTGGATTTTTATTTTAGTTTTTAGATTTGAGTCTAATAACATCATTTTGTTTGGTGTACATAGGATCTACAAAGCTATCATCATGGATAATGTAAATCAAGATATCATTTGTGCAATCTAGACAGTAACCATTGCCTTGCCTTATATACTTACATTTTAACCTGCGAAAGCCATTGTAACACTATGTTCACGCTAGCGAACGACAAGGATTTGCATTTGCGCACCATTTGCGCGACATTTGAAATAAGATATTCTCAATTCTACAACATTATACATAAACGTATTCCCCACGTATGACTTTCAATGCAAGTAGATCCCACTTTGAAACAAAAATGACTTTGGTTCCATCTTATCCTGTTATATCCAGTCTCTGATTAAATGTGTATGGAGACTATATGAAGAAAAATAAAGTTTAAAGGAGGTAGTAGAAATTGTTACTGCTTCTGTGGAGTGAGCAAGAAAGCTAGACTGAGAGTCTGAGTATGTACTGTAAATCAAACAACCAATATTTGTGCTAATGAATGTGATATTTAGCAAGGTGGCTATACAGTACAGTACCAGTCAAACGTTTGGACACAGGTTTGGATTTATTAGAAGAACACTGATGAAATACTATGAAATAACACATATTCCATTAGGTAATTAAGCAACAACAGTCAGTTGTTATTTTAAGACATGACGGTCAGCAGATCTGTAACAATTCTTGCAAGAACAGTATTGTGTCAATTGCATTTGCAAAACCCATTAAGCTCCATGATGAAACTGGCTCTCATGAAGACCTTTCCAGGAAAGCAAGACCAAAACTTACTGTACCTCTGCTGCACAGGAGAAGTTCGTTTAGAGTCACCAGCCTCAGAAATCACCAATTAACAAACAGCACCTCAGATTAGAGCCGTCATGAAGGATTTACAGAGCGGAAGTAGCAGATATACATCTCAATATCAACTGTTCAAAGGGGATTATTGTGGATTTTGGATGGCTTCAGCATTCATTCAATTAAAAATCAGGAAAGACCATGGAATTTGAAGGTGTGTCCAAACTTTTGACTGGTCTATATAAGGTTTGTATATAGAGCTGTGTGATTTAAACAACCTTTATTGAATCAGGTTTCAATTGAGAATCAATTCACACTTTTTGAACTATTTAGATAAACTTTCAAATGTTAAATTCTATAAAATTGTCGGTTTTCTTTAAAATAGACCACAATTTCTGCAGATCGCTTCCACCTTCCGTGTTTTGGCCGGAGTGTTGCTTCTTCTTCCGTGTTGGAGTAGCACACTACACAGATTAGCAGGAAAAAACGATACCTGTTTTGTATTAGACGTAATGTTTAAACGATCAACAACAAAAATTATGCAGCATTTCAATACAAATTAGACACGTTAAGTAATACTTAAATTAATTTACTTAATTAATATAGCTGCTTGTGTCAAATCAGAAATCTATGATTTAAAGCTCTAGATGTGATTGCACAATCTATTGGACACGAGAGTGAAAAATCGCCTGAATGTTGACTCAATCTTTGCGCTATGCGTGCACTCAGACTGAACTTTTTGTCGTGGGCAGGACGCATCTGAGAACTGCAACTACGGCGTGAGGATCAATGTCCTGTGTCCGGCCTTCGTGGACACGCAGCTCCTCCTCAGCGTCGAGTGCGAAGAGACCATGGGCAAGTTCGTCAGGTACAAAGATGACATAAAGCAGAAGATGGACCTGTTCGGAGTTCTTCAGTGAGTATTTACAGTAAATCCTTGCTATTTTTTAAAGCTGTTTACTGCTTTAACACATTATTGTCTTTCATACACCCTGCATGCAAACGCATTCCTCCAGCATTAAATGATATTCACTTTGGAACATTAGGAGTTATCTCAGTGTAACTGCTCTTGTTTATGTAACAAAGGAACGTGTTTTTAACAATGGTGAGTGATTCGTTCTGATTAGAAAGCTCTCACTCTACGTGTCTGTGGTGTGTTGCAAACCACAGGAAATCACTCCCAGAATTCTTATTTGCTTCTGGCGAGGCTCTAGTGAAAGTGGCAGAATAAATAAGGTACAACAGGAATTCAATACAGTGTAGATTCTGTTACATGTACGTCCATTGAAAACAGAAAAACATTTCTTCGGGCTTTTTTCCTTTCTTTGATCCTCACATCAGATCACCCGACACCTTTTCTCCAGGCTGTGATATTGACAGTGGCTAGATATTTTATATATAGGTTCATAGGGTTAAGGGCCTTGTCCTAGGGCCCAAAGGTGGCAACTCTATGGTGACAGGGCACCCTTTCATCAGCAGCCCAGATCATCAACTCCCTGAGATGCCATTGCCCCTGTCTATTCCACACAACTGCACTAAAATAAGTTATAAAGGGAAATCTGATAAGGGAAAAAGTATATGTTACATCTCCCAGTAAAGATGGAAGTGGCCTACGTGGTATAAGACTGTTGTTTAGCCAGTCATGCTGATAGTGTTTGTCAGATGAAACTCACTCAGGTCTTCCTTGCCCTCCGTGTTCAATAGATGTCCTGTATGGCTGGGAGTTGTTTTGGCTCGGAATACTTCCATAATCATACAGTTAATTACATCAGGACACAGATTATATTACAGCATCTCTAGCAGAATATATGATTATAAAGGAGTCCCTCAAGGTTGTTTCCTCAGCCCACTATTATATAGCCTTGCTCCCATTTTAGAGAATAAAACTAAAATGGACAGATTTTTTATATATTTCATAATACTTATACTTAAATATTTATACTTAATACTTAATACCTCTGGCTTTTTTCTACTGCACTATTGCACACTAATATCACAGATTTATATGTTAAAAAATAAATCACAGGTTTATATATTAATGACCTTGGGAGTGGTGGCTAAGGCAGAAGGTTGTTGGTTGTGGGATCTGGGGAGCCAGGTTCAAGCCCCACTGTCGGGGGTTGCCACACCCCCATACTACCCAGCGAGTGCATGCAATGCTGGTCCCAATCCCAGATAAAATGGGAGGTTTGTGTCAGGAAGGGCATCCGACTTAAAACCTGTACCAAAGTTGTGTGTGGATCTGATGATCCGCTGTGGTGACCCCTTGACGGGAGCAGCTGAAAGAAAGTATATATAAATGGCCATGTTTGAATACTAACTTGTTATTATTTCTATGGTAACAGCTCATTCACAGGCAGTTGTACATTAAGCTAATAATACTGATAGATAGATAGATACTTTGTTGATCCCAGAAGGAATTCCAGACATCAAGTAACAATAGAGCCACACAATTTGCCACCTCATTCAAGAGTCTACGACAAACGTACAGGACTAGTTACATGCCAAAGTGTTTGTATGAAAGAAAAAAACGAAAACTAAATGTAACACTAGAGAGGTAAATTTTCTGAAGAAAATGTGAGTGGTGCTTGGAGTCATGCTAGCAACATGCATAAACATTCTAGCATAAAACTTATACCCTCCTGCGGGGTATGTTCTGACACAGTTTGCAAACCTCTTTACATCTGGTAAATTTGAGACTTCTACAAAATTCCTCTTGTTCTGCTCTATAATCCATCAAATTTGGTCTCAATGTTAAGTTATATGTCAACGGGGCAAATTTGGGCGCCTCTTGTGCCCCAGGGGTACAATTTATACCCTTTTGCGGGGTATGTTCTGACACAGCGTGCAAACCTATACAAATGTGGTACATTTTATCTTTCTCTGCGATACAACCCGTCAAAATTAGTCTCAATGTTAAGTCTATGGGACTTTTTGGGGTGGTTAATTGCCCCCTGTGGAAAAGTCATAGCACTCCCTTCCTGAATAAGGCACACGATTTGACACCTCATTCATGGGTCTACGACAAACCGTATGGGACTAGTTATGCGCCAAACTTTTGTACGGAAGAAGAAGAATAACATGAAGTGAAATGCAGTGCATTTGTATTTATGACAAATTGACAACAGTGAAAATAGTAATAATTGTGCAAAGAGCAGCATGAAAGCATCTTAGTCTATTCAATTCGAGTCAATTCAATTGTATTTGTATAGCGCTTTTAACAATTGACATTGTCGCAAAGCAGCTTCAATCAAAAGAACTATTCACGATTATGCATATTTTACAATTATGCGTATTGACAATCTGTAATACTAAAGCTAAAAGTTAAGAGAGTTATGTACATAGCACCATGACATACTGTATATAGCCAAAGAGCCTTAAGACTAGATCTCCCAGTCCACATTCCCATGCCCCTGTAGAGAGGTGTTGAAAAGCCAAATATCACTAGGGACAAAGAATTTCCTGAGTCTGTCAGTTGAGCAACTTTGCGACAGATGTCTTCCACTGAACACACTCCTCTGTTTGGGAAAACATCTGGTGCAGTGGGTGGTCTTTGTTTAATGTCCACTCCAGCTCCAAACCAGCTCTCCTGACCACTTTTTCCAAAAATGCGTTGTCCCAGCTTCTGAGCCTACTGTACCTCCCCAGCACACTACCACATAGAAAAGTACACTGGCGATGATCGATTGCTAAATCATCAGCAGAAAATTTTACAGATATTAAAAGAGCCTAGTCCTCAGGAAGAACAGTCGGCTCTGATCTTTCTTGTACAGATAGTCAGTGTTCACTGGTTTGTCATCCAGCTGCAGCCCCAGGTATTTGTATGATTTCACCATTCAGACACCCGTTCCCTCAATGTAGACAGGCAGCAGTGGAGATCCTCACCAACGAAAGTCAATCAGCCTCACCTTTAGACTGCACCAAGTCCTTAGCCAGGCTCCTGTACTCCCCCTCCAGTCCATCCCTAATACATGCCACAATGGAAGTGTGATCAGCGAACCTCTGCATGTGGCATGAGTTGTATCTATGTATGTATGTATTTATGTGAACAGGAAGGGAAAGCACTTCAAGGGACTGTCCTCACCCCTAATAATAATAATAATAATAATAATAATAATAATGAACATTGTCTCCAGCGTCTGTGTTTTGTAACAGTCAAAGGTAAAGCGAAATTCTTTATTCTTCATATTCCACAGCTTTGTTAGTAAGCTGGGGTCAGAGTGCAGGGTCAGCCATTATACATCGGCCCTGGAGTAAACAGGGTCAAGGACCAAATAGCGACAACCGGGTGGAGCTGGGTTTTGAACCGCCAACCTTTCGAACAGTAACTCAGGGCCTTAACACACTGAGACACCGCTACCCCTTTATAGGGCAAAGGATTTCATGCTTTGTGGATCCTTAAGAAATATTACTTTTTTGTATAGTAAGAACAAGAGCCAACTTTTTACTTGAACATTTCACAACATTAAAGGAGTTTCTATAGTAAATTAAAAACTGTAACTGGTAGCTATATGCCGTGGTATAAGAAGAATAAAGCATGTCAGGATATGCAGAGATAGCGAAATAACCAAGTTTTTTTTCTTATTTAATCACTGAGACTTCAAACGGTCATCTGCGAGACTCATGTAGCTCCCAACCATATCATTCTCCCTGGCACAAACAACATTAAAAAATGTTTTCATGAAAGCATCTACGTACATACGGTTTCTGGCGTATTCCCTGGCTCTTTTCCATACCTGTAATTCTCTTCCATGGAATGAAAAAAGTACACTTCAACCCTTTCTCAAGCAAACTACTATTTCATGCAAAGCATTGCCGTGAGAATGTCATGAGCATCAAAGGTCTAGCCTTCACTCGGCTCTCATCAGGATACGAGGCTCTTACTGTGTGAAAGTTTTTGCCTCAAGTGCATCGGTTCCTTTTTTTAAACATTACTTATTCTTTCCATTCGCCTCATTTAGAATTTTCTTAAAAATCATTTCTTAAAATCTTTCCTTTGTAAGGTATTTTTTTCCATCAGACTTCTAAATGTTAACTTAAACCTTAATTCCCATCTGCACCTATTGTAGATACATGTTTGTTTTAATATTGTGATAACTAACATTTTTTTTATTTTTTTTTTTTTATTATGATTTCTTTTTTTCATGATTTCATTTATTTTCACATAACTGTTTCCTATACATGAGGAACGTTTAAGTCAATCTGGAACTTGTGTCACCAACCTGAGGAACAGACACATCTGTCTGTGGGAACTGTACCAACAATCAGTCCTAGATAGGGTTGTTCCGATTCCGATACTGGTATCGGAAATGCTGCCGATACCACAAAAAAGGCTGGCATCGGAATCGGCGA
>JAQMYG010000038.1:4112813-4138164 GCA_030014215.1 Clariallabes teugelsi | reverse complement strand
GATCTCCAATAACACACTGATCCCCAATAACACACTGATCCCCAATAACACACTGATCCAAAATAACACACTGATCCAAAATAACACACTGATCTCCAATAACACACTGATCCCCAATAACACACTGATCTCCAATAACACACTGATCCCCAATAATACACTGATCCCCAATAACACACTGATCTCCAATAACACACTGATCCAAAATAACACACTGATCCCCAATAACACACTGATCCAAAATAACACACTGATCCCCAATAACACACTGATCTCCAATAACACACTGATCCAAAATAACACACTGATCTCCAATAACACACTGATCTTCAAGGTCACACTATCCCAATAACACGATGATCCAAAATAACTCACTAAGCCCCAATAACACACTGTTTCTTATGAATTTATTTTAATATATGTAGCACTTTTAACAACATATAGGACACTTTCCCTAAGCACTGCTGTTTCACTTCATTTGGCAGACACCCTAACCAGAACGACTTACATTTTTATTTCATTATACATCTGAGCATTTGAAGGCTAAGGGCCTTGCTCAAGGGCCCAACAGTGGCAACTTGTCGGTATTGGGTTTTGAACACCTTAACCACTGAGCCACGCCTGCTCTATCCCCAAGCTCTCTTAAAGAAATCTAGATATACTTTAGCTAAAGTTTTCGATTTTTCTAGAGGCATTCCTTCCTCATCTGGGTGAGACCAGATAGTGTGGTTATAAATAATTCTTCCTCTATAACACTGTGTTATAGACTCAAGCGGTTCGGAGTGTGTGGTGTGTTAAAGGATATTCAGTGGGTGAAACAGAGTCATTTTTTTATTTATTTAAAACTGAATTTCTGCAATCACTGGGCTCTATGTGATGTGATTGGTGTGTTTATGTGTGTTGGCATGTCATGAGGTGACGTGTGTGTGTGTGTGTGTGTGTGTGTGTGTGTGTGTGTCTGTGTGTTATAAAGTGACGTGTGTTCCATGTAAATGAGTGTGTGTTATGAAGTGATGTGTGTGTCTCCTGTGTATGTGTTTGTTATGAAGTGATGTGTGTGTCTTCCATGTGTGTTCTGTAATTGTGTGTTATGAAGTGATGTGTGTATGTTCTGCGTTTGTGTGTTGTGTGTGTTCTTTCTCTGTCTGTGTGTGTTATGTCATGATTTGTGTGTGTGTTATGTGATTTGCGTGTCATAGGGTGATGTCTGTGCGCGTGTTCTGCCTTTGCATGTTGTGATGTGATTTGTGTGTGTGTGCGTGTGTGTGTTATGATGTGACATGCTCTACACTTTGTGGTATCTCTCAGTGTTCTGAGTGTGTATTTGAAGTCAAAAATACTCATGATGTTCCTCATTAAGTTCCTCTTTATAGTGCGGTGGAGCTTTGAGGCTCTGTTTGTGTGTGTGTGTGTGTGTGTCTGTGCAAGCACACGCACTTCAGGAAGATGTGCAACACAGAGCCTCTGCGGCTCAGAAAAGGTAAAGTGCTTAATATGAAGCTGTGTGTTTAGGCTGGCCCTCTCCCCGCATGTCCCTTCCCATAATCCCGCTATAACCCAGAGCCCCACAGTGCCCCTGCTGGGTAATTATTTCCTGCGCTGCCCCCCATCTATACATCCAAAAAGGCCACACATCCAAGCACCAAAAAATCAAGAACCTGGCGAGTGAGTGATTATTTAGGTTCTCTCACTTCCTTAGCCATACATCATCATCCGAAAAGCTTTGATGGATTCATTTACGTTTCGTCTTGCCTGGACCATTTTTACAACGAGCGGGTAATCGTTCAATAAATTCTGAATCTGAAACGTTATTTATCTTATTGCAGATTGAAATGAAACATGGGGTTAAATGCCTTCTTATATCATCAGTACACTGCGAGTCAAAGATTCAGAACCGCTAGATTGGAAATTTGTGTTAAATGTGTTAAAATTCAAAAATTTTAAAGGTAATTTTATTACATTTATTTATGTGTTTGAATGAAGATCTTAGAATTCCAGTAGGATTTATGTACATGGAATTAAACTAAATCCTCAAACCAGTTGAGGCGAAGTGAAGCTCCTTCTGAAGCTGGTTAAGATGCCGAGTGTGTGTGTGGGAGTGAGTGTGTATACCGCTTCATCAGAAATACTGCAGAAAATCTAAAACATAAAATATTATGGATTTGTTTAACACCTTTTCAGGTCCTGCGAAATATAATGTTTTCTTTCAAATGTTATTTTAATACTTATTTTCAATCTTCTTCTCCTTCTTCTTCTTTGTTACCATAATTACATCATTACCTTCAGAGAATCATCATTAGGTTTGAAATAATCATAAGCATAATGTATATAGCTTCAGCATAATCAGTGTCGTTGTTAGCCTCATCATCGTCATCATTTCCGTGAGCATTATCCTAAAAGAATCAAAATCATTAGCCTCATCATGACAATCAGCCTTACTCCAATAAAAAAAATTTTTTCAACTCATTAAAACCTACTTTACAAATACATTTGTACGTATACTTGTACAGTATATATAAAACACCTGATTGACATATTTGAATTACCAATTTTTCAACGTATTTAAGTAATGTTCCTTAACATTTTCACAAACTTTAACATCAAAGCGCACCGTATACACATGTCTCAGCCTTCATGACTCTCTCAGAGTTCCCCTTTAGACCCTAAAACCCCCCAGGAGCAGTTAACAGGCCCGGGCGTTCACCATGTGTCCATGTTCTTAAATAATATCCTGTAAGATAAGCTAATGAAATAACTGAATAGTTACATAATATATAGTGAATAGATAAGAATCTAAGTATTTTACCTGATAACTAGCTCGGGTTCTTGCGCCTTAGTTGCATGTCATGGTTGCCTTCTGGAATTCCTGCATTTGAAGTCTACAGTCTAAAGCATAGTTATAAAAACTACTAGTGTTAAGTGTATGATGTCGTAAACGTAATTACATTTTGTCATTAAGAGAGTATACAACCCACTGAGCTTCATTAAAGAACAAAAAAATATATGATTTTTACTTATCAGGATGTATATTTCATTCTGAGGAAGACATGCCGAATGAGAGGCAGGGCTGCTGAGATGCAGAAAACAGTCCAAGTCTCATGAGGAATTTTTCCCTCCTCAAATGATACACAGTCTATAGGACATGATCGGCACTGGTTAAACAGTAGGCACTAAATACGCCACTCTATATGCAGCTCTCCATCTATCAACAACAACTGAAACAGCATTCCCCGATGATTATATTAAAAAACCTTACTGTCGGAGTCATAGCAGCATCGTCCCACCGAGTGTGTACTGTACGTTATCCTCCATTCACAATCTCTCGTGTCAGTGTGTTGAGCAATCGTGAAGAGGCGAGTAATGTGGGAGAACACCAAGGCGCCAAAACAAACGTCTACTCACAACTCTGCGGCCTAGATTTTCTCCCCGCCGGTTTTCCTTGGCTGCATTTCTGTCTGACAGCGATGAACGGGCATTTTTTTTAATCCGAAGTGAAATGGCCGACAATGGAGACCGGTTACAAAACATCGTTTCATACACCACTTCCGTACTGCAGAAGGAATTACTACAGGCCTACACCAGACCTTCTTTTTTAGAGGAGTCAATGTCAGTCTACGTTTTATTCAGTGTTCAAAACTAACCTGATGCAGGAAATAAAGCCTGTAAGACACCGATAGGAACTGGAAAACAAGAACGACGTAGGAAGGAGATGTAATGACGATATTAAGATGCATATGGAAATTTCTGTGATTTGTGTGCCTCCTTGTTGCTCTTAGAAATTAAATTAGATTTTTGTTTTCAAAAACTTTTACTTTCATTGTTTTATTAAAATTATACATTTCATTATTTAATATTTGTATTTGCTGCCTACTTTGACATTGTTCATTCTGAAGAATTACTTAAAATTTTTATTTATATGAAATTTTAAATTAGGGTCCGGAGTTTTCCTTTCTGCACACAACATTACTGAAAATTTATGCTAAAAATTGAATTAAAAAAAAAAAAAAAAAAAGATAATCTTTTTTCTAATTTCCCTGATTACCTGGAAAACTAGATGATGCAACTTCCCGTTGAACATGTGGCTTGTGGAATAGTTCAAATATTTCAATGGGGTGAAGGTCCTCATAACCTTAACCCCAAACCTAGTTTTGAGTAAATATTTTGGGAGTCTTTCTTTTAGAATTTGTAATAAAAAATTCTTAAAAATAAAAATTCAAGCATGATATTTAAATTGATTCACACATTGTTGTGAAAAAATATATGATAAATAATATTTAATAAGCATTGAACAATAATTTAGACATGCTTTAATGATTGTATTTGAAGATAAAGTGTAGATATTGTTGCAAAAAAAAAACTGAGACAAAATAAAAATATGTTCTAAATCAAAATTGTTTTAGATAGTTATTAAGGAATTGTTTCAGGGTTCAGGGTTACCTAAGTGACTAAATTACAAGTATCAGTGATTTTTTAAAAATTTTTTATGAAAACATATATTTTTGTATTTTTGCACATTATGTTTAAATAATTGTGCCTTTAAGATTACATAATTATGGTAACTTCATTTGCAACAATGAAATTTTATGGCAAAACTTAAATATTTAGAGAAAAAAAGACAAATTTTAGAAAAATAAATAATTTTTAATTTCCAAGTATTTCAATAGACCCCCTATGGAAGGTTAAATGCGTTAAATGCATTAAATGTTTGGAGGTCTTTTTTTAACATTTTAAGTGATTTAGTTTGTTCCAGCTCCAGTTTACACACAGATTGGTAAAAAAAAAAAAAAAAAAAAAAGGTGAAATATCAGACGGATATATACACACAATAATATAAAAAGTACAAACCATCCTGTATGGATTTTATTTTAAATAGAAAGTTTTAAAAATCACCCAAGTGAGTCTTGATGTGTAGACCACCCTATGTTTAAAGATTTCTGAAAAGCAGGAAAATCAATAGAGATGGAAAAAGACTGAACTCCAAAATGTGCTTAGTGTCTGACTAGCAGTCCAAAATAGTATCAACAGCTGTTATTACATAACCTTACCACAACATACCAAAAAGCTTTGTATAATGTGCAATTCCCAATTACTCATCACTCTATTTAAAATTAATTTAAATTCTGTCTTTAAATGATTTTTTTTATTATTTAATATTGTTATCTAAAAATAATTGATAAACTGAGTACTAAAGAGAGAAATTATTTAAAAGAAAAGACTACTCATAGTGTGATTTATGATAGATGGTTTTATTTTATTTTATTTTATTTTATTGCTGTTGTTATTTGCCCAGGCAAAATGGCATTTTTACTTCAAATATCTCCTTAATTAAAACAAAAACATTCAGTGTGCCAATGTTACCTAATGTCATTATTAAATAAAAAACGGCACATTCTTTACATGGTAACTGCTTTTTGGACATTACTGCCTAATCCACCGATTCTAGACTATTCCACTCCAGCTTTAGTGAATTACTGAAGAAAGGAAAATACTACATGTATAATACTATAAATGTCAGTGTAACTTCTTTAGTGTAGAATCATTGAGGTAAATCTATACACTACACATGTGCATGACTGGGTTTACCCTAAATGTCCCAAAATGAATCTGGATGGTGATCAAATATCTACTTTGGTGACATACTTGACACTACTACTTAAATAATCATAAACCAGTTTGCTTAAAGTAGTAAATAAATCTGGTTAATTGCCTAGACTAAAGCGAGCCATGTCTGTAAGCTATAAAGTTCTAGATATCACACGGACACCAGCATGATTTGTTTGCTAGTTAAATCATCCTGTTATTGTCTGTTCATTGTCCTGCTCATTTTGACCTGTTTTGGCGCACATGAGATGCCCTGTCCGTCTCCATGTCTGCTAACTTTCTTTTATAATCTTGGATGATTTTTTTTTTTCTTTTTTAGATGTTTCAGATTTAACAGGGTTGACAAATGAAATTGATCATGATCGAGTGTAAACCTTTATAGCATTTGGTTAACAGTTATTTACATTTATTTCACTTATTAAATATGAATTAGGAAAGTATAAAAACATTTTATTATAGAACTTCTCTGTCACCTTGCTTAATTCCTTAATACATCTTTTTATTAAGATGTGGGATAACAGGAAGTAACTTTATTTTCTGCATGTTCTACAACAAGTACATACACCTCCTTAATTCTTTTATATTCCAGGTAGCATTACTTACTATGCTTCACTGTGGTGTTGATACTATAGTTTGCCCATAACAGTCCAACACAGTGTTTTAGTGCTCAGAATATGAAACATAATATATAAGTACAATTATATACTTCAATCAGAATTTAAAAATATACAGACAAAATATATAGTAGGTATATGTAGTTTTTATGAACAGATAAGTTGCTTTATAAATAAACACCAATATTTTTAGCACATAAATGAGTTGCTAACATGCCATTATCTATAATGTACAGAATTCATTCTTTATGTCAAAAAACTGAAAAAGTATAACTGTTTATGATTTCTTTATACTGAATTATAGCCTTGCTAATGTGACTGCATTACGGTGTGACCTGGATATCATCACCTATTCCGTGTATGCTTTGGGAAGCTGTGTGTCATGGTCTATGTCACCTTTAATAAAACTATAAAGTCAGGAAAAAGAAAGAAGTGTTAAAGCAAAAGTTTTCCAAACACAAAAATTAAATCCTCGGTTTCCTGATTAGCAGAGTCATCATTCCTATCGCTTCATCACTCCGGGTTAAAATAGTTTGTTCCCCTGCATACAATCACTGGTGCGCTTTAGAGAGCAAGCCATGACAACAATGTCAAACAACTTCTACTTGTTTCTCTTTATTTCCCTCTTTGTTTTCTATCCTGACATTTTCTAATACACTATGAGTAAATACAAACATTTTATATATTATTTACACATTGCCTTGTATACAGATGTTTTCCTGGAAATGAAAAAAGCTGCATTTCAAAGAGGTTTTTTTTCAATGCAGAACATCTTCTACATTACAGGGAACCACAAAGAGCTTTAGGTTTGCTTTGAAATCCAGTGTCAACCATTACATCCTGAGGAACCTTGTGTAAGTGAATTGGAATGAAATGCATCAATGTAGTACAGGCAGTTGGCACACAGGAAGCTCATTATTAAGCATCTCAAATAAAGAATCTATGCTGCAAATTGCACCATTGTGGAAACCAGTATAAATGTAAAAAGAAGTATGTATATATTGAGTCTCAGTCTGATCACGTTCTTATAGTTTAAGTGCACACCTCACTGTGCTACATACTGGCTATGTGTTATTAGCAGCTATTGAGATTCTTCCTGTCTTTCTGTTGGTGAAGGATTTGATCTTGTTGAAAATGATCAAAGTTTATTATTTAATTATGTTATTAGTTAGTTTTAAAATATCTAACTACACTTAAACTAATCAGTATGTAGGTTTTAAGAGCAAATGTTTTTTTGTTTTTTTTTACCAGTTCATTAATCCATTTATCCACTCATTCAGTAATTCATTCATCTATCCCTCCAACGTTTGTCAATCAAGCCATCCATCCATCCATCCATCCACCAAAACATCCATGCATCATAGAGTAAAATTAAGCCCACGTCTAAAATAATACAGTACTAAATCCACAATAATTACTCTATCAGTTTGCCTGACAATCCTCCTATCCATCCATTCATCCATCCATCATAAATGGCGTAAAACTAAGCAAAATATACTTAACTTTTACTACATGTACAATAATCGCTTTACAATTCAAAATATTACAAAAATTTAATGCCTTCACTTACGTTTTACTATTGCTTAAGTAAATTGCTGTTACTCTATCTATCTATCTATCTATGTATCTATCTATCTATCTATCTATCTATCTATCTATCTATCTATCTTTGCCTTATCATAAAGACAAAAAGTGGATGAACTTGAGGGAAACCCTGATTGAATTCATTCATCTCTCTCTCTCTCTCCCTTCTGGCTACAATAATATCCAGTGGCTCCAGCTCTGAGCCTGGATAATGCCATCTGTCCAAAGGCCGCAATTACCAGGTCACAGAGGGAGCACCCCTCCACACACCTCCCTCCACACCCCCACCTCAGGCTGTGTAGTAGTGTTAGTATTGTACTTCACTCATCCTGTTCGAACCAGTGAAAGCAGCGTTTCAGACACAATACTTACATTACTTTTAAAAGGAAACTTTAATTTTTTAGTTTTTAAGCCTGTGTGTGTGTGTGTGTGTGTGTGTGTGTGTGTGTGTGTGTGTTTGTGTGTGTGTGTGAGTGTGTTGTATTCATATAACGTATAGGCTACTGTACAATTTAACAATAATTACTTTAGTAATAACTTTAGTACATTAGTAAGGCAATTTTAGTAATTTCGAACGTAAAAATGCTTGTTATCGGCAAAAAGCAAACAACAACACACAAACACAACACTCAGTCATTAAACACGGAAACGCTGGTGTTTATTCTAAACTCATAATAATAAATCCACTTCTGTGATCTTTAGAAGTATTAAGCGGAAAAAAAATGGAATCAAATTCATTCATTCATTCATTCATCTTCTATACCGCTTTATCCTGTATTCAGGGTCGCGGGGGGCCTGGAGCCTATCCCAGGAAGCTTCGGGCACGAGGCAGGGTACACCCTGGACAGGGTGCCAATCCATGAATCAAAATAATCTTTTTTGTATTTTTTTTTTGTTGTTGTTGTTGTTTGTTTGAGGGGGTCAACGTCCCCATTTTTTGCTTGCTTATTTATTTATTTGTTTGTTTGTTTGTTTGTTCGTTTGTTTTTATATGTCATTCGTATGGTAAAAAAAAAAATATTTAAAAAATCATTCAACTTTTTCGTTTTCTATGGTGTATATTAACAAAATAATTTTTCACAGTTTTATAACACTTTTTCTTTCTTTCTTTCTTTCTTTCTTTAAAAACAGTTCATTTGTATTTCTTAGCTCCTACTGCCTGTTTAAAAGTCAGTCCGTGTGATTGGAGATTTCGGAAGGTGTAATATTTCTAGAAGTAGTAGAAAGGATGATTATGTGGCTGATTTTGCGCCTGAAATCCATTAAACCCGCGGCATTAGCAGGTCGTTGGGCTTATACACGCGGATCTGCTGTGTGAGAACATAATCTCACCTTTCTTTCAAATGCGACCAAAAAAATAAAATAATAATACAAATCTTGTGCTAAAAAAATTCTTCATTTTGACCAACAGACGAGTTCTGTTTATTTTTACTTACAGAATTACTTTCTGTATAATTACGGTAATCAACCTTTGCCAAATAAATATTGTTACTTATAATGAATGGAGCATTAATTATTTAGGACAGCACGAACACGTCACCGCAACCAGTTACGCCTCATTTTTACTTTGTTTGACCAGAACATTTTTCAATCATTATTATTATTTCAACTTTATTTAATATAGTTCTGTATTTGTCTACATTGGCTATGTTTTAACATGTATTTTTAAATATATATTTTTGTAGATTTTAAACACATCTATATAAATTCTTGTATGTATTTCTGTATAATTTATTACAGTTGTGTGGTTAGGGCGTTGTCTCCAGTTCCATCGCATACAGCGCAGTTTATTATGATTATTAACCTTTTATGAAAATCATACCAGCGCAAATACCGCGCAATTTAAGTATTTACATATAAAATGTTATATTATATTTTGTTATGTTTTAAGTTACAAAGTAGCAGATCTGGTCAAACCCACTGGAGAATGGATCACCGTGGATGATTAATGAATGTATGACTGCGACCTAAAGGAGTGAAAGAATTATGGCACTATGGAGAGAGGACAATGTTAGCTCAGTTACCACAACATCAACAGAACAGTCTGGGAAGCAGAAACTGCTGAGACCTTCGTATTTCAGCCATAATATTTCCCTTATCCATTTTAATACAGACACATAAATAAACAGTTTAAATGTTATATCCAACATATACATCTCTATATACGTACATCTGTATGCTATCCTCTATTCTCTATCATTTGTCTACACATATGCCTTACCATTTATATGCAATGGCATATAGGCAATCTGTAACTTTATATCCTATATTTTAGGTATATACAGTACTGTGTAAAAATCTTATACACCGTTTTTGTATATAAACACGCTGTCTTACATGTTTATTTGATGTCTTGCATTCCAACAAATAAATAAAACAGAAATCGTACAGCAAAAAAGCGTGCAGCAAAAAAAAAATGCTGTCCTCATGTTTTACCTGCAAAAACAATGGCAAGAAAAAAAAAAAAAAAAACTTACCAGACATTTCCAAAATGCTGCACAAAACATACATACTGTACATACTACTGGTACATTTTGAAAGCAAAGAAACACAAGTATTTTCACATTAATTTGATTTTTTTTACGCAGAAAAACTTTGATTTAACATTTTTTTAAGCGTCTTTGTTTTAATTCCACAGTTCATTATCTCGGTAATTGTTAACCAACTCTATTTTCTGAATAATACTTGGTTGTATTTGAATGAAGTCTAAACATGCTTGTGAGTATCCATAAAGCGGTTTGGCTCTTGTTTAAAGTGGAGAGAGAGAGAGAGAGAGAGAGGTCCGATGAGACTTTGGCGAGTAAAAGACATGAAAAAGAGCAGAGTCCCCGATACTCTGGAATATTTCATCATCCTTAAGATTAGCACTGAAATCTTCAGTCTCGTTCTCGCTTTGCGATTATGGTTTTTAAAGAACGGTTTAAAATTTCGTACTGTTTTATTTATTTCTTTATTTGTGACGAATTTGCACAAATAAAAAGGTTCTGTAACGTTAAACCTATAATTCAAATTTAATTTAAGATCTTAATGCACTTTTTAATACACTTAATACACTATCCTTAAAGATAAATATTTTTAATGCACATTTAATATGTATAACTGAAAATGCGGGAATTTAAGAATTTTAAGACTTAAAATCGCACTACTGGCGACATAGAATGGCACACTATTTATTAAATGTATTTAATAATAATAATAATAATAATATGTTAACCCTAACATATTATTATTATTATTATTAGGCTATTATTATTATTAATCTTCCTGAATCAGATCAATATATTATATTCTTATGTAAAAATAATAATAATAATAATAATAATAATAATAATAATTAAAAAACACAAGTCAGTTTAAAGAATCAGGAATGCCATACCATTAACCATGGACTAAAACCAAACCCACATTCTTTCTATCTAAAGTGTGTGATGCTACATGATTACCCAGAGCTCATTTCTGTCTCTGATAAGCTCCTTTAATTAAGCAGCTATTTAATTGGGCCTTAATGCAATCTTCAGTAACAGAGATTTCAGTGCAGTTTTTAATTAACGCAGTTTTATTAATTAATGCTGTTTTAACTGCTCAGACGACTTGATTTTTATCTTCCTCGTTAAAATTATTGAAATTGGATGTAGATTTAAAAAAAAAAAAAAAAAATTATATATCTCATTAGATTTGATTGTTGTACGAATTGTTCTGCTAAGAGACACTTCATAGTGTGGCTTCATGTTTTCACAAAAAAAAAAACAAAAAAAAATTAACATCAAAATGCTTTGATCTAACAAGCAATAAAGCGTTAGTCCCTACCATGCTCAAAGCTGGGGTGTGCTTGTTTGGTGAGTGTCAGGAATCCACTAGGTGGCGATATAAACCCCTTAAACACAGACTACTTTTTGCTGCATGGAAAGACTTAGATCAGACCTGCTAGATCAATATGTAGAGCACAATTAATGAACAATAGCATTAAAGATGCTGATTCAGCAACAGTGGTGAAAGAATGATTTACCATAACTTATATTAAGTAGGTTATGTAATGCTCTCTCACTCTCTCTTTCTCCTTCATTGACTCAATTATTTCTTCTTTTGCCAGGATGATGCACTTTGAGCTTTAGAGCTCAAAACTGAAGCATGATCTAAACAATTCTAGTGTACAAACTGTCATCATCATCATCATCATCATCATCATCCTTAATTTGTTAACCAAGTGCTCAATTTTACACCTTTAAAATCTAATGCATGTTTGTATGTTAAGTTTTTAACATATTTACAAAAATGTCCACTTTACACTAACTGCAGACAATCAGCCATGACAGTTTAAGGGTCTGAAGTTTGTTCTTGTAGTTCTTGTTATTCTTGCAGTGCCAAAGCGAAACCAGCTAGCAAGTCAGGATGAACAACTTAACTGTATTGCAGTTGCAAACCTCAGTTGTAGTGAATATATAGAAGAAAGCACTTGTTCTAGTATGTTAACGTTTCTATAGCAACCGCTCATTTACTTGTATAGTGGAGGCTCATGGAAATGGATACAAATGTGTTTGTTGATAATTTTTCTGTAAGCAGGTGATTATGAACATTTTTGAAAAAAGTCTCTGGTGTCAGTGTATTGTAACAGCCAAAAGCTAAAGCTGTAGCATTTTCAACTTAAAGAAAGAAAAGCAACTGAGTGAGAATAGGAGCTAGCTTATTTTGCATGTGGTCCACAACATTAAAATGCCACGTAAAAAAGATAATTTGTAGCAAGTGAAATAATTGACCAATACCTGCAAAGTACGAGGAATAAACCACACCAGGGCATGCTGTTATTGGAAAGTAATCCACAATACCAGGAACCCAGTTTCATGACACCACCACGTCACTAGTTATTTTTCTACATCATGATGTCTATTACATAATGGGATTTTGGCAGAAAGTAGCTTAGCCTAGCTTTCAATATGTCCAAATCCACGCCCTGAATATCCGCCTAGACTGAAGCCCTAAATGATGGTGCAAGATGAGGAGTCAACATGACAGACATGAAGTGAGTCCTGGTTGCTTGGATGCTCATCAATTTGTTGTCTCCTTCTGTTAATACAGAGACTGTGATTCCACACAGATGGAAGGTTCGTCTCTGGGCTGTGTATTTTTAGTTCCCTTACTCAAATACGTACTAATCCCTCCTTAAAGTAACACCATGCAGAAGTGCAGACATGATTTAGAATACATGATTTAAAATAACCAGTCTGAAATAGTTTGAAGTTATGCAAATAATAATGTTGTGCTAGTTTGAATTCCTAAATACAGACTGTTCTCATATTTTTAAACTTTTTTTTTTTACGTAGCAACATTTATACCACTGCTCTTTTGGATCCTTGATTCTGATTAGTCAGAAGTTGCTGATTCAACATGTCCTAAAGTGTTATTCTGATTATACTATGGCTATTTGCCAGTGATGAGGTAATAGTAACTCTGCTTGATATTGGCTCCCATCACCCTACACCATCATAGATTATTTTCCTATTACACCATTTGCCAGTGTTTTATTTCTTATTTTACATAACAGTATGTGTTGAATGAAGTGTATGAGGCACAGAGCTCCGTTGTATTTTAACCTCCTGAGTCCTATCAGTCAAAACACAATATTGGTGCTGGTTATGTTCTTTTATGTTATACACATAATACAGAAAATGTGTGCCAAAGAAGCTACTTCTGAAGTTTATGGAACTTGGAAGTGACCAATCTTGCTTCCCTACAAATTTCAAGTTGCTAACTTCAGCCATTTTGGAGGCCATTTTTCAGCATACTGTCTCACTTCAAACAATAATAATTTAAAATGTTAATTATTCCTATTTCTTTATGAGTATTCATACTAAAATTGGTGTAAGCTTCTAGAAGCATATGACCTTATGACCAAATTGGTGATTAAATTGGTTTTTGGTAAATGTAAAAAAGCAGAAAATCTGTAGTGTCCGTAACCATGTCAAATTCATGTTGCAATATCTTAAAAATGTACTGTAGCATTTTAGAATTTTTTCAGGTTTATGTAATTTCATGTGAAATCTAAATTAGCCAAGTTTCATCTGAATGACAGTTAAGATCATTGAAAGATTTAAATTCCAAAAAGTTGTAGACACTACATAAAAGGGCATGAAATTGTTTTTAGCAATTGTGTTTCTTATTATCTGGGGGAAAAAATGTGTATGCATATTTATAAGCAAACAAAGCATGGACTGGGAGATAAGAAGCATTAAGTATTATAAAAAATCTTTTTTTTTAAAAAGGTCTTAGAAGATCCTATCTAAAAATTCACCTAGATGAGTTAGCACCAATACCATGCTTTGTCCATACAGTATACATTGTATTCTGTCTTTATTAGCACCTGATAACTATGAACTTAATCAAGGTCTTCAAACAGACGAATGTTTGGCAAAAGAAGAATATCCAAGGGTCCTCATATGAGGATCTTATAAGGATATACAGATGATGTAGTTGGGAGAAAATGTCAAATCTTCATATAAGGACATTAAGGTTTTAAAAGATGTTGGTTGAGATACACCCACAGACTCATTAATCACACTCAAAGACTCATCTCAATTACGTACAGTACATACTATATCTCTACGGTGTAATTCTGTTTATTTGTCCCTTTTTTTTTTTGTTATTTCATGCTGTAAATTTTTTGCACATACATACTTTCACATTATAGCCGTCGTCTCTACTATGCAAATAGAAGTGATTTTGGGCCAAACTATGCTGTAAAGATTTAAATCTCACATGTGCCCTGGTGTGTAAGAATAATAAATTCCATTACTCACTTCTGCATGATTAACTTTATAAAGCAATACTGCATGTGTCTCTGTACGCTCTCATTTGAATTCACTTTAATAAGATGACCAAATTCCCACAATTAGGTCACTTATTTCTTGACGGGCGACGAAATATCTTGGCAATAACATTGCATAGAGCATCAATCATACTCGGGTTTCAGTGGCTGCAATTGTATGGCTGCTATAGACACAGGGCACTCAGAAGTTAAAAGTAAAGCTCTGTACCTGGATTATGTACCCTTTTGATGTCTCTGCCACTACTCTGAGAAAAAAAAAACAGTGCAAAAAAGGCCCATCGTTGGAGAGGGCAGAGAGAGAGAGAGAAAGAGAGAGAGAGAGAGAGACCACCAACAGCCAAAGCACAGGCCGTGGGGTTTTTATGAGCCTGGCTGGTCCAGCTAGTAGCTCAGAATCCATTTCAGTTTTTTTGCGAAGGGTTGAGGGGGGCAGCAAGCTGTATAATATGGCCTCTTAGCCCCTTAGGGGGACGCCATGGATTGTAAATCCTGCACGTCCTTTTTTACTACCTAGTACCTTGTGAATGGGAAACGGGTCGGCTTTCAATCTGGACTGAAACAGGGTGGGGAGATAAAACAAATTGGATCCTAGGCGCGCTCAGAAGAGCCGGGATCCTTTGTTTTTTCCCGTCAAGCACAAAAGCTTCAAAGGCGAGGTGGAAAAGAACGTATCTTAATCTGCCCATTGTGCAGATCTGCCCACGAGACAATCAGACAACACTTGGGTGATTTCATGGCGGGGAAAAAAAAAAAAAGGAGACAGGAGGGAGAGACAGGAAGAGCAGAGGAGGGCGACCCTTTGAAATGAGAGAAGTAGAATCAGACAAGTATTAGGAAGAAGGAAGCAAAGGGATGAGAAAAAGAAAGATAGGAGTCAAGCCGGTCCAAATCAGTCTGTCCATAACTGTAGCCTTTATGCTGTAGGTCCTTCCTTCCAAGCTGGTAGGGTGTGATATGTGGACCAGAGGCCCTCGGAGCAACAGGGTGCCCAATCATAGACCTGCGATGTCCCCTTGGGTTAGCATTGGCACGGTGTGAGAGAAAACAGACGCTAGTCTGAGTTTACTAGGCTGCTCAGATGGGGGAGGCAGCCAGGTTTCCCATGCACTCCAGAACAGGTTTGTCCTTGCGCTCAAGCTTAGTTTCCAAGCTTAGGAAGAAAATGCTGAAAGAATACCCTGGCATATGGAACAATCCTTTTCGGGTTACAATTGCTTAGTGTACGTCTGCGGAGAACTACATTACCCAGAAGTCTTAGCAAGCTGTTGAAAGCCCCAGAGGAACCGCCAAAGCTAAGCAGAGCAGCGAAGCAGGGTGTTAGCACTTGGGTGGCGAGGTGACTTTCCCATGTCATAACGGCTCTGGCGAGTTCACTCACACTGATTACGTAGCTGTAAAAATACTCAAGGACCGCAGAGTCATAGTGCAGATCAGATCAGCTTCACCAGCTACATTAGCATCACACAGCACATGAGCTGACAGCTTTAAGCACAAACTGTTACTGGAGAACCAACAAGGCTGTTAGTAGCATGTTTCCCTGAATGATTCTGACCTAGAGACACCTCTCTGGATTCGGCAAGGTGACTCAGTCCATGGGCAGTCCATTCCATTTTAATTTCCCATTCCTAAATCTTAATGGTGTTGCCTTAGGGAAGGGCTTAGGAATAAAAAAAAAAAAGAAGAAAGAAAAAGATAGTGGATGTGACTTTGTGGAGGAGCCATGTGGTCCTAATGAGAAAGCATCTCTCAGTAATGACCTGGGTTAATGGCTGGGGCTGCTGCTACAGGGGCCCCAATGTCTGCCAGACACACACACACACACAGACAGAATAAAAATGTATGGAGGCCACAGGCGACAGGATTCAGCCACTGTGAGTAAAATTGTCAAAGAACAAAACCAAGAACTAAAAAAAAAAAAAACACACACACACACACACACACACACACACACACACACACACACACACACACACAAACAGGCGACAGAAGAGTTGTGAGAAAACTTTGATCATTAAATAACAAAACAAGGTTCTAATTGACTTTATTGTTGCTTTCATTCTAACAGCTCAGATTTATTTGATTTTTCATGCAAAATCTGCAAATCTGTATGCAGCTTGTTTCTGATAAATAATCAAATAAAGAAATAAATAAAAAACACCATCAGCTGTCGCATTCAGTGGAAAGACAGGTAGGTGAGACATAAAGTCTCTAACTGTTCCTGAACAAGCTGTTCCTCGTGTCGCTTTATGGGCAGAACCACACACACACTCCATGCTACACTTCACACCTCATTAGCCGAAATAAAAAACTCTACCTGATTCAGTGACGAAGAGGAAAGGTTGTTTAGTGTAGTGTGAATTTGCCCCAGTTTAAATCACACTTGGCTAATTATAACATTTAATTTGGAGCACTGTATAAATTTCTAACCAAACACTTAAACAGCTACAGCAACAAACTCTGTTTATGATTGGTGGACTTGTTTACGGATTCACAATTCTGATTGGTCAGATCAGATCATTAATTTTCAAAAAAATTTCAAATTTTTTTTCAAATTTTTAATTTTCTGATTTAATGCACTCTTTTTTTTATTTTATTTTATATAGTATTACAGAGATAACTTTTGCTGGGACCAGAGCCCCTACATAAAAAGACAAAAAAGTGCATAATCATTAATATGGTGAAGTTTATTTATTTAATTAGCAAATAAATAATTGATAAAAGTAGTTTCCAGGAATTTCAGAGGTAAGACTATAACCTGAAGTTTTCCGACATGTTCAGGACGGTTGAGATTAAACTGTGCAGTTTCTTTGTAACTTGAATTATTATTGTATTTTTTTTTTCCAGAAGAAAGAAAGAAAAAAAAAAGATGGAGGTGGTGGTGAGGAAATAAAACTGTTTACAGCCTCATGGACATTACACAAGACCGAATAAACCTAATTGTAAACAGATCAAATGAATGATGCGTCTTTAATAAATAAAGCATGATTGAAATGCTGTATGAAATAGAAAACACGTCAAGATTTTCTGTAAACAATAAACATTGTAGTAGATCTGTATCACCGTGCTTGATCAGTGATTGGACCCTTACTTACATTTGTTTAACTTTTGTCCTTATTTTCAACTTTTTATGCTCGTTTTGAGAGGAATTAAAAAAAAAAAAAGAAACTATATGTTGGAAAAAATGCACAAAATAAACATTTTTTAAGCAATTTAATGAGTATAATTTGAAAGTTTGACTCAGTCATTAATTATATTAATATTCCCGGGTCCCTTCTCCATCTGTGGACATTTCCATGCCTGGGATCAGCTGGCAGATAGCTGCTTGATGACAACCTCGAAATATCTTACAGTCATTCTTTTTTTTCTTGTTCCCTGTACATGTTTGTAATTTCCTTCATCTACACAGTGTGTGTGTGTGTGTGTGTGTGTGTGTGTTATACTGGATTTCCTGCTATGACGAGCTCATCTGCTGCTCTCTCAAACCAGAGGAAGCTGCGAGATCTTTCCATACTGGAAAAGAGGAAACAGTGTGTTTCCAGCCCTGATTAACCTTAATTACAAACTATGATTATGAGCTGCGTCAGAGAGAGAGAGAGAGAACACCAGAGAGCACGAGCCACTGTATCCTCAAGACCACGCATGAACTTCTGCTCAGCCTTCACCTACGTTTCGATACGCTGTACTTTATAGCTGTTTAGTCTTTCTCTGGGAGATAGAGATGCAGATACGTAGACGGTGAGGGGGTCAGGGCCAGAGGGTGTGTGTGTGTGTGTGTGTGTGTGTGTGTGTGTGTGTGTTTGTGTGTATGAGAGAGAGAGAAAGAGACAGAAAGGAGACAAACTACTGGTACTCTGCTATCTGTGCCGTGTGTTTCCCACAGGAGATACGACGTGGACGGGCCTCTTCCCCTCACCTCTGCTGACCTCCACACTGGGAAGCCTTCTCAGCTGACTTGATTTTAATGACAAACTACAGTATATATAAAGTTATTTTGTCATTAATAGCAAGTCAGCTAAGAAGTCTTCCCCAGCCATCAGCCTCAAGCCTTCCAATATATACTGTACATAGATGCACACATATACTATATATGTACTGTAGTGTAGTGTGTGTGTGTGTGTGTGTGTGTGTGTCATAATATACATTGTGTTTTAAAGATAAGGTACATTTTTAGTTTAGAGTCACTAATAAAATGAACCAGTAATATCATTAAATAAGTGTAGAAACTGATTTTAGATTTTTATTTATGTATTTTTTTTACTAGAAATTTTGCACTTTAATTTAACGTATGTTTGCACTTTACTTTAAGCAAGACCTAATTTTGAGTTATTAAATTTTTCCAATGATTTTTTTAAATAAAAAAAAAAAGATTAAAAAGGAATTGTTTTCCTATAAAGCTACTTTTTGTGTATATAAACATGCTCTTTATAAAATGTCCAGTTTCTAACTCTAAATACAGACATTATAGTAAGCAATTAATTTTGGTTACCAAATATTGTTTAGATAAAAAAAAATTTTTATTGTTTTGCAAAATATGTTTTTTTTTCTGTTTGGAGAACTGTTCTAGTCTATTAACGATCTTTCTTTTTTATATTTTAGTTAAAAATATATATTTTATTGAGCGTTTCTGTTTATTTCATATAAATGCTGAATGTAATTTAGTTCTTTGAATTTTCTTCCAAAGAATAAAAAATCTGTTGCTTAATTAATAAATTTTTATTTCACTGATATTTCATGTGTGGGCCACTTTTTTTCAAGCAAAAAAGAGTATTGTGTTTTTATTAAATATTAGATCAAGAACTTAGAATAAAGTGGGGAAAAAAAACAGATTATAACATTTACCTTTAGTTAATTTCCTCAGAAAAGAAAAACAAATTTCATCAACATCTACTTCATTCATTGACCAACTTTAATAAGTTGGTCAATGAATGAAGTTGGTCAATGAATGAAGTAGATGTTGATGAAATTTTTTTGTTTTTCTTTTCTGGGGGTGAAACCAACCCCAAAAAATGTTTTTTTTTTTTTTTTCTTTTCTTTTATCATGACAGTAAGGTAGAAAACATCCTGAACAGATCAGGCCAGGCGACGCTGGTCTCTCAGTGACGGAGTCCAGGCCGCGTCCAGTCCGCCCCGCATAGGTAGAGTGCTGAGATAAGGGTCGTCTGATAAGTCAGCGAGTCTGATGAGGATCTGTAGTGGAGCTCTGCTCTTTGATTACCGAGCGGAGAGAGGGCGTCTGGTGCTGAACGCTAACATGATTAGACCTTTACGCCACCGCAGTATTGATGTCACGCTCTCTAAATCAGGGGGTCTAGTGGCCGTGAGGGCCAGCTGGGCAACGCAGGCCAGACCCGGGCCGGCCGGTCAGCCATGAGGCACAGGGGGGCGATTTGAGCAAAGTGTCACAGATGAAGCCTGGAGGGTTTTGATGCTCAAAGCACTAACATGATCCTGATTCAATTACGTAGATATGAGGTGACTGTATATGATTAGATCTAGGGTTCGAGCTGGATTGAGAAATCTGACTGTGAGACTTTGCTGTACGTATTTTGTCAATTTTTTTTTTTTTTTTACATTTCCAGAATTTTCTATTTAGTTTATTCTAGTCCATACTTTAGATCAGGGCTGATCACAAAGTCCACAAGTAGGATATATTTCCTCTACTAATCTTCTTCCTATTGCAATCCCATTATTCATTGTTGACCAGAATGATGGCTTCCCCCATTGGGTTCTCTTTTAGTTTCACTGTTTATATGTTTATTTAATCTTATTACTGATATTATTCATTCCTATGCTGTATAAAATCTCCTCTAGATGTATTGAATTCTTTTTAGCGATAGATCATACGTCTATCAGACAACTCATATACCTTAAAAACAATTAATGATATTTTCATCAAAGAATTTTCTTAAACTGCTTTTTAATGGACGCAAATGCAGCCTGCATGAGCAGGACTGTAGGTGCACGAACGATTCATAATTTACTCTTTTTTTTTTTTTTCTTTTTTTTTTTTTAAAGGTGATTCATTTTCCACATCAAACACACACCTTGAAGAAATCTGCTGTATTACAAAGAGCGCTGGAGTGTCTCACAGGGTTAATCAGATGTGACGTTTTTACACACCACACAACACAATCAAAAGCTCTGCAGCTGATACAGTTTGCAAACACGTCGGACCACAGTTCATCTCGCAGAACTGGGATGCTTATACCAGTTTATAACAGCTTTACCATTTCAGACAAGGGTGGTTAAGGAGGTTTAGACCGAGCAACAGATTATGAAAGGGATTGGGCAGTTTGTAAATAAGTCATGTCGAATTTCAGATCAGACCTGAGTGTGTCAGATTAAGAACAACTCGCTGCAAAAAAACCAGCGCAAATTCGACTCTCTTTCCGTGTCGTACCCAGAGCGCCGCACTTCCACCACGTACCCTCTCAATCCCCAGCGCCATCTCCATCTCACCGCATAAGGCGCTTTTTGTGTGACTGTGTGTGTGACATTACGGATTACAGCCTGACCACATCTGTGACCGTCTCCATGACTCCACGCTAGTCACAAGTTATTAGCGGAGCCATCTCTTCTCGAGCGCTAAAGGTTAGCCGCATGCCAGCTTTCATCTCGGCCGCGGCCCTGCTGGTGGCACCGCTCAAAGGAGCCCTTTATGCCCGCTCTGAAATAAATGACACTGTCGTGCGCAGAGACGCCGTTCCATCAGGTCTTTTTCTGTCCCGTTTGACGGAGGAGCACTCGGGCCAGAGGGCCATTGAGGATTTCCCTAATTGCTCTGGGGGAAGCAATGCTCCATGTTTAAATAAATACAGTTAGCGCTGACCCTGGCTGCTGATAAGGACTTTGTGCAATGTGTGTGTGTGTGTGTTGGGGCTGTTTTGGTCAGTGTGTGCCCCCCATCACTATACAGTATGTGAGAGGGCAGGAGCGAGGAGCAGAAGGGAAACAGGAAGTTATAAATCAAAGAAACTGCCTGACTGATTGCCTCTGCTAAATCAAATCAGCAAACCGCCTCTCTCTCTCTCTCTCTCTCTCCATCCGTAACCAGATTTCATCCAAGTTTCGAAAATTAGACAGTCAAACAGGGGACTATAGTGAGGGAGTGAGTGTGCATCCTCATCCCTTGTTCTCTGGACGCTTGTTCTATGAACTTTACCCACACACACACACACATATGCACATGCACGCGCAAACTTGACACACACCAGATACCCAGAAGCCTCATTGCTAATCGGTTTAGCTGCAGCGCAGTTGTGGCTCTGCGTAGCCATCGGCTTTTGTTTCGGCTCCGTAAGAAGAAGAGTTAACCGGATTTTGGGTTCGTAATTGATGTCCGTACATACGGTTGTTCTTGGAACAGGACAGGGGAGCCGGTCGATAACGCGGTTATATATCGAATATGCGCAGAATAATCGTAACGTTGAACAGACACGGCGTCATGGAAGACTTTGTTATTTGTCCATCTTGACATTGTGTAATGCGGTCTGTCTGTGAATGATTAAATTTATGACATAATGTTTCTTTTACCAATTTTATTTGTGCGCTTTTAGCTCTCCAAGCCCCTCGTTTAACTATTATAACAAGATGTGGACGCAGCTGACGATGGGCCGTGGTGTTCCAAAAAAATGAAAAGGAAAAATAAAAAAAAAAGAGAGAGAGAGAGAGAGAGAGAGAGAGAGAGAATGTGGGTTTAGTGGTCTGGATTTATCAATGGTTTTGGGGAGCCGAGGCTCTTAACTCATATCTATGTGAAGTGAGGGTCAAAGTTCAGCTTGTAGTTCCTAAAAGTGATGATAGGGCCAGTGGAGAGCAGATAAGAAGGAGCCACAGAGCTCGGTTTGATAAAAGGGTCGACATGAACATGCATCCTCATTTTGTGGTGGTGGAGGTGTGGGGGTGTGGGGGTGGGGGGGGGGGGGGGGGGGTTGGGGGGTTTTTGTATTTGTGCTCGTTTCTACCAAAACCGAAACCACAATATCAGTATTCTGAAGTCGTCGACTGTTTACTCCGATGATGGGGAATTCCCTGGACATGATGTTAATGATGTAACTGTTTATGCATCCATCTAAATGAATTTGTCATCAGTGCATTCTGAGCAAATGTAATGTAATGCGATACAGAAACATAAAACTAATTTCTTTTTTTTCCTTTTTTTTTTTTTGTTTAAAATCTGAATCCATTTCTGTCATTTGGATCGATTCTCAGTTGTTGTTTTGATTTTGTTGTTTTTATAAAAATGCTGCTGCCCGGGTCTTCGTGTCATCTGGCTGGTTATAAAAGCAACAGATTCGTATTTGCAGCTACATAGTTTTATCCGGCGCCAGAGTTTCTGAAACTGCTTTAGTGCTTTATAAAATTGAAAAGAAAAATAATGAAAAGTTGTAAAAGACTGCTGTGTATTTCATAACTAATTCAGTTATTCGTGAGTAATTCAAAAATCCATGAATGTGATTTTTTTTCTTCTAAAGATGAGATAACTGTTTGAAAAGTTTTGCACTTGTTAAAAAAAAGTCACCATGACAACGGCTCTTAACTGCTTTTCTTTTTTTTCTTTTTGTGTGCAAAAGTTGACCAAGTGATCTGATGACTAAAGTTTAGAATGATTTCCTCATCAGCTTTAGTGTTTTTTTTTCCAGTGTGTGTGTGTGTGCGTGTTGTGAGACTGTGTGTCAGTGGCGAAGAGATGCTGATTGAGCTGTAGGTTTGCTCTGGACTGTGTACTCGCTGTCACAAACCAGAAACTCTCTCTATCTTTCTCTCTCTCTCTCTCAAATTAATTTCCGCACTCACAAAGGTCATTTCAAATACCATTGTGTACAAATTCATATATTAAATATATATAAATAGTACATTTATATTATGCTTTTACATGTTGAACACTAATACAAAAAAATCTTTCCCTGTTTTTCATTACAAAGGTATTCAATTTAACTTCCATTTATAAAGATATAGTAAAATTAATTAGGTAGGGCAGACCAAATCAGGAGTCACATCCATCCATCCATTAATATAATAATAATAATGATGATAATAATAATAATAATAATAATAATAATACATGATGTTATAAAATGACTGGTGTGTTTCATTCCCTTTACACCACATCAGCTTGCCCTCAATGTCTATTTTCATTTCTTACATAAGGCAGAAATTTCAGAAACTCAGTCATGTTCGAGCACTGACACTGGAGACTCCTTCCAGGAAAAGTAAATAAACCTCTCTTCAGGGAGAACCAAGCAACATCTCAAAACCTTTTGTTAATTAACAGAAGAAGAACAAGATGATGATGATGATGATGATGATGATTTACATGTTGTATTCATTGCTATATTGGTATTAATGTATTAATATTAATTGTTTGTAAATATTTTCCAGTTGATCAGGATGACACGTGCCACATGACTAATGCTAATGAATGCAGCTAAGACTTTAAGAGGAAAGAGGTGCTCTGGGAATTAGCGATCATCTGGACGATGAACAGAAATAATACTGTACATCATTCAAGGTCATTTTCACTACTAGTGTTGGTATTTCACGTTTTTCAAAAGCAGGATGAACTTCAGCAGGGTGAACATTAAAGGTGTTGCTATGGCAACAGTGAAACTTTGAGAAAGAATGGATTTAAAAAAGAGTAAGATGCAGACATTTAACCCATCAGCATGTTTAATCTTGTCCTTATACAGCACAGTTCATCACATGTATGCTGTATACTGTATGTTTCTATTAAAGGAAGAACATTAGCCTGTACGTGTATGCCTGTATGCCTGTATGCGCGCACGCGCATGTGTGTGTGTGTGTCTGAGCAGCACACATATCTGACTCAGAGTGTTCCATTCACATTTTGTATTTACTAACTCTTTCGATGGTAATATAAATATGGAAATAATCCACGGATCTGCCCGAGAGGTAACTAAGGAAATATTTACACACAGATGGCACTAATAGGCCGAGAGGCATGGTGCCAGTCATCGTGGCATGCTGGGTTTAGGTTGCCCCAGGTGCTGTGCTCGTGCCCTGCGTTAACCTTTCAGAAAAACTCGCTTCGTACAGAGAACAGAGACCACGCAGAGCGCTGCTGAACATCATGTACAGTACAGCTCAAGTCTGCTGGATGCTTGGTCATACCCTAAAAATAGCTCGACAGAAGAACATGGTCACGTTTATCTTTTGGGGGTTAAAAGTCGCCAATAAAACGGCTTTCTCTTTCAAAATATTTGTTTTGGAATATGTCAAATGTGAACCAAAAAAATTTTTTTTTTTTTTTTTGTTTTTTTGTAGCGCTGTTATCCAGTCAGGATGTGTAAGATTTTATGTGAAATTTTTATGACACAATTTGAAAATAATAACATATTTGATATTTTACTCAAAATGTTAAAGGAGACAACAACAACAACAACAACAACAACAATAATAATAATAATAATAGCATCATTATGTGCATATATAATGTGAACGTTAAATCTGTCCATAGGTTTTGTCCCTACAGCATCCATTGACTTGAGTTGACTTGAAAATTTCCAAAATTAAATCTATAAAATAGTTTATTTCTTCTTGTTTTTAAGATATGCTTGTTTGCTAACCCATTATTATTGAAGTTCTAATATTTAATACATTTTATAAAATATTATAGCAGATAAAATATTTGTTTATTTTATAAACAGTTCTGCAGTATATTGACCATGTTTTATATATATGTTTGTTATCAATATAAATTTATTAAAAATAA
>JAQMYG010000038.1:4086419-4099558 GCA_030014215.1 Clariallabes teugelsi | reverse complement strand
TTACGCTGGGATATGCAAAGAAGGAATTTCACTGTGCTGTAATGTATATGTGACAAATAAAGGCTTAACTTAACTTATATTACATCTCTACACTCAGGAATGCAGTGTGCAGCAACTGAACTCCGATTCATCAACTGAACGTTCTGATTGGTCGGAAGATGGTGATTCATTTTAAACAGCAGCTCTGATATCAGTTCTGTCTGCAAATCAGAGTTTTATATTTAATTAAATTGAGTTTCCTCATTCTAATATTGGTGTCCATTGATATAGATATGTTTATTATGGAAGGAGTCTCCAGTGTCAGAGATGTGTGATATCTTCGAGACAGGAGATTTGATGATTTGCGGATTCTTAGAAAGATGACAAGCTGCATTCCTGGTTGTTTTAGGTTCAAGAAAAAACTAATTAAGAGGGTGAGCAAAGACGGTTTATAGCTGTTATGAACGACATGACAAAGGGAACAGGAGTCACGATAATCGTGCTTATATAGTAAATGGATACAAAGTACAACATAAGATAAAAAAAATGTTAATGTAAAAAAATAAATGCTAGTGTTAGCAAATTGATAATGAAGAGTAACACACTTTAGGTTGTGCTGTTGTAGGAAAATAATCAGCAAGATGTTAAAACAAAGTAGGCGTACAGGCGTTTTTTTTTTCTTCCCTATAACGGTGACAATAATATGGAGTATTTAAGGACTGATTAGGACACGGTGTCCTTCATTCCAGTTAAAGACAAGAGACTCGACGTGCTGTGACGCGACTGCACTCGACTCGCCTACTTGTGTACGTCTAAGCTGTTAATAGCCAGCTAATTAGTCATTAACGAGCTCACAACAAGGCCAAGTATGCATACAAAGACGCGAGTCGTCGTCTTCAAAGCGCACAGGCCCCGTCACGTCACTCCTGTCCTATCGATCTAGAGCGAGAGAGACTTCAGTTTAAAAAAAATACCCTGCAGCTCGAAGCTCCTGACTGATGAGATCTTGCTCTCTGCTCACGGGCAGAAGTGCTCTATCATAATTACCAATCAGTCACTTCCAAGAGAGAGAGAGAGAGAGAGAGAGAGGAGTGGCTGCAAAGACTTCACAGCAGAGGACAGTCTAAACTGTTCATGCTGTTTGTTTTTGTTGTTGCATGTGTGAAGCCCAGTGTGTGTGTGTGTGTGTGTGTGTGTGTGTGTGGGAGGGCAGCGTGGCTGTGATCTCAGAGCCGTGTCTGCAAACATGGGAGGCAGACAGGGCACAACCTTTGACCCCTGCCTTGTGCCTTGTCAAACGATCCCTCCTGTAGGGGGGTAATTAGGATTCTAAGAGGCCCCTATTTTAAGGTGCTGCCAGGCTTTGGGGTTATAAATAGCATCACGGTCGAGACGGAGTGCAAAGTGGGCAAGGACACGTATAGATGCACAGAAACTCACAAACACAGACACTCTACAAATAGTTTGTGTGCACAAATTAGTGTGTGATGTCGACAAGAAGACTAGCGTGCATTAGCGTTCGAACCATCAAAGCCAGTGAACTGAGATACCGGCAAATTATTAATGGTTTTGTGTATCTGCTTTTTCAGGCAACGAGAAAAAGGAAAAACAGGGCCATTAGGGTAATTCAGTCGTTCCTGGAACGTCTAATAAAAAACGACCATTTACTCTGTGTGTGTGTGTGTGTGTGTGTGTGTGTGTGTGTGTGTGTGTCAGTGTCGCTCATCAATTTCAGTCTGGCCTCCTCTGATTCTGCGCCAGCTGTGTTTCATGCTGTTTATCTTTCCTAAAAAGCTTCTCAGACAAACTTCTGAAACCTCCTTAAATAATCTGTCCTTCCGTACTGCTTTTTTTTTCTTCTTTCCTTCTTCTTTCCTTCTATTCCTATATCGCCTCTGATACGAGATTGAATTAGTGAAATGATAAAAAATTTTTAAAAAGGCAATGTTTGAAGAGAAAGCCTATGACTCGAGCTGATCATGTGCAGTCTGTGCTGCAATTGACTCAAGTGCGCTCAATTAGCCATGCTAAGAGCTAACGTGTAACGGGGTTAATGCTCCATGAACGAAACTCCTTAAGCGCCTGCTGAGCTTCGAGCAACGACCGGGACGGACATGTGGGGGGTCCGGAGGCTCCACTGAGGCCTCCTTATTTTGTAATCTGTTTTAGGAGAAATGAGAAATGAGCGAGATAAGTTAATTTGGCTCTGTCGCCTCTTTCTCCTAAAGCCCTGAGGGTTTTTCCAGGGACACTGGACAAAAGGTCGAGGCTCCCAGCACGGCTTGTCCGGCTTGTTCTCCACACGCCTACAGTCGGCCCCGGTCAGAACACATCGTTGCGTGTTATCGAGTGAGGGATCGAAAGGGGATGCGCTGTGCAAGCTCAGGCTGATGCGTGAGAAGTCACTGGGATCAGAGCGGGGAGTGATAGGATCTCAGAGTGTCTCGTTAGCTTTGAGTCGGGCTGTCATTTTGCGGACACCTGTTGCTCAAGGAGACTAAGGAAAGAGAGAGAGAGAGAGAGAGAGAGAGAGAGAGAGAGAGAGATCATGTTTGTGTGAGTGCGTCTCACAGAAAGCACTCAGCTGGGAGACGCAGAGGCAGATGTTCTCATTAGCCCCTTAAGTGCTCCATGACCAAGAGCACTTTGACTTGGTTTTACCGTAAAAAAAAAAAAAAAAAGTCACCCAGCCCGGGGATACGTCCGGCTCCGAAACAAAAGCATGCTCTCCAAAGTCCTTGATCACATTTCTGTCTCTCTGTCACCTGGTGAGCAGGTGATACCCAGATAACAATCATACAGGTGTAAGTTAGTCTTTATATGAGCAAAGATACTCGACTTAATCTAAGCAACAGTACATTACACTGTTTACTGCAACATCAATGAAGACCTGAACTATTGTTGGACCTGGTCATATGAGTTTCGTAAATTTAGCCTAGGCTAGATGGCGGCGCAGTGGCGTAGCGGTTAGCACGTGGCCTTCCATCTCGGGTCTGTGTCCATGGAGTTTGCATGTTCTTCTCATGCTAGGTGGGTTTCCAAAGACACAGTCCAAAGACATGCAAATTAGGCTAATTAGCATTCCCAAATTACCCAGAGTGTGTGAATGTTGAGCAGAGGTTCTACCACGGTCGTAAAAAAGAAAGAAATACAATGATAATCATTAATGTTCTCCACGGTCCCTAGTTGGACTACAGAGGTTCCTAGATGGATGGATGGAGTGTAGGCTAGGGTCATTCTAAATCTTTTCCATAAAATCTTCATACAGCATACTCCACATCTAAACAACACTCGTAAAATGTGTAGCGTTCATTTTGTAACAGTGCACAGTAGGGAGCACAGTGGTGCAGAGTGGTGCAGTCACCTCACAGCTCCTTGGTCCTTGTTTCAATCCCGACCTCAATACAGTTCAATTCAGACAGGCATCCAATCCCAACTCGGTCAGTGTTCCAATGATCCACTACAAAAGTGTACGTGTAAAACAACAGCATTCTTTGTAACATTAAGCCACACCATGTCATAAACCACACCAGTGTAACCATGTGACATCGATAAAGGGCTTCTATTATTACTTGGCTATCAGATACTAATCAGAAAAAAAGGCTTTAGGTTGCTAGTTAGCATAAAGGTTGGACTTTGGAGCAACGGAATGGAAGACCACCATATGGTTTGACATGGTCGGAAGAAGGGACGCTCATGAAGCGATGCACCCATCATACATAGTGTCCACTGTACAAGCCTCTGGAGGCAGTGTTATGATCTGGGGTTGCTTCAGTTGCTCAGGTCTATGGAGTCAGATGGCGACCTGAATGTACTGAATGACCAGGTTATCACATCTATGTCAAACTTTTTTCTTCCTTGGTGGCATGGCCAAATTCCAGGACTAAAATTGTGAAAAAGTGGTTCTGGTAGCATGAGAAATCATTTTCACACATGAACTGTCCACCACATTGTGTGCTGTAATCAAAGTTAAAGGTGATTGAATGGAATCTTAGAGTGTGAGATGTTTCTGTTTGGCCAGACGGTGTACTGTATCTGTTGAATATTCCATTTCAAAACCATTGGCATTAATACCAAGATGTTCTCCTTTGCTCTTTTGTTGAGGTTTTCCCCTAGATTTTGGAGACTTGCTTTTTCAGGGACTGGTGTTCAATCAGCTAGAGGAGCATTTATGAGCTCAGGTAAAGTTGTCGAGATGTTGAGGAGGCCTCAGTCTCGTTTTATCCCAAAGCTGTTGAGGTCAGTGCAGGATCCTCTAGTTCCTTCACTTTAACCTTACCACCATGTGTTTTCATGGAGCTGGCTTTGTGCAGAGTGGCATGGGCATGCAGGATAAGGGTTTGGGTTTCTTCGTTCCAAGTGAAGGGAAACGGTAATACATGAAAAACATACATTATGCATGGGACATTCAGGTGTTCACTTAAATTTGGACATAAGCCTTGTAGCTATGGTGCGAAGGTAAAGAAGCAAACATCAGACACAAAGACTGATTAGCAAAACGATGTGTAAATTGGAACCAAAACATAAAAAAAAAAACTGTTTAAAAACACTTCAAGGTTATGGATTATTTAAGAAAAAAAGGAGTATTGTCCCTAACATTTGTGAACGTTTTTTGAAGATAATGAAAAGATGATGTAATGCGGTCCATTTAAAGGTGCTCACTGTAAACACAGGCCTGAACTACACACTGAATACCAACAGGAACAGAGCGCGATATCACAGCTTGACTCAAACTTTCCCATCGTGTCAATAGGAACAGGAATAAAAATCTATGACGCACAGCTGCGTGCCCGTGGAAATCCTGTGAGCCTGTTGCACTGGCCTACACTTTATCTGTTGTTACAGACCTATTTTTTTAACGATAGCAGCCAAAAGCGTTCGATCTAAATGCAGCACTTTGACCGTGTAGGAAAACTCTGGGTGTTAGTTTTCGCCTGACGTTTATCCCAACGGGTGTACGATGTGGTCGGGTGCTGAGAGAGCCGTGGACGTGTTACTCAAATCACCGCCTCCTTCATGAATCAGGCATGGACACTGACATGGCTCCCTGCTTCACGCTGAAACAAATTAATCTTTCCAGCTCCCTTGTCCTCCCTCACTGGCATTGTTTCTCTCTCACTGCTCTGAAAGGTGGATGTGAGTAATGCCATGTCTTTTTTTTTTCTTCGAGCTCGGAAACAGCTGGATCTCTGAGGTTTCGTCGACTAATAAACCCGGTTTCCCCTGTGCAGAAATATGTCTTTCTCGCGCGACCACGGCTCGGCTCGCCTGAAACCACAAGGCTCCGAATGATAAATCAAAATCCGAGTTTGCTCCGAGTCCAGCTAAGATGGATGTTTCGGATGAATTGCGTCAGAATAACACGGGAGCTTGTATTGCCATTAGTGCGTAACTATCCTGCTGTGTGTGTGTGTGTATATGTGTGTGTGCGATGGGTTTCAGGTATTCCCGAGCCAGCGTGCTGAGTTAGGGTCAGTTTTGTCCTTTCAACTCATAATGAATGAGATTAGTGAGAGACTGGAGGTGATCCTAAATCAGGACTCAGCGCTGTTTGATGTGTACGAGCCATGAGCTCGGGGATGAATGGGCTGCGGGTTGAGGAAAGCTCCAGCTGAACGTCAGTCCTCCTTAGCCACCTTGGCTTCTCCTGATGAAATGTGTGACATATATATGAGGTGGAATGCACCCATATAATTTGCTCGAAAAATGCCCCCTATTTTCCCAGGGACTGAAAAAAAGGAAAGCATGTTCGAGGTGTGTGTGAGAAGGAAACATGGAAAGAGAGGAGGGAGGAAAGGAAAGAAGGTGAATGAATGAATGAATGAATGAATGAATGAATGAAATTCCTAAATATAGCCTTTAAGCAGCACCAGATTCCTCAGACGATGTTCCAGTGCGACTTATTTTCCATCTAATATATGCTTTTCTGGTACGTTTTCTGGTTTTTATGTGATAAGACATAAAAATGTAATAAAGAGTGACTGAATACATGCACGTGCATGAATGATTGAACACATGAAACTGATCCCTTGTTGTACGCTAGTAAAGAATAAAATCACTCAGTGTCATGCTGTTTTGGGGAATGAATCAAACATATATAGGGTGTTGTGATGAATTACTTACAGAGTATAACAGAATGTTCTGAAGGGTTTTATTTCTATTATATAATAGCAATGCATCTCATATTTTTTAGCCGTTCATTTCCATCCATCCATCCATCCATCCATCAAGGAGCCTCTGTATTCCAGCTAGAGACCGTGGAGGCCAATAGTGACTATTGTATTTATTCCCATTTTTACAACTGTGGTAGGAGCTCCGGTCAACATTCACACACGTACTGCATTCACTGTGCGTTACTGGTGATTTGGGAACACCAATTCTGCATGTCTAATCTAATCTGTATGTCTTTGGACTCACTCACTCATTCACTTATCTTCTATATCATGTATTCAGGGTCGCGGGGGGCCTGGAGCCTATCCCAGGAGACTTAGGGCATGAAGCGGGGTACAGCCTGGACAGAGTGCCAATCCATCGCAGAGCACACACACACACACACACACACACTGATTCACACACTACTGGCAATTTGGGAACGGTAATTAGCCTAATCTGCATGTCTTTGGGCTGTTGGAGGAAAGCGGTGTACCCGGGGGAAACCAAGTACCGAGCACGAGGAGAACATGCAAACTTCACACACACAGACCCAGTGGCGGGAATCGAACCTGCACCCTAGACAGTGCTAACCAATAAGCCACCAAGTCTAGACGTTAATTTACCCAGACAATATTTCTTCGATCCAATTGAAATCATTCTATTTAGAAATGACAGTTTAACAATTTACCCAGATGCCACTCCGATAAGATGTGTGTTTACTTGAATATAATTAGTTATCACCAATTTTGAGGTAAAGCCAGGCATCCCAACTTTTCTGATAAGTCCCGCCTCCTGCGGGATTACGATTGGATTGGATTACAAGGATTCAGTCTGATCTATGATTCAATCAGAGCACGTCACATAATGTTATCAAACATGGGCAGAAAGAATATATTTTTTTACAACAACCGGGACTGATGTGTGGTTTACATGGCTAATATTTACCTATTGAGTACGGATTATTAAAAGTTTACACCACCCTCCCATTCCAAGCAGACCGGATTGGATCAGACGAGGTCGCTTGAGGTGTTTACATGATGCATTTCTATTCCAATCATCATGATTATTAGTGGAATATTAGAGGCCAGGTGAACGCATCGATTGTGGGACATCAGAGACTCATGATAAAAAAGTCATTCCCTAATCAGAAGTGGTTGAAACAAAAATACAAACAACAACAACAAGAACAAAAATGCAGACGTCACATGTTCGTCTTTAAGATGTTAGGAATTTTATTTGATTTTTTTCAGATTTGACGTGATTGTGCAGCATACAAGATAATTATTACCGCAGATATATCCTATTGTTATAACATACGTGAACATTAACATCGCCCGGTGATTTGTAAGATATTCTGTCCTGGAAAACTAATCAACATCTCCTGATTGATCAGATTTGATTATTCAGCACATATACAACAATATGACCATACTCGACAATTTATCTCTAGGACATTACAAGCGTATAATTAATCACTCGTCTCTTTTATGATATATGTATTTCAGAAGTTTAAAAGCGTCTGTGTAAGCCCCTCTTTCACTGCTGCATTAGCCGATTTCACCCGATGCCAGTGATTGCCTCATGGCGCTTGCATGCACAAACAAACCATTTTAAGTGTGGCTGAGGCCACATCATAACTCATAGCTGGCGCACGCCGTTGACATTAGTAATAACAGAGACTGGAAAAACGCAGGTCCAGATAACGATGGCTCTGTAACTCGTTAGCTCATTACAAGCGCATTAAAATGCAGTGAAGTAAGAAGAATTGCTCTGATAAGCAACAACGTTTTACACTTTCTCTATTATCACTGGCATGTGTAAACATATTTGTAAGCGAATTAGACGTACATTACACGGAGGAGGATTTTATTTTACGCAATCACAGCAATAAAGCATGACAGAGATCCTGGCAACGCAACGGGACCCATATTAATGCTGACACTGCTGCCATGAAATAATTATGTCACAATATGTGTGAGTGTGTGTATGTGTGTGTGTGTGTGTGGCATCCAGCACGTGGGTGGATCCTAGTCTTAAAGCCACAGATCAGTGTTTTTACAGCACAGCTTTTTTGCTCCATTACAGCTTTATTATATAAAACCAAAGCCGTGGCCTTGAATGGAAGCGCTGTCTCCTCTAATATGGAGCTGAAGGAGTAAGGTCAGCAAGTCGCACTTTAAAAGAAAAAAAAAAAATGCAGCCTTTTAAGGCTGCACACAGACCAGGGAGCTTCTACAATCGCAACAATTTCTGCAGGAAGAGGGACAGAGGCGACAGGAAACGGTATAATGTAGCTCTAAATCACAGCAGCCTGAACTCGCACTCACTCACACACTCGCTAACGCTTTCCAGCTCAGACGGCTTTGGTCTGCCGGATGAAACGAGAGTGACATTAAGGTGCTACCAAAGATTGCGCAGTGCTTTGTCTGGCATCATTGTGTAGTACTATATCTTTGTGTCGTACTTTATATTGTATTGAATGGAGAGGCTGTGAACAATAAGCCTTAGCCTTATATTTCTCCTTCTTATATGCATAATAATAATTAATATACCATAGAGAGAACTAACCATCCAGGAACCTCTGTAGTCCAACAAGAGACAGTGGCAGCCAATGGTGACCATTGTTTTTAGATCCATTTTTATAACCATGGTAGGACCTCTGGTCAACCTTCACACGCTCATTCACACACTACAGGCCATTTTGGAGCGCCAATTAGCCTAATCTGCATGTCTTTGGACTGCCACCAAGCACGGCGAGAACATGCAAACTCCATCTGCACAGACCCCGAAGTGGGAATTGAAGCAAGGACCTGTCAGTGCATGCCGACAATTCTAACCACTAAGCCACCGTGTCACCATAGCATACACCAATCAGCCATAACAGTCTTGTGTTACAAAAGCAACTCTGAACCATCAAGGCATGGACTCTAAAACCTCTGAAGGTGTGCTGTGCCATCTGGCACCAAGCTGTTAACACCAGATATTATAAGTTCTATAAGTTGCGTGGTTCTGAATTCACCGATCGGACTTGTTAGTCCAGCCTATCCCACAGATGCACAATCAGACTGAAGTTTGGGGAATTTGATGGTTGAGTCAACACCTTGAACTCTTTCTCATGTTCTTCAAACCATTCCTAAACACTTCTGCAACGCAGCCAGGTGCGAAAAGAGGCCATTGCTATCAGGAAGTACTTGATGTGCAACCTTTCTTCAGCAGGGGTTACATACTCATATGAACGTCCAGGGTTTGCCAGCAGAACCAAACCGTCTTCACCTTCTTCCCCTAGTGCAGCCTGTTGCCATTTCATCGCCAGGTAAGTGAGGTGCACATGTCTGGCCATCCACAAGATGCAAAAGAAAACACGATTCATCAGACCAGGACACCTTCTTCTATTGTTTCATGGTCCAGTTCTGATGCTTACATGTACAGTACATTGTAGGAGCTTTTGGCAGTTTACACATTTGCTTTATACATGCTCTATATCAGATCTAACAGTTTCAGTCTCATGTCCGTGCTCAGTGTCTACACTGCCGAGCTTGGGGATTTATTCCTGTCACATGCACCAGCCTGCAAAACAATCTTCAAGTGATCATACTGCATTGCCTTGTTTTCATGCTTGTTGCATTCTCATGGAAACAAATTGCATAGTGTGATCACGTCTGCTTCTAGATGCAAGTGCAGCAATGTCAAACAATCCAATCCAATCCAATCCAACTTTATTTGGAAAGAGGGAAACAGGGGGAAACAGGGAAAGAGAGTTCATTTTTCTTCATGAATGCACACACTGATACGTCTTTTCCCACATTATCTGGGTTAAAATACATTATATTTGTGTGACGACTCATTCATTTCATACAACGCAGCTCTGGAGGATAGTGAGCAGTCAGTCAGCTGTATTTTTTGCAGTTCAGGAGAAGGCAGAAAGCCAGACACCACACTTTAGCTGTTTCAGCAGCTGTTACTGGCACTGCTGTGAAATTCCCTCGCTGTCGATGCTGGCGATCTATGCATGCACAGGAGAAAGGAATCATATGAATTCTGATCTGACTGTTCTCATTCAAGTCCCATGACCACATATCAGATATAAATCCAATCTAGGACCATATAAGAAAGTGACTCTGATCCGGAAAACATCAGGGGCGGCTTAGTAGCTAAGGTGTTCGACTACTGATGGGAAGGTCCCAGGTTCAAACCGAAGTACCATCTAGCTGCCACTGCTGCCACTAAACCTTAAATGCTCATATGTGTAATGAAATAAATGTAAGCCGCTCTGGTTGGGCCTCATGCCATAAAAATCAGATTTGTGCATTCTGACAGCATTAGAAAAATCAGATCCATGTCAAATTAGGATGAAAAAAATCTTATTCAGGCTGGTAATGTGAACGTAGCCCTAACCGCTACGAATCTAAACAACTCAATACAACTAATAATGTTGTGTAGTGTATAAAAAGGTCAATAGTAGTGTAATAGTAGTGTAGTATAAAATGTCAATAGTAGTGTATGTTGCGTAAGAAAAGTCTTTAATCTCTGAACTGATGGTTTGAATTAAGGAAAATGGTGAAAAGCATGTTTAGGTGGCCTGCTTGTATTTTACAGTGACAACGTCAAAGTAAACAGTGGGTAAATGGAACAGTGTGTGTGATCACGGATGCGTGTTTGTTCTCCTTCGTTCCTCCTACACTGGATAAATACAGTAATGTAAAGGAAAAAAAGGGGGTTTAGCACCATGAAATAAATCTATCCAATTCTCAGGAGTAGATTATATTAGGCTTGGTTGCTATTTGGATGGATGGATGGATGGATGGATGGATACAACAGGCTGTAAATGTCTGAGACCAGTTGCTGGAGTTTTGATAGAGGAATGTTGTCCCATTCTTACCTGTAATAGGATTCATCTGGATGAAAGGCCATGGTTCTCTAAAATTTCGGAATATCGTCTGCACTTTAATGGTGTCCATTCTATAGGCACTAAAGCCATGACACGACCCTCCAATATGTATATAAAAATAAAATAAAAAAAGATGCAGGCTTTTGCGCTGAACGTTGATAACAAGCCGGAAGATCCCTGTCCTCTTTAGTCCGGAGATCACGGCGCCCATGGTTTCCAAAAAGAATGTCAAATTTCGATTTGTCTGACCACAGAACAGTTTTCTTCTTCACCACAGATCATTTTAAACAAGATTTGGCCCAGAGAAGACGGCGGCGTTTCTGGATCATGTTCATGTATGGTTTCTTCTTTGCATGATAGAGCTTTAACTTGCATTTTTGGATGGCATGACAAACTATATTTTCACTGACTGATCTTTTTTTTTTTTAACAAATATTCCTGAGCCCAAGCAGTGAGGTCCAAGATCACCGTCATCCAATATTGGCACAGAAATTCTCAGATACAGATCCAGATTCTCAGAATATTATTTCGATATTATGAAATTATGTTCTGTATATGATGCTATATTCAAAGTCTTTTTTTTTTGGAGGAACATTATTCTGAAATGTTTCACCAATTTGGAGATGCAGCTTTTCATAGGTTGTTGAACATCTGTCCACCTTTACTTCTGAGAGACTCTGACCCTTTTTTATACCCAGACATGTCACTGACCTGTTGCCAATTAACCTAATTTGTTGAAAAATGTATTTTCTGCTCTTCCTTTGTTAGTAGTACTGACTTTTCCAGCTGTTTGTTGCCTCTGACCAGAAACGTGTTACTGATATAAATTTCAAAATTACCTTTTTTTCCCCCTAAGATGGTACATTTTCTTGGTTTTAAAATTTGATATGTTTTCTATCTTCTAATGTGAATAAAACATGGGTTTATGAGCTTTGCAAATCATAGCATTTTAGTTTAGATATTCCAAGTTAGTTTAGATATTTCACCATTTCTTACACGGCGTCTCAGTTTTCTATGGAATTGCAAATGTAACACAACCGCTTTTCCCTATAGAAAGCCTGTTTTGGAGTCACCCATCAGTCAATACTCTGAGACAGGATATGATGTCAGCGTGAATGCCGATGATGTCACAGATACACTGTGCCAAGAGCTCGATGCCTTACCCTCCTCCTGCTCCGGCTTCCTGAAAAGCTTCCATCAGCCGTGACCTACATCTCCAGGTGTCAGCAATATTAGCGCATATTTTACTAGCAAAGTGCCTCATATCTCTACCTTAGCCCATTCTCTTTATTATAAATGTTATCAGGGGATTAGTAACACACATAAAAGTGACAGAGGTTTGCATTAACTCATGTTCATTTTCATATTCCTGCAGGGAGGAATTCTCTGATACAGCAGATGTGTTTACAAGTATCCTAGCAGTGGGAACGAAAGCTCTGCGTCTAGACACCTCCTTCTGTTTCTCTTGACAGATAAAGCGGGGGGATGACCACATGACATTCCTCCACCTCACCCGATCACCCCGATCTGCCTGAGTGATTCATTCGTCTCCTAAACATCTCCGCTCTCGAACAGCCGTCTAATACATCTAATAGTGCACTCCCTCTCTTTAATGAATCTGAGTAAAACAGCTCCCTCGCAAATGATGCAGCTTTCCAAAAAAAAAAAAAAAAAAAAAAAGCACACAAAATATTTTTTTAATCTTTCTAGGCTTTGTTTAGCTTTCTCACACAGTATTTCCAGATGTGTTCATGCCACAGCAATATTGAAGTTCATTGATTCATTTTATATTCATATTCTATATGATTCAAACTGAAAACTACAGGTTTACAATAATGCACTTTTAATATGCACGGTTATTAATACATTATTGTTTCTATGGCAACACCTTAAACATAAATGGACTTTAAGTTCAAAAGTTCGTTTAGATATTTTACTATTTTTAAAACAATTGAACTCAAATTTCAGAGCTCCCAGAAGTCTCAGTGTGTGTGTGTGTGTGTGTGTGTGTGTGTGTGTGTGTGTGTGTGTGTGTGTGTTAATTAGTGATGGGTCGTTCATGAACGATTCGTTCTTTTTGAACGAATCTTTAACATGACTCAGATGAACGAGTCGTCTC
>JAQMYG010000038.1:4040262-4060902 GCA_030014215.1 Clariallabes teugelsi | reverse complement strand
AATTTATTAAAAATCTTTGCTCGTCTTGCGGAACACTCGCAAACCGCGTTACTCGTAATCCGAGGTTTTACTGTATATTTAATTCTTAAATGCAAAATGAACATTTTTTAACTGTCTCTGACTAATCATAGATTCTATCACACATCCAGCACACAAATCCTAATGAATGCATTGTTACTATAGAAACAAAAACTTATTACAATGATCGCATGTATAGAAACCTGTATTATGAATTAAAACAGTCAGGGTCACTATATAAAATGACTCAACATCTTCTGACCAATCAGATTTCAGACTTCAACAGCACTGTGGTAGAAAGGCACTAAAGAGATGCCATTTTTTTTCTGTTCTAACATCACAGACGAATTTATCGTAAAAGCTTTATGAAGGAAATACTCTGAAATGTCATGCGAGTTCTCAGCATTCTGCATACATGGAAACTCCATTAGACGAGTCATTTCCACTGCAGTGGGATTTTTTTGGGAGCAATCACTGTGCACAGAGGTCACTTTCGCCTCTATGTCTTTACTCTAAACTTTGCAAAGCAAGAAAGCTTATCAGTTTTTTAAAAATTTTAAAATGCGGACATCCATCAGCAAGACTGAGAGAGGTCCTTCAACCAGAGGCGGGCCAGGCCTCGGTCCAGTTCTCCAGGGAGTGGAGGAAAGTTCAAATACAGAGAGAGAAAAAAATGAGAGGGAAGTTGGGAGAGAGAGAGAGAGAGAGACATTCCCTCTTTACTCTCAAAAGACATGCCTTGTTGTTTACTGCACATGAAGTGACTATAGCGCCATGCCAGAATGCTACGCTCCTATTTATCTGCGTAACCTTCTTCAAATGGCTTCCTGAGCGTCCATGTGAACATAAACATGATGTGGGAGAGAGGCTCGGGTAATTGGAGAGCTGACAGTGCTTAGGCCTCATAAGCGATAGGAACCATGTGATCAGAGTAGCAGGGGGTCACTGGGATTTTCTTATGATGAGGCAAAACTATCAGCCATTTTTCAAAGCAGCAATAATGAACTTACTGTGTTTGTGTTTTGGACACTGTGCTACTTCCCGAGTCAATGTTTTGCATGATTACAAAGAACCACATGACACCTGTCCACAGAATCTCTCAACCCTTGTAATGTATATATAAAATAAAAGTAGCATCCATTGTATTAAAAAAAAAATTAAAAAAATATTTTAAAAAATCATGAAAAACAGCAGGTCATTTAAAATTATTGCTTTTAGAGCAAAAAGAACAAGGTCGGTGAGTATGACATATATCGTCTCCTATACCATCTTTCAGCTGGGAAAACCCTCAGGCTATATAAAACTTTACAGCACCGGTCACATCCTCTGAATCTTTGAACGAGGACGGCTCTTAAATCCCAGACATGAAGTAAGAAGAGCGTAAAAACAAAACTGCACCAGAAATCACATGACACATTAAAAGAAAGCGTGTGGATCTGATTTAATAAGAAACCTAGCAGGTTTTGCAGTAGCCCCTTTTCTGTTCTATACTAAACATAATAGATATACTGTATCGTCCGGCACATGTGTGCATAAGAATACTTAATTTGGTCATGTAGAACTTACAAATGGTGTGTTTTGACATTTTGTGAAACAGGAATGGGTGCAGTGTGAAACTGATGTATGATTTTATAATACATTTCCATCCTTCTGCGGTCGTGCGAGCGGTGTGTGTGTATATAATAAGGTCGATCTTATTCTACGTGTGACTAATAAACTGTTACAAATCTGTTATATAAGACAGGCTGACCAAACATCGTTGAAGGATTATTAGTTTGGAACGGATATCAAAGGCCAGCTCAAAACAGGAAAATAAACACGGAAAAGCTTACGGGTACATACAGGCGATCCAAAGAATGTTATAGGCTTGATAAACTTTGCATCGAGATTGTTGATTGTTTCGGTGTCCAATGATAAACAATTCAAAGTTTTAGAAAGAGATTAGCGCTCATGTATACTTCGTAGGCTTTGTTTAGCTAACTGTGGTTAACCATCGCAACATCTGGACCATTGACGGTTCGCGTTTATGTGGCACTCTGACACTTTTGAAATGACATCGCTGGATCTGCTTTATTTTAAAGTCACAATAAAAGTCGTTTTTACTTAAATCACAATCAAATACAATTTTACATTTGACACCATACCATAAAAAAAAATAAAAAAAAAACACTTCGTTATCCATAGAGCTCGTGTTATTTTAAGATTAGAGCATTGTGTTCCGTTCCTGGCGCAGAAATACTGTAAGTGGAGTCTGGAGCTCATCTTCAGTTGCACATCCTGAGCTCTCTTGGGGCTTTTATGATGAGTGGCAAAACAAAAAATATATCTTTCCCCCCCCCTCCCTGTTGTAACTGGACAGCAGCCCCTGTACGTGGAGTTGGATCGAATCCTGGAAAGAAACGATTTGGACGTAAATACGGCAAGTGTTTGGACTTAAAGGACATTGGCGCAGTCTGAAAGATAAGTGGCTTTCATAAAACAGAAACATCAAACGGAATTGATTCATTTGTAGAGTGGCGAAGGCAAAGATTTGGAATAATTCATGAATGGTTACACTAAATCATTTTAAGCGGAGACAGCCATGAACTCATTTTTCTGTTATGTAGATATAAAAAGTGCTTATGTCCTTTTTTTTTTCCTCCTAAAGAAAGAGCTGACTTGTAAACAGTCTGGTTTGATAAAGCTTCTAAGCTAATTATCTTGTAACAGTGAACAAATGATAGACTAAAGCTTTGCTGAATTTTTTTAAGCTTTATATTAATAAACAATGGTGGGTCATGTGACTTCATTTAATAATTATTATTTCTCACCATATTACACCTGAAGATAAAATTGAGTAAAAGTGTTTTCTGAAAATCGTCACACACGCTAAAGCTGTTGAATGAGCCACTACAGAAGGAGGCTGAATGCTACAATAACCAGATTACCCCCTCACTATACTCTGTAACTGAGCCAGAACTTTTGTGTTCCATGTGCAGTAGCAATCAAAGTGGCTAATCGAGGTGACTGGACTAGTCTTATAATCATGTAGATGTGTCAAAACTCCGAGGTCAGAGGATGCACTATTTGATAAAACCCCTAGTTCTAAATCCATAAAAAGATTGGATGGGTAGACCGTTTTAGAGCCTAGGACATGATTGCATCAGTTGAAAATTTGATGAGATACATCGATTACATCACCGAAAATGTCATCTTGTCGGGTGCAAGGATAGAAGGAGTAATGGCTCTAACGTGAAGTTTTATCGTGTGCTAGCTGCCATTGGCAAAAAATAAACAAAAGTCTAAAATATCTATGCTTAAATGTGATCAGAGAAAACGACTGGACTGAGAATATCATCAGTTTGTAGCACACATTTCATATCAGGTAAATTTATAAATAAATTACTATATTGTCAATTTTAGGCATAGATTAATATCTAAATATTCACCATGCTCTCCTAATATTAATCGCAATTTGGGGAATTGGAAGAATTTGGTGACTTCAATCATAACCCTGTAAGCACCTGAATAGTGATGTGTTGTGTAATGATAAGAGTGGGTTAGTGTTTCCAACATTATTAGAGCTCAGTGTAAAGTCAAGCTTATGCCTTAATTTACTATCTAGATAACAAACACTAACAAACAAGAAAAAAAAACTGAAGGTGCAGAGATCTTTAGATACCTATACCTAGGACCTAAATTATCATGTTACAGACTTTAAATGCAGAGATTTTACAGGTGAGATGTGGTTTTAATAGATATACTTATCAGTTTGTGGTCTAAGACAATAAAGACCATTTTAATGTACATATGCATAAAACTTGGATTTTTTGTTTTGTTTTGTGCACTCCACCCACAAAAAAACATCATGCTATTTAATAACATAAAATTGGTTAATTTGCTGCATTAACAAGACTCAAACTTGCAATTGTCTGATAAGGATTGTGGTAGACACATGGCTATTAATCCCTATAGATGTTCAGCTGGATCAAGATTAGGGGGTAACCTCCAGTTTAGAAATAATTAATCCAAGGCACAAGTGCCAAAGCATGCAATTCCTTAAATGGCCACTGGGGGCCATTCTTCATCTCCAAAGACTCACTCACTCATCACCTACTGTATACCACTTTATTCTGTATACAGGGTCGCAGGCTGAAGCCTATCCCAAGAGACTTAAAACATGCGAGGTACAGCCTGGATGGGGTGCCAATTAATCGCAGGGCACACACATAAACACACTATGGGTAATTTGGGAATGCCAATTAGCTTAATCTGCATGACTTTGGAGTGTGTGAGGAAACCAGCAGGAATGAACCAAGCACGGGGAGAACAAGCAAACAGACCTGAGGTGGGAATCAAACCCGGATCCTGGAGGCGACAGTGCTAACCACTAAGCCACTGTGCCGCCATCCCCCTAGACCACCATGTTAAAACCTTTCAGCCTAATACAAAAAAAAAAGGCTAGATTTTACATTAATGATCACTTTAACAATCATTTAAATTTACATTAAGCCATACAATGATGGGTAATTAGAAATAGTTATATTTGAGTGAGAGCTGCATTGGAGGTACTAACCCAGTAGCTGTCTGCTGTGCATCACTTTAACTGCTAACTGGAATCATTGTAGTTTGACTTACTTAAGAAATGTTGGAGTTGACACAAGATGGGTATGGATGAATGGGTTCTAGCATTTAGTTAAGCTTAAGCCAAGCTAGCTAGCTTGTGAAAACCTAGGTAAGTAGGTATGCACTGACCAACAGACCAGCTCTGTTAGTTCCACCCTTTTGCAAATTTATGGAATTTAGATGGAGTCAGCTTCTGCCAACGACTAGTGCGCCCACAATTGTGTTGTCAGCTTATAGTTGACGTCACAGAGGGTTTGTCCAGTTTTCACAGAGTCCATGGACGAGATGTGGTAAGAGTGACAGCTTTAGCATGTCATATACTTCATTGTCATCACCTCTGACCCAATCTGTGACCTTTTTTCTGGCTCATCCAGAGGAACTTATTGAAGACCTCAGATCTTCCCTTCTAAAGGGGGCTAGTGGACCTAAACCATGGAAGCAAAATAAATAAATACCCCACGCACACAGAGCTAGTGTTGTAATTTGTCATCTGCTGGATATACCTGCAAAGTAAGCAGTCAGAAACCTGATTTGGATCAGAATCAGAATCCTGATGGAAGAGAGCTTAGCGCTTACTGTCAGCTTCTTCTAAATATCCAGTTTTCACACAGTGGGGATCAAAAGAGCTCTAGTGTTGTACAATACGACTTAGACTCTTAAATCCCACAGCTGACAGTTCTCTACTATTCTGACATACTAGGGTTCAGGCATCTTCTGGCTTCATCTCCTGCTTCAGCGTGATGCTTTTAGAGTCTTACTCAGAACTTGCGGTTCAAAGGCATGAGAAAGAATGTCTAGCATGCTTGGAAGAAAAAAAAAAAGAGGCTTTTCTGGGGTGTTGCTTAACTCCGCTGATGCATGTATTCCTGATAATAACATTTTAGCCACAGAGCTCTTGACACCCCCGACTCAGCTTCATATCCTGAGAAATTATGATTAAGGAAACCGATTAGGGATTATTTTTATCTTTAAGGAGAGACATCTGCGTAAATACGCAGCCGATTTTTAGCACCACAGCCTAAGTTATGACAGTGACTGTAATTCACAGGGGCCAGAATTGTGTTCTCGGAAATGCGTGGGACTGGGGCATAAATTATTTCCTCTTGTTCATATCAATAAATTTCAAGAACCTGTTTTTTTCTGGAACTTTTCTCTGGAATCAGAGTAACTTTTTTTTTTTTTTGAAATGGAAACCAATACCATCTCTTGCTAAAGACTGATTCCAAGAGGCCCTTTGTGTGCACTATTGATGCCGGGCCAAAATGTTTCCTCCAGCTTAATTTATCAGTTGTTCAGATTATGCCTGCCAAATTAGCACTAAGCCTAGTGTCATTTGTTAACGTCGTTTTGAAATGCCTCTGTGAGAAAGATTTCGGCTGCTGGTGAAGAACAGGAACATTGTTTTTCATCTGATGGGGGTGTTTCAGGTCTTTGCAGAGTACTAGGAGTGATGCGCTGTGGCTTTGCACTCCCTGGAGCGATGCCATGATTCCCATTACTGAATTTTCCAGGGCGCTAACTAGAGCCAGAGTTCTCGCCTTGCTTCTGACAGTTTTAACCAATTAAGAAGGACGAATCAATGGCAAAGTGTAATTTGTTTCCTCTTGGCCTTGCAGGTGATGCCAGTGCAGGCTATGTTAAATTTATAGCAGAAACACTAAAACTGCCATGTGGGCTTAAACAAATGAAGCACATTTATCATGATCAACTTAAAGTGGGGATCATGGGCATGGAGTCGCAGTGCCTCGAAACCGAAGCCCCTGGCCAAATATAGCAAAGCCAGCTATTCCTCTAAGACATCAAATGGAAAGGACATCTTAGTTCACATTAAATATTGCCCTGAAAAATGACCTGGCAGTGGCTCAGGCGTAAGAAGTGTTAACGTTGGCACTTCCAGTGTGTACACTTACGGTAAATTGTTTTAGTGTTTATTTGACGGGATATGCACCGGGGATTGATGGATGAGAAATCAGACATCTTCTCTCATCTCCTATCTTTCCTTTTTCAGTCATATTGACTGGGAACGCAACTGAGGAGAGGAAGGCACGCAAACGGCTCATCATTGAACATCTCCTCAAGCGCCAAGTGCAGCTAACTGTACGGTTCAATAAGAGCTGTCTACTGTCCTACCAGGCCAACTGAGTGCCCTCGGCTTCTGGATGTCATCACTCTGACACGCTTTCATTTCATTCATAGTGAAATTTTTCTAGCAACCAAAACAAAACAAAAAAACATGTATGATTCTGCATTTTTTTTTTTTTTTTAATGGTCGCATTGTGAGACACGACTGTAAACAAAACAAGTCACACATGAATCATGTGCAGTAACAGTGAGAAATCACTTTCTTTAAATAAAGTAAGCCATGCCAGGGGTTCTAGGAGGACATGACAAGATGACTAAAAACAGCACCATACATACTTGGCCTAATTTCCAGCACCACATAGCGCTGACCTAATCTGACCTAACGCTATAATCAGCTCCCCCTGTGCTGCTGTTCTGAAACTCACGGCTGCCATCTTAGCAAGGTAACAGGCCTTGTTTGTTTTAAAAGGAAATCACCGCAGGAATGCGAAGGCGAATGCAACCTTTTTATGTGTTCATGCTGCACGGTGTGTCTATGTTGTTCAGTTTTTCACCTTTCTTATTAAGTAGAGGAGCACGCTCAAACACAACCAGACTATTGTTTTGAAGGAGTATCCCGAAACCTTTTCCTTCAAAATGCCGTTGTTGTAGGAGTGCATGTTTTCCATCCATTTAACACTCATTATCCATCCATCAAGATCCACTGGACTCAACTTCAGCTCAAGCTATTAAAAACAGCTCCTCTTTCACGGCATCCCTTCAATCCCACTTAACAAGTAAACGAGTGTGTAACACTAAATGCTGAAACACACTCCAGACTCGTTTCTTTTTTTTTTTCTTTTGCCAGCTAGCAATAGTCCTAATAAGCTTCAACTTTAAGCAGTTTTTACCTAGATGCTTCGTTCTCACCAGGGAAGACTTGGTGAGAACGGAGCATCTAGGTAAGACAAATTTATGACTTGTTATGCTTTTCTTAAATCTCCCTAACACCATTACATAACATGCCGAAGGAAATGTACACACTAATGGGAAGAATGGTGTAAATCCATCAGTGGACTGTAAATTAGAGCCAGGCACTTTTGTGTGTGTGGATTACATCGCTGGGGGGATAATGGCTTGCTGGAGAGTGCCGGCATGATGGACGGTGGTTTTTGACGCTACAATAAATCGAGCCTTAGCCACAAATTGCAGACTAGTGACTCCCAGACAGAATGGACCAAGATGTCACCAAATGCCTGATGTCTGAATCGTATTTATATATTTGGGATTTCTTTTTCTTCACTGTATAAATACAGACTTGTGTGAATTTAGATGCATTACAGTCTGGAAGAACTACAGCTAAAAGATGACCGAGCTGAGGTTAGATCTCTTTTTCAGCACATTTTCAGACCATCTCAGAGAGCACGTTACCTACAGACTGGACATCCAGCACCGACGTTAATCTGTTAGAGATCATTTTCTCTGCGAAACTGCAGGCATTACACGTATCACTTATAAATAAATATCATAAATGAGAATTCGGAAGGGTTAAGATGAAAATATAAAGCTCGGAGAGGCCACAATTCATGGTCTGGCCTGCTAACGTTACTGCGAAACTGGAAGAAGTTGCTGTGATGTGGAATTAGACACATTAGAACCACATGTCTATCAATGAGCTGTGAAAGAACGAAATAACATGCTAATGACTCCCTGAGAGAGAGAGAGGGCAGGATCGAAGGAGAAAAAGAAGGAGAGAGAGAGAGAAGAATGTTCTGGGAGGATATAACAATTCATAGGTCGTAATAAGAGCCAGAAAAGTGAGGTCTCGTGCATCTGAACAGATCACCGTCGATTTTTAGATGTTGACCTTTCATATCGCAGACCTTTATTCCATTATCTGAAAAATAAGGCTCTGGAAATCCAAAATGTATGATGTGGTGCTGAATTGAGACATTGTTCTTCATTAGTTGCTTCATTAGAGGCTTCTGATTTCAATCCATCCATCGTGCTAGGGATTGGGTTAGCAGCCAGTGGAAAGCAGTGGTGAGCTCCAGATTTCTCTAACCATATTAACAGTCTATGACCTGAAGATGGAGTTAATTAGATGGAGGTCACTCGTCTGCTCGATGCTTCTCATCCGTCATCAGCTTCATGGAGGAGAACTGGTGGTTTGGCTTTCGTTCTACCGGATATTTTAACTTACTATTACAACACTTATACAGCGAATAACCTTCAATATCTGCACATCTATAATCTTAATGTTTAAACCAGATCACATTGTTTTAAAGACAGTTTGATGTGTAATCCGCAAGCATGTACCGCACAGTTAAAGACAACAGATTCCCACAGTTTTCCCACGCAGCTTTTCTGTTGTTGGTTTTTTTTTTCAGGAATTTTGGCTCCGAGAGTGGGACAGGTCAGAGCAGGAGCTGAGTAATCTGCGGGAGTGTGATTGATTGAGGGAGAGATATAAGGAACTCTGGGCTGTCGACAGAATACACTAATATTATGGTAAATTGTACAGGGAGGTACGGCGGTGAGCAACCACGCACACTGACTGAACTATGAGTCTGTTTTGCCTTTTCACTCCCCACGGAAAAGTCAATCCCTGCGAAAGTGGGGGAGAACCGGTATATTGGGGAAGCCATAAATGATCAAATGTAACTAGACAGCTCGTAGCAGGTTCTTGTGCATAAAATGTGCAACGCAAGCATACAGGAGTCCTAAAGTTCCTTTGGATTGTAATACATTATATTAACTGGTTAGTAGTATTGTGAGTTATAGTACAGTAATACAATAATACAGTATGATAATAATAATAATAATAATAATAATGTATTGATCAAGAGATGTGTTAAACAAACCTACTTTAAAATTTAAAATACAGTACTTAAACAAAATTCCTCTTGAAGCTTTATAGAATCTTGGTAGCACCTCAACCAGCTTCATGGACCATGATTCGCTCTTATGTTCTAGTTTAAGTTAAAAAAAAACAACTTATTTAAAAGACATTTCAACAAGGATCTAAATTTCATTTTATTTGCATCAACACTTATACGTACATTTGTCCCAGAAACCATCTCGACCATAAGATTTTATGCAAATGTCTTTAAGGTAGGTCAAATCTGGATCTGTAGACAACGGCAGGAATAATGCTCAAATTGACATCATCTGATTTCTCAGTATTTGTATGGACGCTGAATACAGGTACACCGATCTACCATAATATTACAACCCAAAGCATTAAGCTCATGTGTAGGTTCCCCTTTGTGCCACCTAGGCAGCTCTGTTTGTCTCTGGGCAGGACTTCACAAGATCTCTGGGGTGAGGTGGCGATCTTTTGGGTGCTGTGGTTTGGAGGAAGAGTTCTCCATGAATCGGATTTGTTTGTCCATGCACGCTTACTTGGAGAGCTGAGAGAGTTTGAGGGCCAAATCAACAACCTTGAACTCTTTTCTTGCTAAGCCTCAGTGTTCTGAGTGTTCTGATACCTTTCTATCGTGGCCAGGATCAGACTAGACGGGCTGGCATTTCCCCCCCCAGGCATTAATGAGTCTTGGGTGCCCATGATCAATTCAACTGGTGGCGTTGTTAGTGTTACGGTTGACTGGTGTATACTGAATATTTCTTAATGCATAAGAGCTGATGTTGATCCATGTTGCGATGATTTCCTGCTTTAGTGCAGTGATTGCCCTGGGACAATTCTGATAAAATACTGATTAAATTCAGATATGCCTGAGAAGAATTAAGCGGTGTTATGTCTGGCTCTGCTTCCACTTTCTATTCTTAGTTTTCAAAGCTGTTTTGGGTCTGAATTAAGAAGAAGAATATGAGTCTTTTGGGCCACATTGTTTTTACTGTATAAACATTTTGAAATATATATTCATACATGAAGTCCAAATTTTGACTTGCAGTGTATAATAATACATTTTATCCAGGCTTGCAATAAAGACCTAATAAGGACCATCAGATCATTTAGCATTTCTGCAGAGGGTGTGTGTTTGTTCTCTTGGCATTGCTGTAGAGGATGCAACTTTATTACAGTGACAGAATGCCATTATGAATGCTATATGGATGATCATTCGGGGAAGAAATGACTCCAGAGACCAAGCCGCTCGTTAGTGTAATGATTTTTTTAATTATTTTATTTTCTAGTCAAGATTGATTGCTGATAACATATAATGAAGAGGCTAGTGATGTCTGAGAAGAGGAAATGGCTAATCGAGTTGTCACTGTCAATTAAAACCCAAAGTGCCTGCTGTCTCTTATTGATGTGTTTGTGTGTTTATGTGTGTGTGTCTTATCTGGGTTTTGTTTGCATTTTAATACAATGAAACCTGCATCTATTGTGTGTGTGTTGGGGGGGTTACTGGATGTATCTGGGTGTTTTGCATCTTAGTGTGTCCATACTTTTTCTATTCTATACCGCACTGGCTTATAAATTCTTTATTATACTGTATAATCAGGATGTAATATGAAAGCACAGAAGAGAATGAGAGATTTAACTCTGTGTGCATGTGTGTACAGTTGTGTATGTGTGTTTACAGTATGCTCTAGTGAAGAAGAGTTCAGCAGCACACTTTGATCTGTCAAAGCTAAAGTGTAAGAAGACATGGGGATGAGAGCATGAGTGGGCGGTGACGGGAGAGAAGAAGGAGAAAAAACAAGCAGTGATGCGATGAGGAAGGCTATAGACACTGTAGAATGAGAGAGAGAGAGAGAGAGAGAGAGAGAGAGAGAACAGGACACCAGATAAAAAAGACAGGAAGGCAGATAACAATAACAGAGCAGGTTCAGATCAAACCGGAGACGTCCGGTCTCATGCCAGCTTTACCCCAGTCAGATCTCTCCATCCTGCCATCTCACCCAGTGCCCAGCGAGCAGGAGAGCAGGGAGATGAGCCAGAGGGAATCCTGTGAGATTTAGTTGAGTACAGAGCGCTGGTGAATAGGGAGGATGAGCTATTAGGTGTTGGAAGGGAGAACAGGTGCTGTGGAATAAGGCTGAAGAAGTGATGAGTACCAGTGATAAGCATTATGGATGAGCCAAAGAGAGGGAAAAGAGTGACAGGGGAAAAGAGGAAGAGAGAGAGATGATTTGGAGGAAAAACAACAGAGACAATTTGGAAGTAGGTGAGTTCTCTGAGAACATCAGAGACGTACCGAGATCCCAAATGGCTGAACCGTTTCACCCTCAGATACAGCTTCTAGCTACACTGGAAAAGATTTCAGTAGGAAGGAATGTGCATCTGTTTTAATCCCATCATGCTTTGATCTAACAGCTTTACTTTTACATGGACAGAAATCACAGAAGCTACTGAGTCAGTACTTACATTTGTACGTTATATAACGCATACAACCGCTAAATAAAATACTATAACAAAAAAGTACTGCATTTTATTTATAATCCACAGAAATAGAGCAGATCAGACAACAGATTCACCTTCTCACACTATAAACGGATATAATAATGGTGATCTCTGATTTGTGATCAGTTATTTTTTCATTAACAAAATTACAATAATAATGATTCAGGGTAATTTTTTTTTTTTTTAAATAACTCATTTAATTTATCCAGGTCTCAAAGTGGGGTCCATGGTGCATAACACAGACGCCCGTGACAATCTTGTGCAGAAACCGCATTCCAATATTTATGCCTCTTAATCATATCAATGTGATAATTCTGTAATTAAAATTTTATTCAAAATATGTTAAAAGTTGAAAAGTTGAGGCCAATTTTGCATTTCACTTAACAGGGCCCCTGACTGCAAAATAAATAAATAAATAATTTTTAAAACCTGTGGGTTTAATTTATACACCATTCTGGTAATAACTCTTGGATAATCAGTGTACAAAAGTTAAAGATCTGCTCTTGCGACTAAAAGGTTGACAGACGAATCCCCACAACAACAAACTACCATTGTTGGGACAAGACCATTAACACCCTAATTGTGTGTTGCTTAAAATTACTAATTGTGTGCATATGTGCAAAATACATTAATGGAAATGTTGAATTGTATAAAATTTATATATACATTATTTTTTCTTAATTCCGAATTAAATGAATTCTCTGTATGTAATCTCTAAGCAGACAAGCTGTACCTCAGTTCTTGTAAATGTCCCTTATATCTGACTTTTTTCCTCCCTTCATATCAGTTGACATATCAGATAGACTTTATTACTTTCTTTTGTTAAGGCTCTACCTGTCTACACATTTCTTTAGTGAGGTAGGATAAAAATAACAGCTTTTGGGAAACTATCAGTTTTCACGGAAACATCTGGTTGATGTATCGAAGATGCTTTAATTTATTTTTACTTTATAATCAGGACCAAAACAGGGGAAGAAAGTGAAGTGCGACTAGAGTGTTAAAGGGTGAGCCAGGTTCCTTTAACAAGTCTTGCAAAGGAAAGCAGGAGAAGAGGAGGAGGGGAGAAGAGAAGCGAAAAGAGGAGGAGAGTGTGTTATAGGAAAGGAGAGTGAAAGAAAGGGGAAGAGAGCCTCTGTGCTGCTGCACTTCTTATGACATCAGGTAAGCCAGGACTTCCAACTGTTGTTGTGGTCATAAATTACTGCACCTAAGGTTAGATGTTGATCATAAAATTAGGAATTGTTTTAGCAAACTTCTTTTGTACTCTCGTTGTCGTCATCATCATCATCATCATGGACAATTTTGTTTGTGCAGTTAATCTTAGTAAATGTGCAACCATCACAATAAACTGAAATCTATACTTAAGTGTCCTAGATCTGTGTATTTTACATTTTAATTGTAAAAGACTATTATTTTTGCATAATAATAATAATAATAATAATAATAATAATAATAATAATAACAGATTCATATATTGCTTTTTATGAAACTATGCCTATCTATCATTTTTATGACATGGGGGGCTCCTGGGCCTGATTTCATTAATCCAGTTGGTTCCTAACGGGTCATGCTTGGCTACAAAAGTCCTGCATAACTTTATTTATCGATGCAAAATTCAGTGTGAAAGGAGATGAGAAGCAGGGGGAATATTTGGGGTGGGGGTGTGTGATGGTTTGGACCAGGAGTCTGACCAAGTGACCTGCAGCCTGATTATGGGTCATTAACTGGAGCCTCAGAGTATTTCAATTACTCAAGAACTTCCAATCAGACAGATAAATTACACTGGCACCACACACACACTTACACACTTATACACATACACACATACACCTCACTTAAACATGAATAAATCATGCGCTTTCCACGAGGAAATTTGTGAATGTTCATACACACTCTCTCTCTCACAGAGAGAGAGAGAGAGAGAGAATGCCCAAGGACGTTCACACAGCCTTGTTTAACATACATATAACGTGTGGACTCTGGAGAAACTCTGCGAATATCCAAATAAAATAACTCACATGTCAGTGTTCAAATCCTCCCCAAGAGCTGCATATAAACACAGACACGCAAAAAAATATGAACCATCAAACCTACACACACACACGCGCGCGCACACACACACACACACACATACACACACCTATATACATACAGCCATATCTACATGCACACACACATAATCCTATATATCTACACACTAACACGCGCACACCTATATACGTAATTAAACGCATGAGCGCACACGTACGCACGCAGACACACACACACACACACCTACACTAGGCCTATAGAACTCTGTTCTCATGTAGCATGTAAATAAATATCTAACATCACATTATTTCTGGGTAGGGTTGCACGTGCACAACACATAAAACACTGAAATAAATTAATAAATAAATTAATGGATTAATTAATGAAGTAATCCTTCTCTTTCGACAACATGCGAGTTTGTGATCCACAACTACGGAACGGAACTTCACATCGGAATTTAAATAGTAGGCTATATATATATATACACTGTATATACAATTTTTATTTACATTCCATATTTAAACAGTTTATGTAAGGTTAACTTAGTCATATACGTAAATATCTGATTTTCTGATTTTATTTTTCTCAAGCCGCTCCTACATTAGAAATTATTAGCTTCAGATCGTTTACATTTCCGTTCACTGTAATAACTGCAGTCATAAAAATAATAATATAAATAAACAACAAAGTAGTAGCCTGACGTATAAACAAAATAAAACTTGGTTTGATAATATTTTTTATTTTTTTATGGATTTACTTAAAATTGATCTCAGAAGCGTTACATACATTCTAGTTCAAGAATTTGTGTAGATATTGTACTATATACGTATGAGTTGAATTATGTAGTAAAGTAATATGGAATTATTGTAAAATAACGCAAAATATTTTACCAGGTTAAAAAACTATTTATGTGAAAATAAATTATTAATATGTATTCTTTAAATGTTTTAAAACCTTAAATTTCAAGAATACGGAGGCCTTTAAGCACCAAAAAAAATTATTAGATGTAACGCCTGAAAGAGTTACACCATGACGCTATCATGAATAATGTGTCAATTTAAATGCATAAACAAATTATTGTTTTATTTTCCCTTTTTTTTTGGGGGGGGGGGGGGGAGCGGCACTGGAGCACCATTAAAATTAAGGAAGACACATCAAATATCATAGGCCCTGCGTTATTCAGACCACTATTTTTCTTAGTATTTTATATAAATTCGAGGCCAATTTGGTAAAATTGCATTTTAATAAATTCTCACACAAATAGCCTACAAAATGTACTGTAGGAAGTTTCAGCATTGAAACTGAGCACTTGGACTACCTGAATATATTGAGTTTTTAATGTTTTAACCTTTTTTCTTTTATTCCCTGAACAAACAGCAGCAACATGACTTTTCATGGACAACGCAAACAACGTCCATGTACATATTACACATAAATAGCAGTTTATTAGCATGCACAATCACATGAATTTTCCCTATGCAAATACATTTGAGATACTGCAGAGAGTGGAATTTTAAAAAATGGTGCCCTTCTAAAAAAAACTTTTGTATACACACATAATTATGGAAAATCCTGAAAACCTGAATGTGATGTGTTTGAGGCAGCCTTTCAAACAAACTGCAGAGATCACAGCAGAGATGGTTATGAGGTTGTATTTGAAACAGTTGCAAATGTAATCAACAATTAACTAAAAATGGAACGAGATTTCAATTCACAACATTCCAACTCTAATACACCTAAACAATTTAGAAATTAAAATTTTCCTCTACTTACAAATTTTCAATTTCCATTAAAAAAAGGTTTGCATTGCCTAAATGCCTAGAATATGTCCAGTCAAAATGCATGGCACGTGCACGTCATGCGCGTAATAAATAACACACACTGAGTAGTATCGGCTATTTGTGTATATATTCCGCGATATTAAGCGTATTAATAATAAACGCTTCCAGAGCTTGAAGAGGGCTGTGGTGCAGTTTAGGAGTGTAATCACCCTGCGAAGCGGCTTCCTCCTCCTCCTCTGCGCGCGGATTGGCCAGGAAACGCTTTAGTGTGCGGTATAAAGGAACTTCGAGCAGCACAACATGAAGCTGCGACTCACACATCAAACGGAGAAAAATCCACATGAGAGCTGTACAAACAGCTACAACAGTGCATGGAATCTTTCTCTTTTCATTTTCATATCCAGCAGGGATTTGTGCCTCGGACACTTTCGCATGACCGAGACTTGCTTTAAGATGAGTTTCTAAAAGAAAGTCTGCACTGGTTCCTAATGGGACGTTTGCTCGTACTGGGATGTGCACTACGGAGTAAGTAGCCTAGGTGACTTTTAGAAGTTATAACTACATTGTTTAAAATATGTTTTGCTCGGTATCAGTTTTAAGTTTTGTAAAGGACAGATAGAGAGCCCCGTTCATTTCACTGATTCAGGAAGAACGAATGTTGCACGACTTTTTTTTCCCATTTTCCCGCACAACAAATAGGAGCAATCTGAGAGAGTGAGGGGGAAGAAAAGAATAAGAAAATAAATTAAGAAATACAATTCGAAAGAGCGAAAGCGCGCTTCGTTTTTGCAGGACACTATCATGAGTTTGGTAGGAGGCTTTCCTCACCACCCGGTCGTGCACCATGACGGCTACTCGTCCTCCTTTGCAGCAGCAGCTGCAGCCGCCGCCGCCGCGAGCCGCTGTCACGAGGAAAGCCCTTATTTCCACGGGTGGCTCATCGGGCACGCGGACATGTCCCCGCCGCCGGACTATGGCATGGCGCCTTCGTCCTACAGCCCCGAGTACACCACCAATAACGCCGCCGGCGGTGTGTGCGCGCCCGGGCCTGGCTTGGAGCACGGGCCCTATGGAGCAGGCAGCGCTGGAGCGCTCGTCCCGGGCATGATGGTGGTCCCGCGCACCGTGAAGCGGAGGCCCACGGCGAACCGGAAAGAAAGACGCAGGACTCAGAGCATCAACAGCGCGTTCGCCGAGCTGCGTGAGTGCATCCCGAACGTGCCCGCAGACACCAAGCTCTCCAAGATCAAAACGTTGCGCCTCGCTACCAGCTACATCGCCTACCTCATGGACATCCTGGACAAACACGAGCAGCACGGCGGCGGCGAAACGGAGGCCTTCAAGGCCGAGTTCAGGAAGGCGGACTCCAAAGAAGAGAGGAGGAAGAAAGAAACGGTGCGTGTTTTCCTTATTATTAACACTATTTCTTCCAACCAATGATACATAGAAGCACATCAAAATATCCATACAACGTTTTTTTCACGGATTAAAAGAGTCAAAACATGCATTGCATTATAGCCTCATGATTATTTTTCAACAAACCTGGCGGTAGATGTTGTCTCTTCTTGCTGCAAACTTAAGTGTGTGTGTTTATGGGTATTAAAGCATCTTAAATTTAAGAGCACGCAGGGCTTTGGTATTTCCACCACAAATCTATCAATTAGGCTATAACACTGTTATAAGACTGCTGAAAGTTAATCTCGTGATAGCAATGTATTTTAATCACATTTATCATTATGTATCACAGGCAAAGTATAGAAAATAAATATGCTGCAAACTAGTGTTGCTTTACTGCACATAGTTTATTATCTTGAACATACAGAGCAATTTAGTTTTCCCAAAATATCGTACACTAATAAGCACGGGTAAATAGCCTCAGAACTAATATGCACCATATGCACCTATATTTTAAAATATTTTTATTATTGTTTTATTCATAATTAAAAACCTAAACGCTTGGTCTCGTTAGATTATTCACAATTCTCACTAACTTTGCATATTGGATTTAATAGATTTATAGTTTTAAGTGTTTCAGTGGATACTTATACCTTATTAATGCTGCGTTATCGTGCCGTTATCCTCGTCCAGAACATAAAACCATTTAGATACACTACGTTTAATCAGAAGCTGTTAATGATAATAATACAACGTTTATATTTGTATTAACCCGTAGGCTATTCAGTTAGCGTTTAAGATATTTACGGCAACTGGCTTCTTTTACTTTTCTCATTTTCTTAGCTTTTTCTTTTAACCAAACTGGATTTTTTTTTTGCGTCATTAATAGGTCCAGTGAGTCCAAAACATATTTGTTAGATTATTGTAATGTCTAATAATATAAAATGTTTTGTAAATGCAATATTTATGCAGGAAATGCGCTTAAGTCTGCAGCATGAACAGTCCCCTTTTCTTCTATTTTTGCTAGCCGTGTTTTAGCGGTTTAGCAGCCGTTCTTGTGCATGACAATATGTAAAATTAAAATATAATTTAACTATAAAAATGACTGACAAGTATTTCATATATGTATACATATGGCTGATTTTTGTAGTATTGCATAAATATTTGTTGACCCTAAAATGTAACTAGCACAAGCTGTCATTTCACAACAGGTATATAGTGAATACAGGGGTTATAATTATTGGAATTGGGGTTTGTTTTTGTCACAAACCATGTCAATAAAAGGATGCTTTTTCTTGTGTTTGGAACAGAATGAAGTTATGAAATGTTCAGGGAGCAGCAATGACAAGAAACCCAAAGGGAGAACTGGTTGGCCGCAACACGTCTGGGCATTGGAACTGAAACAGTGAACTTAAAACAAAAAAAACAACCTTGCATTGAGGCCTTTCCATGTCATGTTTTTTACACTAACTTTATTTAATGGAATATTTATGTGCAATTTCTACGGACAATGGATCCTTGAAGACAAAACAAACAAACAAAAAAAACATTCCATTTTTAACAGGAGGATGCCCCTCTTGGTAAGGGATTGTGTTGTTGCTATTGTTGTTGTTGCTATTGTTGTCTAGTTTGTGGTGATTATCTGCCACTGAAGTGAAAGTGTAGGTCTCTCTCTTTCTCTTAGAAAAAAAATAGCCTATCAAGTGAGAGGTCGAGAAAATTATGAAACGGTTTGAAATAACGTTTTAATTGGAGAAAGAAAAAAATACAAATGTCATGAAGTGTTATGTTGTGATGTTTTGTTGTGGTCGTATATATAGGAATCTCTCTGGTCGTGTTTGAAACCTAATGTTGAGTCCACTCAAGTGCACTTCCGTCCAGACACCAGAAGTTTATATAAAATAATAATAATAAATATCTGAAGATGTAAACTATGTAATTAATTCAATAAACCACTGTGTTTTAAATGAACATAATCTTCTGTTTGCATTGATAAACATGTAGATAAAGTAGATGTTTCTAAAATAAGAAGAAGAAAAAGTAACTACAAGCAAATAAACCGGTCAAAATGCAAGACCGCCTGGCCAAGAGTAAATAAAAATATAGATATTTTCACAAAACCAACACTCAGAAACATAGAACATAGAGATGCATGATTCTAAAACGCTTTTAACTCCTCGCCATTAGACGTTGGTTTAGTTGCACAGGATTTATAAACAGAGAATTTATCTTTGTTTTAATGACATGTTTAATGTCATTGTGCATGGTTTTATCGCAGTTTTATAGGCTACATTCTATATGCACACGACATATGTAGCCATTAAATATTGCCGAATTATTGTCGAAAAGTTTCAGTGCTGGTGTGAATGACTTTGACTAGTACCAGCAACTGAATTTTATGCACGCTATACTTCACACGGACATTATATATATTAAAACATTAAAATCTTAATGTTAGTTGTATACAATAATTATATATATAATTATTGTATACACAACTAACATTAAGATTTTACAAAGCTAATGCCAGGATTGAAATTTAGAGAGATCGTTTTTTTCCTCCAATCAGCTGAAGGAGCAGACACACTGGAGCCGGCGGTGTAAAAGAAAAAATGCAGGATTGGCATTAGGAGTGAAATAAGTGCGGAGGGTCAGGCCGAGGTGGACTATCGGATGTGCAGGTGATTGATAACACGACTATCAAAACTCTGGGGTTATCCCGAAATGCGGGGGGGTTGACAATGAAAGCAACTCTGTTAGTTCTGATATAAATGCGATTTTAGTAATCCAGGCTTGATTAACATAAATAAATGAATTCATCGTGTAATGCACTGGTAGGCCTGTAAACAATAAGCTAGAGCACTAAGTCTATATTTATTTTTCCTTTTAAACATGAATGCTTTTACATTAACACAGACATGTAAAAAGTAATTAGACACTTCTACACGGTCATATATTTAAAGTAAAAAAAATGTTTATAGAACGTAAGGTTTAGCTTGACATATATCCAATCATACATGTTTTACCCTTTTCTTTAAATTGGACTACAACATATTTCATTTTCCCAATATTCCAAGCTATTTTTATAGGAAAAGTCCACCATCGGATTGAACAACAATCTGGCTTCCGAAAAACAGAAATTTCTCTGGAATTTTCACTTCTAGGTACGCTTAAAAATGGATATATTCCAATGTAAAATCTGAAAGAATTAAACAAATAGGCATAATACATGCAACACATTCTGGTGAAAACGGTTTTTTTTTTAATCAGGATAAATGTTTTTATGTAAGATGATAACTTTTTGTTTGTTACTTTTTTTTAGTCACATCATCCTCCTAACTTCTTTACGCTGTTGCTCAAGGCCGCTGTTTAAAAGTTATA
>JAQMYG010000038.1:4018468-4033220 GCA_030014215.1 Clariallabes teugelsi | reverse complement strand
TACTGCCTTTAAACGAAGATACTGCTAATTTATTTCATGCACTCATATCGCGTAATGGGCATAATTGTCATTTAACTGACAAGGCTTATTCTAACATGAGCCTGAACAATTTGTCAGAAGTATGTAAGGTTCAAAATAGAGAATATGGGATTTCTCACTCTGCCTGATTGTTGTGTTCGGTTGATGTGTTTTTCCTCTATATCATTGACTGAGTGAAAATTTCTTCCTGGGACTTTAAAAGGAACAAATATGTAAACTACAATATCCCGTCTTGAATATTTACCACCAATATTCTTTTCAATAAGTATATGAAACAGTGTTTATAACAGTATTAATAAACATAAACTACTACTACTTTTGCATTTAATTGTCATCATTAAGGAGGCCAGATAGATTTCATATATGAAAAACCATTAAAAGATAAAATTCTGCCTAATGCAATAAGTCACAATGGGATTTGGGATTTATATCCCAGTCTTACCCTCTGTTTGTGTTTCCTGGGGATGGCGAGGTAGCCGCCAGTCACATGACACCTCCATTATTGCCAAAAGGGCAGCAGATGCTCTCCAGGATATCACTGCAGTATATTCAGTCTATTGCAGTATACTGTATTCAAGGGCAATAAAGTAGGTGTCTTATGACTGGCCTCTACCCTGTTTCCCCATATGTAACAACCTGAAGTTCAATTCCCTCCATAAATATAGAGGATGAAGTGGAGTTTTCCAGCCATAAAAAAAAAATGACCAGTAGTCTGTTACTGCATTAATGCCAGGTTTTGTAAGATTAGCAAATCTGAGAAGCTGAACATAATTGAAAAACAAAAGTGCTACTAAGGTGGTAAAATGGTGAAAAATCAGTTAAATATAATAAGGATCAAGAAACTCAGTAATGTACTGTTGGACATCACTATGTATTTTGATTTATGTGTTACATTCAAATGCTTATAAAGGATTTTTCAAACAGCACCTTTGCAAGAGTTCACTATGGCTATAGAATGCACAATCCAGGCCTCACATGGAATCAGTGTTCTGCCTTCATGACCCACTGCAGGGCAGCAATGACCTTGTAATAACCACATATCTCTTCTGCTTAAGTTCTTGATAATGCAACTTAGATGAGCATATCAAACTATGCATGTCATGGTGTCTATCAGAGCTGTATAGCCATTCATGAAATATTTACACAAAGAGAGATGAGAGCTACAAGTGGGGCATTCTTGAATAGCCATGCCTGCAATTCTTGTCCCTGGACTCTAATCTCTAATCTTAGCCTTTCTCTTGGCCTGCATTAAACATACTGTATGGGGGAAAAAACATCTGTTTATCCCACCCGCCCCTCATCTCTTGCATTTGTGGCAGTGGGCGGTACAAAAATATCCTCATATGGCATGCAGTATAATGCAAAACATCCAGCGAATGCTTGTCACAGATACAATGAGGTATTGGAGACATGTCTAATAAAAGCTCAGGATATGACCTTTTGGAAAGAAGAGCAAACAGGATGACTTCAGTGAAATGGCTTGAGTCTTGCTCACAAGGTTTCATCATCAGTAGAAATGACCAAAAGAGGTCATACATAACCATGAGTTTCATTATTGAGATGCAAGGGAAGCAGTAAGACCGTGGCAATCTTTGGTCCCCATGCCATTTAGGAGTCCCTCTGATCAAAATTCCTAAGCAAATTCATCACTGGCGGTAATGATTTTCTGAAACAGTCTGTGGTTGACTGTGTAAAGCCACAGCGATGATAGCTATCTACTCTCCCTCTCCAGGTTACCATCACACTCTTTTTTTCTTTTTGTCTGTCAGCTTTCAGTGGGTAGCACATAAACAATTTCTCTACTCATACACCTTCCCCCCTCCACCATCAACCGTGGTGAATATGTTTCCAATCTGCATGCCCTGTTATGGCTGGAGACCTGTACCTTTCCAAATCATACACATCAGGTATTCAGAGATAGACATGACTGTCCTGATGATTAATAGATTCGTCCTGCCTGTTTAATTAAAAACATATCAATCAATTGGCCAATAGATCATTGTTTTTGTGTAGAATTATATAATTTAAAAAAACCCACACAATTATACACCAATGCTCTGATTGAATAATCATATGTGAATAATTGCCTTAAATTCTTAAAATCTCAAATTTAGGTTTCAAGTTGCATATTAAGGTGGCTAATAGGACAGCAATGATACCATTTTAACACACACACTTCCAGTGCACAAGGATAGGACAACCCTCTTGTAGGGGAAGTTTCAATTTTCTGTCTGAGCCAACAACCAAAACATTCAGTGAAGAGGGTAAGCAATAAAATGCTTGAGTAGACACCACACAGGCATGTGAGTGTTTGAGTTTATTGCCATGCACCAGCATCAGGTGTTGCGTGCACTTATCTTGTTTCAGTCCTGCCAGACTGAAGGCTTAAGAACATGTTATGTGATAGAGAATTGGAGACTTGCTCCCCCCAAACAAAACCCATTTGGATAATCTTCAGGCTCAACACTGAGACTATTTAAAGTAGTTTGATTTAATAACAGCCAGAGAATCTAATTTCCATCTATAACTCCACAAGCATGTGATGGCGTATTGATAGTGCGGCTTGATTCAGGCCAGAGGTCTTCCGCTCCATGCTTTAACGCACTGCGCGGTTGGATTTAATCATTAGATAATCTCTTTAGAGTAAAGAATATTAGAATATGTGTGAAACCGCACCACACACACACACACACACACACACACATATATATATATATATATTGGTGTGTCTTTGTGTGTGTGTGTGTGTGTGTGTGTGTGGATACTGTATATAGACATAGGGATATATGTATATAGATAAACAGATATGTACTGTATATACACACATATGTATATGGATAGATAGATAGATAGATAGATAGATAGATAGATAGAGAGATAGAGAGAGACAGAGAAAAAGAGACAGACCAAGGGGGGTTGTCAATATTATTAATTACTATTCCCAGACAATTCACATACATATTTAACAAAAATGTGATGAAAAAAGATGTATTCATTACAAATGACTAATATTTTGTATCTAAAATCAACTTTCCAAAATTCTAACTTCAATTAAAATATAATCCAGATTAGAAAAAAATCCAAAGAAAATCTGTGAATTTATGAATTGTTTTTAGGTCAGGGATTCTCTAGGCCCACCAATAATTATTAATCACAGTCGTTAGTGAAGACCCTAAAATTGACTCTTGCAAAGAGGCCTGCATTGCTGGTCTGTTTCTCAGGTATGTATTGATTTAGGAAGTGGGTGTCAGATTGATTTCGGATTCCGTGACCTCATGTTTATTAGTTACACAAAAGGCTCTGGCAGTGTTAGGGCCTCTCATGGGTGGGCTGGCTGCAGGCAGCTTATTGAGGTCCACCACACCCCTCTGCTTTGATAGCTTTCCACAGAGTGGTTTTGATCATGTTCAGAGAGAAACGCCGCACCTTGTTTAGATGTTGGCGAGGGTGGTCGATATGGTTGGCCTGGCCGGCGGACATTCATTCCAATTTAAATATTGCATTACACAACATGGAGTCGGTAATGCAGCTTAACAATGCAGCTATATCAGAGTTTTACAAATGGGAACAATTTAGGGAATAGATGTTGTAAAATGTGCACAATCATTGTTTTCCAGCCAAGCGAGATGATGGGGTGTACTACACACGCCAATATGGTGCATCAGTACATGCCGCACGCCAAGCGACCCCAACAAAAGACAAAATTAGAAAGTAAACTTTACATTGGCCTGCCAAAGTCCGTTACAAGACAGAGGAAAATAACAACACGTGAGAAACTCTAGACTGAAAATTTAAGGAATGTGAAATACTCAGTTTATGTGTTAAATAAGGGATAATGTTCTTAAAAAACAAATAGTTATTAAATGTAATTACGAAACACATCATGTATTACGAAAGGTTGTGTATTTACAACCAATAGATCAATTGTTCTATAAAGTATATTGTCTGTTTTTAAATAAAATGTTCCCTTACATGTCTTTTTCATTAGTGTTTCAGTAGAAAACACATTATAATTATTATTATCATCATCATCATTAATAATCTTACAGAGACATCTTTGTGTTTTGTGACATAACACATAGTATGAAGTAATAACCCATGTTTCTGATTAAAAAGATCATTAATGCTGTCTGGAATTTTTCATCTGTAGACAGAATGACTGTATCAGGTTCTCCAACAAGCTTGGAACAATGTATTAGACAAATTGTTTATAAAAGAAATGCACTGCAATGTACCCAGGAGAATCTGTGATAATATAAATTCAAAGGAAAATCAAGATTTTTTTTTCTGGTTGGTTGACAGTATTGAGCTCAAAAGATCAATTATTTTCATCCTTGGGTAATTTTTGTTTTATTATTTTTGAAGGGTCTTCATTGTAAATGACATACTTTTGTGTAAAACTGTAGCTCCAAGAAAAACATTTTGAAATCACTGGGTTACCACTGAAAAGCCAAATATGAATAAATATAATTAAATTAATGGAGCATTTCAAGAAATGATCGATTTAGTGATATGAGCATTAAATGTATGCACTGGTGAGAATCCTTCTCACTAGTCTTAAGGTATGTTGATGGCTCAGGTGACAAACAAGATTTAAGAGGAAAATGGGAAAATTTTGTCTTCTATCCAGCATCAAACAGAAGAATTATGTGTTTTCAGTTTGTAGCTTAAAGAACAAGAAATCACTAAAATATAAATTAAGCTCAAAAACAAACAAGACAAAACAGAATAAAAAAAACAAAAAAAAAGTGTTTTTGAAACCATTCTGTAATACACAGAATAACTCGTCTGATTATATTTCTGGACTACGAATTAGGAATGAACTACTACAGAAAGAAGATTCCTCTTCATGCTGACTCAAGCCTCACTGATGTCATTAAGTAAAAAAATATAGCTCTCTTGATCCCTTGTAACAGTGCAGTGGGGCTGGCTGCAACATGCTGTCCTGTGTGGGAGCGCTCCTCATGGTTGATGGTTAAATGATATAATTCTCCCTAAAAAATTCAGTCAGAGCAGTTAACTAGAGACAGACATCCAAGATTTAAAAGTGTTTAAGCCTGATATTTGGATTTGAGCTAAAATGCTGCTTTTCACATTTGATGGATACATTTTCCTTAAAATGTCATCTTTTACAGTTAGTCTATTCTTTACAAATAATAGCTATATGATTTGCGTATGAGAGACTTCTGGGTTTCGCAAAATGGGTCAATTAAGCTGCTCTAAAAATGTAAAAATTCTTTTAAAGTTTTGAAAATAGAAAAAAAAATATTTAGTTTTAAGTCATTGCAAATCTGTCTGGGTTAAATTTTACACACATAAACACACACACACTTTATTCACCTCAGCAACTGATAAGAAGCATTTTAAGATTCCAAGCGTGTGAGTATTTATCAGTTCTTAGTAGTTGGCTGAAAGTGCCCCTGTGCTGTCATTCCTTCTACTGATGCAGCATTTACGATTGAAGATAAAGATTTACAATCACACTTATACACACTTATATTTCTCTTTATTGTTTTTAATCTAATTATTTTGCTTAATTCTATTGTTTTTTAATAGAATTATCTGCCAATGGTATAATGCACTTTTAAGTTTAAAATTGTTTTAAAAAAAAAAAATGTCTAATGGTCTTCAATTTTTATACTCTGAAATCATTAAGAGAAACATTTTATTTATTCTGGATCTCTTTACTTGCTATGTATTGTTTGCAATGATACATTGCTTTGTGTCTTTCTACCTGTTCTACTGTTTGTCCAGATGTGTCTGAATATTGTGTGGCCCTAGCAAACAACATGAAGTCATAGAACAGAATTAAAATAAGTCCAACAGTCAGTGCTAAGTATATTACCACAGAGAACAGGGAACTAATACCATTATATAACAAAAGACTGTTGATCCATCTCTAGTTACATAGTGAGATTACACTATCATCAGAGAGCTTCTCTGAGCAGATGCAATTCAGCAGTAGCTTAAGCACAGGAGGCCCACTCTACCTTTAAAGGGGATTGCTTTTATGCCGTTGATTCCTGCATGCTGATAGCGCACAGCCTGTGGGAATGGAGACACTGTCAGTTTGCAGCTCTCTTAAAGCGAACCTGTAACTACCTTCAATCTCAGATGGTGCTCTACCTCGTAAATCAAGAGGTAAGAATCAGAAGTTACAATGGCAACAAACTTTTATTCCTCGTTTCTGGGGATCGAGCTAATGTGCCATAGTTTAGTCTGTCTCCTCTTTACAGAGTGACTCGCCTGAGAGGCCTATAACAGCCAGGAGAGCTTATGGTGCTCTCAAGCACACCCAAATATTGCAGCTGTGTTTTGGCCTTGTCTGTCAGCGAAACAGCAGAGAATGAAACTCAAGAGGCCACTTTGTGACGGCTGTTGCTGTGGAAACAAACTCATTCAGATTTAGTATAGTGATTCATGGTGTGTTTCTACACGCCTGCAGCCCACAATTTTCCCCCACCACAAACAACACACTTACACTATATTGTTGTAAATAAATAATTTTAAAAAAGCTTAATGCCACTTATATATGTCCACTTGTAGATATTTTATGGCCTGAATACTCTGAAATGCTAATGACAAGAAGAATGTACTGTAACAGTCAGTCTAACAGACTGTTTGCTGTTTTTTCATCTGTAAGCACTTTATATCTACAAATTCAATTCAATAAAAAATTTAAGATGCAAAAAATAATTATAATCCCTGTTGTCTGCATAGCTTTATTGCATGAACCTAGTGAGCCTTTCCTAACAGCGCCATCTTTTGTTCAGTAAAATGACACATGCTCCCTGAGAAGGGATGTTTCTCTAACTCTCTTATTTAATTACAGTAGTAAAAAAAAATTTTTTTTAATATATAAAAAAAGTAACAAAGTAGCGAGGAGGATGAGTCTTGTTTTCAGCCATTACCGTTGTGAAAAAGTTAATTTATTAAGAGCTGCTATGTGAAATCACAGATCTTTGAACTATTGGTTTTTGAGTAATAATAATAATAATAATAATAATAATTCATTTAGGCCTGCAGCATATCCCAGGAGACTTGGGCACAAGGCTGGGTACCTATCAATAGCAGGGCACACATGCTAAGCAGTATGTCACTGTGCAGCCAATAATAATAATAATAATAATAATAATAATAATAATAAAGAAGTGAAAGAAGATTTCAAACATATAAAAAAAACTTTTTGTGTGCTACTAAATTCTATCCCCTTTCTGAAGGCAGATTCTAATATTTATTATAAAAATTTTATCATATAAAATATAAACATTTTCATTCAATATGAAATGAAACTGAATAAACAAACTAATGTCTTGATAAAATAAATAAGCTGAAGATAACTTTGTTTTTAAGTAACATGTTAAGAATATAAGTAATATGTAAAAAATCTTAAGAGATATACATTTCTGACCAGATTTGTTCGACAATAAATATATGAATATAAAAACGAACAAGCAAACAAATTTGATTAAATGAACTGTTCGGAGATAAATCAACATTTTTGCTTGTATTTGCTTATGTTTCTCTTTCGGGTAAATCTAGCTAGCTAACCCAATAATTTTGGACAACTAAGTTTATTCCGTAAATGAATTCTACTTTAATATCTACAGTATTTTTGATAGTAAATTAGCTATTGGCTAGTATTCTAGTTTTAAGTAGGTTTTTAATGTAGAAACGTTGCGTAAACTATTTATTTGCTGCAATAATATTAATAATAATAATACCTTTTATATAGCATTTGTAGTATAAAGATGATATTTCATAGCACTAGCTATTTTCAGCCGTTTGCCGTTATTCGGACCGTTATTTTCTGTTAGAAATGACATTTAAATCGGAATTCATTTAGCGCGTGCGAAACGGACGCGTCGCAGCTACCTGTTCTTCTAACTGAATTAAAAATAATGAACGAACTAAATGACCTTATACATTCACACCTATTAAATTACAATAATAAAGTTTCTATGAAGTTGGTTCCCTGCAATGGTTGAATAACATACTGTAACTTTTACATTTCACTTACCATGCCCGATAATACACTTTATGGGCAAAAGTATGCACACACACGAGTGTTACACCAATATATCCACCACAACACGTGAAGCACACAATGCTATAGAATTTCTTTATACGCTGTAGAATTACAATTTCCCTTCTTCTACCAGTTCAAGCATAACAGCACCCCTGTGCGGAAAATCCTGATGTGTTATGGTTGGAATGGAAGACCTCAAGTGGCCTGCACAAAGCCCTAACCTCGGGCCCTTTTGGATGAACTGGAACTGGATCCTTCTCAACATCTCACTAATGCTCATGTAGCTGAATAAATACAAATCCCCAAAGCATCTAGTGGAAAGCCTCCCCAGAAGAGAAGAGTTCAGCGCATTATAACAGCTAAGGAGGATTAAATCTGGAAATCAATGTTCAACAAGTACATACATGAAGGTGTGATGTTCAGGTGATGTTCAACTGACAGATTACTGTATAAGCCATAATTACAATTCTACACAGATAAGTGCACCCTCAAGGTGGCATTATAAAGATGGCACAATTGGCCATTTTAGGGCAAAACATTAGACCAGTCTGCTGGCTCATTAGAGTGCACAAGTGCAGTATACAAGTGCAATTAAGAATGCATTTATGGAAACTATGGTATGAGTTATAATAGTTGGAATACTTTTTTAAATCTTAAAAAGTACTTAATTCTTAAATCTCTTTACAGACATCATTTTGGGATATATATATTATGTATTAAAAGCTGGATTTGCTTTCACTTTTGTATGTTTAGAAAACTATTTAGATTCATCCATTGGTTTAAATTTCACATTAAGAGACAAGATTATGTATTTTATGGGTGTTTCTTATTAATAGCACAGTTAAAATTTTTAATAATTCAAAAATATATTTTTTTTTTTTTTTTTTTTTTTTTTTACAAAAAAATATAACAAATAATACACAATATATAGTTATACTGATAAAGGTTTTTATATACAGCAGCTAATAATAAAAGAGTGCTAAGTTAGAAGTTAACATAAGTACATTTCTTTTTTCTCTTAAAAAAAAAAAGACAATTAATTACAATAAATAAACAGCAGATGGCGCTGCTGAGGTTTGACCTAGCTTCAACTGGCATGTTTTGCATATTCAGTTTCACTCTCAGTTTCTAGACCTACAAAAACAAATCCTTAATACATGAAAAATCTGTTTTGTCGTTTAGTCTCCAAATTCAAATCACTGGTGGAGATGGTGGAGTGAACATCTCCAAACTTCATCCTGTGGTTCTTAAAATGTACCATGTACCAAATTACCATCAGTAGCAATTTTTAACCTGAACAACATGAATGCATATGCTACATTAGTACATGCATGTACTGATAGTTTTGCTGAACACCTTACATTTAGAAGAAGAAAAAAAAATCAATCCTAACTTTAAAAAGCCATATTAAGGTGGAGCACTTGCTTTGTCTCCACTGCAAAGAGTGATGCAGTGGTGCTTTAGGCCTCCCTCACTTCCATATCTGAACACTCAGAGTGAAATTACTCACTGTGAAATTACTTTATTTATTTATGCATTTATTTACTTTTAGGAATAGCAAAAATACAGCACCAGGCAGTAATAGCCTGTCTGATGGAGCTTTATGGGCAATCTGGAAATGTCAATCAGCCTACACCACCCGTATGAGGAAGTTGGAGTATTCTGGGGAAACCCACAAAGCGCAGGGACAACGTGCAAACCCTCCGCACATAGACCAGAGGAAATATTCAAACCTCCGACCCTGAAGGCGTGAGGCGGCGCTGCTAACCACTAAGCCACCACAAATATTTCAGTTCAAAGATATATAATGTGGGTGAACTTTTCCCTTAAGTACATCATGAGATCATGATTTTATGACAGACCAAAACATTACAGTACGTCCCACTGATAACATCTCCATCCTCAGAGCTGGACAGAGACAATATACCAAGAAAGTGACAACTTTATTCTGCAACTCTGTTTTATTCCCAGTATTCTTTACACTTAACAGTGAATAATGCCACACAATTCACCGTTTATCGAGGGCAACACTGATGCCCTCTCCCTCTGTGCACGTGTCAGTGTAAATGTGTGGGTTTTTATGCTTTATCGAGGCAGGCGTCCAAGTTAGACTCAATGCTGCTACAGATCTGAATGATTCAATACTACTGAATGTCAATGCTACTAATTCATTCAGTCATTTACTCCGTCTGAGGCCACGCTCATGTAAATCAACGCTTGACAATAGTGAAAGTGTGGAATTCTTTCAGTTTTATTGGCCTGATCACACTTTGACTGGCTGCTTCTTCATCACAAACATGGATCGAATTTATTCCAAAATGTGTAATAAGTTGTAATTTCAAGTTTTATAAAAGGAGTCTACATGGCAGTGAAATTCATTACATCATCAATTACATCAGAATTATTTCATACTGCTTCATTTGTGTGCAGGTTTTTCTGTCAACAAATGTACTAATGTTTGGTGAATAAAGCCAAAAATGAGGCAAACAGGCAGCCAAACTGCTGTACCTTTAATATGGGGAGACATGTGCAATATGTAAAGGATAAAATAGAAAACATAACGAGGTATTTCACATACAGAAAAATAATCAATGACAGGGTGTTATGATGCAGCATGATACGAAACGGCGCTAAACAGGAGCTTGATTCATTGCTAATAACACATCACACAGTGTTTTATTCCACAGCACAGCACCGAGTCAATGCTTACAATTTTCTATCTATTTTGAAGGGAACATTAGAATTTTTATCCATTTCAAGATAAATGTAAAGTTAACACTTACAATTAAAGCAACTACAAACAGTCCTTGTGAATAAGCTGTTACTATGAAAACTAGTAAGAATAAGTATTAGAATAAACGCATTGAAATAAACCTGTGCAGTACTGTCACAGCACCGTGCTATACAGTACAAACACAGCATGTTAAAGAAACTATCTATATTGTACATAATTACCTCTTCTGTATCAAGTTAACCCGAGATCCTGAATACAGGATAAAGCGGTATAGAAGATGAGTGAGTGAGTGAGATGAAGGTGTAAAGGTGATTGACATTTACAGAAGACTTTGACCACAGAACATTGATGAGACTCTTAGCCGCAGTAAAACATTCGAATGATGCAAACTAGTTAAAGAAAGCCGTACATTTGCGAATGACGATCCCGGCCGAGGTGGCTCGGAGTCCACTGCAGTCATTCCTGTAAACATTTAGCGAGTGGAGCGCCTGATCATTGAAAATCGTCGCCAACTTGCAGAAGAGACGCATCTGTCTGTGGGAATCATTCACCAACACCACTTGCACGTTACAGGAACTTGCCACAGCCCCTGTACAGTCTTGACCTCACTCCAAGCCATTTTCACATGTTTGAGCCATTAAAGGAGTTCCTGGGAGGCCGGGGTTTTAGACATTAAGCAGGCAGTCTGATCGTGGCTCCACAATACTGAGAAAGCTTTCTACCTTGGTGGTATCCAAGCACTAGTTAAACACTAAGATAAGTGTAGCATTAGTATAGCAGGGGATTATATAGAGAAATAACACCCCTTGTACATACAGCTTCTGTGTATGCATTTCCACCAAATGCCATTTCTTTTTAACAGCTGTATAGATGAATTAACAGCTGTATAGATGAACAAGGCACAGCCTCAAATATATGTTACTATGGATAAAAATTATGTAAAATAAGTAAATGAATGCATGTAAAAAGAGAAAAAGAACATTTAAAAGAGGGCCGCATTTAAAGCCTCTGTACCTCCTGTTTGCTTTCAGGAGCTAAATCTGGCATAACGTGTGGCTGGCTGCCTCTGCTGGCCTCTTGAGGAGAGTAGGATGTATACACAGACACACACACACACACACTTTTTGGCACAGTCTTAAATTTTTTTATGAAGCCCATGGAGCAGCAGCAGGCATAGAGATGATTGGCACCATTTTGGCAACAGGTATAAGAATATTCATATTTGTATAGGAAGTCTTATGAGATTAAAATCAGGTTTTAGGTTTATAAAATAGCAGCTGTGGGTTTCTAGGCAGGTTCTGATACTGCAACTGAATGAATGCAAATTAAAAATAAACATTGACTCATAATAAATTCATAAACCTTAATAAATGTGGTCAGACAAGGTATAAAAAAACATCAGCTCACCCTGTATGAATATGACTTCAAATAAAAATGTGTCAAATAGAACACTTTCATGTCATGCTGTTCTGAAAGCAATTAATGATGGAGTGGTGTGACGATACAGAGTGACTGGTCTCACATCAAAGGCTGTTACTGTATTTTGCAGAAATGACACAAAAAATCGGGACTCAGCTTGTCATGTCACTGAGAACCCACAAACTAAAAGGGAACTCCTATTTCCTGAAAATCCATCAGTTAGAGTTTATCGCTGGAAACCATAGAAAATGTCACCAAATGACTAATGAAACACTTTTTCTTATCGGTCAGTGAGCGCTCTTGTGTAAATTCTTACTATATATATTAGAAAGGTTCAAAAGGTTCAAAAGAGCATAAAGCTGAGATTTGTAGTACTACTTGCAAAGCTGCTGTCATGGAGAATTAATCAACACCTTCTGACCAATCAGATTTGAGAATTCAACAGTGCTGGGGTATAAACGGCGTTTATTGAATGGCTGCACTGTAGATATATGTGGGTTGTGCTTATGCTTGGTTGTACTGGTGCCTTAGAGGCTGAGAGAGAGAGAGAGAGAGACACAGTTACAGAGAAGACTGATATAAAGAGCTCACTGTGTAAATGTGGATTCCAGATTCACGCTGTCGAGACAGCTCACATCTCAGCTCTCCATGCGGGTGAGCATGCATATACACACACACGCACACATGCACACACAGATAAGTTGCCACTGTACTTAGGGATCAGGATGTTTGTGTGATCATTTTCAATCATCTAAATGTGGTAGTTTATTGATATTTGATAAGCAATAGTGTTTGTAGTAATTAGCATTAAAATCAGCTTCTTATTCACACAGATTGCGATTGCTTTCTTATGAGGATTTGGAAGAGTTAATGACTTTCTAGTGTTTGCATGCACTTCAACAGCTGTGCTCCCTTCTGCAATGTGATGTGTAACAGCCTGTGTCAGCAAATCTGTCTGGTTTCTGGACCATTTTTCTTATATATTATGTTTTATCTTATACTGTATATTGTTATATCTCATAACATTTCTACTTTGCCAGTGGGTGTTTAATATAAGGAGTCTGGTACTATGGGATGTATATGATTGTCACCAAACCGGACTAATACGATCTCAAGATATTGAGGATGTCTCAAACGGTTTAGCCATGGCGATGTCTTAAATTTAACCCAAAAAGTAGCTAGTAATCTCCTGAGTGGCAACATATTGAGTGACATCATAGGTGATGCTTTTTTCCAGTATCCAGGGCTTTCTGCTTTGCAACTATATTATCTTATATATTGTTATATCTTATAGCATTTCCATCTTGCTAGTTGGAGTTTAATAGAACATGTCTGGTACTATAAAATAACGGCTTTGGAAGTCCTGGAACTTGTGATGATGGTGAAAAATTTATGATATTCATCATAATTATGATGAATTAGAAACCCGATTAAAAAAACTCAGCCTTCTATTACACTAAGGCAATAAATGCAGCATGTACTTCTTTTGCAGAATTCTAAAATGAAAGCATTAATCATCGTGGTCCTTGTCCTGCTACACGTACACGTGCGGGACGCGATTCCATCAAACCGCTGGTCCTGCTATAGAAAGATGGTGAAGGATAGAAACTGCCATGATGTTGGACCGGAGAGGATGAGACCCATCGAGTCGCTGAAAAATCATTACTGGGAAGGCAACGAGTGTGACATAGTGTGTTACTGTAACCTCCTTGAGCTGCTGTGCTGCCCCAGGTAACTGCACAGTTTTGCCACTAAGCGGGATCTAAGGGTGACAGAGATCAAGTCACGGAACGGCTGTTAAACACAGAAAGCACTGTAGCCATCATGACGAGCCTAGTTTTAAGGGAGAATGAAACACAGGTCTAAATTTTTAGACCTCTTGGATGGCTAGGAACACAGGCTGTGCTCTGCGAAGGACCTGAATAATCACTCACTCACTCACTGATCGTCTACCACTTTATCCTACTGTATATACAGTGTTGCGGGGGGCCTGGAGCCTCTTCGGAGATTTAGGGCATGAGGTGGGGTACACCCTGGGTAGGGTGCCAATCCATCGCAGGGCGCACACACCCACACACGCTTATTCACACACTACAGGCAATTTGGGAATGCATGTCTTCGGACTGTGGGAGAAAACTGGAGTACCCAGAGGAAACCCACCAAGCACGGGGAGAACATGCAAAATCCATGCACATAGAGACGGATTAATGCAATGCAATAGTGTGATGAAATTATTTCCTAGGTTTGTACAAGTCTATCAACAAAACAACATAATTATGTAACTTCTGCATAAATAAAAACCTCTCCTTATTCAAACTTCTAATCATTTTGTAAAATCTTGAGCAATGTTTGAACTCTATAGAGGCGGTGGTGCGTCAACCAGTTAAGGCTCTTACTGATCAGAGCATCAGCACAACAAAGCTGCCAATGTTGAGCCCTTGAGCTTCATAACAAGCTGGGATATGTGAAGAAAATAATTTCTCTGTGCTGTAATGTACTGTAGTAAATAAGGCTGTTGTTTCAACTTAAAC
>JAQMYG010000038.1:4004775-4016570 GCA_030014215.1 Clariallabes teugelsi | reverse complement strand
TTCAAAACTTTTTCCAGGTCAGGAACGGATCTGGAAATAAGAGGCGGAAGTTGCATGCGAACACACACACACACACAAAACCACACAGAAATGGGAAGAAGATGCTCAGAAACTCGGCACAGGTTTAGTAAACCTTCTAAACTGAAGCTTTCTTTAAAGGATAAAAATGCTCTTTGTGTATATAAAGCAGACACAACACTCAATTCATGTTGTGAAGACTCAATGTGATGACAGACATTGCTGATTTTAATTTGTTAGACAATTTAAGGGTGTGGGGGAAAGAAAATCATGGACAGGAGTTAGAAGTCTGTTTATTTTAATGCTGGGTTTCGCATTCAATGTGCTTTAGATGTATGAACATTATGCATTCTGAAAGGAGATTTCTGAACATCATGTACAGCAACACGGCAGCGCAAAACTGCTATTATATTACTGACTCATCATTCTTGACCTTTAATATTTTATCAAAGGAATGGTTAAGTACTATTTTCTCTTTCCTGTATCAGTTTATATACTGTGTGAAAGATAAAAGAAAGATATATGAAAGATAAAAGATTTTTTTTCACACATTGATGCATGTTGTTTCCAGCTTGCAGCAGACGTGACTAAATAAGAATAACGTGTGACCACACTACCTATACAAAAAAAATGAATGAAAGGAATAAACCATAGTTCTGGCTACTTCTTCATTTACTCTCTTGTTCAAGAAATAAGTAGACTAGCTAGTGAAAGTGGCCAATTTGCCTGCTTCATTCATACCTTTTGTGTCCTTGAAAAACTCTCACCTGTGTGTCATTGAACAGTAATGTGGCAATTTCAAAGTCCTCAAGTCCCCTGTGGCCTTCCTACTGTTTAAACTTGTTGGTTGGCTATTATCATCAATGTTGGCATCAATCCCTCTGACTGCTGGAGGGGGGGAAATTGAGATGCGTCTCTTTTAAACAGCATTTTAAACCACAGTGCTGAGACAGTACAGTATTATGTTAATTGCTGCCGGGCTACTTTAGCATGTGAAAGAAATGCTTCTTTGTGATTTAAGGCTCCAAGTCGAGCAACTGAATGTAAAGAACTGCAGGGGATGGGCTTTCAGTTACATTTGGGTTACCTTTATCTTGAACACTGATAAGTTGTTCGACCACATAGCAGAGCTCCCAGAACCACTCTTTCACACTCCTGAGTCCTGGAACATAGCTGTGCTATCAGGGAAGATGGATGTGATACCCTGGTCATTCAGTACATTCAAGTAGTCAGCTGACTTCATTTTATTGCCACATAACATTGCTGAGTCTAGACCTGAGCAACTGAAGCAACCCCAGATCATAAAACTACCTCCAGAGGCTTGTACAGTGGACACTATGCATGATGGGTGCATCGCTACATGCACTTCACTACTTCCCCCGACGCGCTCATCACGCTGGAGTATGATCAATCTGGACTCGTCAGACCACGTGACCTTTTCCAATCTGACCTCTTCAAACTCTGAGCTCACTTCACATTGTGTCACTATTAAACATAAATGTAGTTTCCACTATTCTACGATGCAACTTCACCAAGAATCTCAATAATTTCATCAGTCATTACTTCCTTTCTTTGCTTCAAACAGGGCCCACTAAAACGTTGTCTGACTTTTCTTTTTTCATGCAGTTAATCATTTAGTCATATATTTGCTAATTATGAAGGACCAGGACAGAGAAATACAATTTCCATTACTTTTTTAAATTAAATTTTGACCTACATATTTTACTTTTACCTTATACTGGTAGGTCTAGACTTGCATTGGAGTTCTCCTTATGATTTCTCTTTATGAGTTCTTTCTTTATGATTTAGTCTAATATTAAGGAAACAGGAAACACAAATGGTACAGAGTGCAGGATGTGCAGCTTTTCAAATTATAGAGTTTAATCCACGTTTTTGTTACAGCAAACTGTTTTCAAAGTTGTTATTCACCTTTTGACTGGCTGGTCTGTCGAATGAAAGTTTAATGCAGACTTCAAAAACTCAAAAGCAATGTCGACTTGAACTTAATTTGAGTGGAAAGTTCAGAAACCAAAAAGCACAGTGGCTCTGATGAATAGACAAACTCATACAGTGCACATTTAAATGACGTACTACAAGTTTCTATCTGGGTAAACACAGAATGCATGAACATAATTGCAGATGGCATTGCTTTCTGTACTGCAAGTGAAAAACACTATTGAAGGTCTTGAGTTGTTTTCTACACCAATAAGTGTTAAGGGTTTGCAATCATCTGTAAGAACTTCCACTAGAAATGGGTCAAATTACAGCAAAGACGTGCACTTACCCAGCAATCTGGAGCTTGCTGCAAAGGAAGTCAGTGAGAAACAAACAGGAACAAAATCCAGATGTGAACCTCTACAATATACTCATTAAAGCACCTGAAAGCATGACACTTTTTTTCTCGTGTAAACTTCAACTTTTTAAAGTAGTAAAATCTTCAACTTCCAGGGGTACTGCATGTAGTTTGGAAGATACTGTCTCTCACCAAAGTAGTTATTTTCCTGTTACATTTTTCTCCCTTCTAGGGGTTAGGTAAAAAGGTGCAACAATAAAACAAAGGTTTTGGAGATCATCACCCCTGTCCCAGCCAGCAATCAACACAACAAATTTGAGATAATTGGTTCTTTTTTATTGACTCTTATTTTGGANNNNAGTTGGATGGATAGATGGATGTATGGATAACTCATACTTGCGAAACAATCAGGACTTTGTTGCAATAGGACCCAATGAGTAACTGAAAGAGGAACAAATTCCATATGTGAACCGTCATGTTACAAATGATTCATTTATTTATTTTTTAATTCTGATTAGATTGGAATATATTCATCTTCCTTAAAAGTTAAAGCCGTATTCAAATAAAGTCTTCAAATTTTCACACGGTCTGTATACATCCCAAAGTAAGACTTTTTAAAAGATTTTTTTGAAGGTATTACTATTGATTGTATTCATTGGTTGTTATCTGTCCTCTTTATTATCTTCAAGATGTTTGCTAATCCACTTTATTGAGATAAATAAATAATTTCCTTACCTGACAATCCGAAGTTTGCTTTGAACATCCCGTTAAATTTTTTTTTATTATTATTTTATTTTAATGTCATCCTCATGATGGTTTAGTCCTTCTTACTCAGTCAATACTTGCTTGAAAGTGTTACTTTGCACTACTTGCTATATTCACTACAAGCAAATGTTTAATTAGACAATTTCTCTACATATATAAAACCGAAATTCTGTTTGTTAGTTTGGATGGCAGGTGATGTTAGGGATCGCGGGTAATGTTTGTTCAGGCAGCGTCATCATCTGCTTTTTAGATTAGATTAGATTAGATTCAACTTTATTGTCACTGCACATGAATGGTACAAGGCAACAAAAAACAGTTAGAGTCTAACAAGAAGTGCATTTATTGCAGTGCAAAAATAATTTGCATATGTAATTTGCATGTGTAAACAGTTAACAGTGAATGAGTTATATACAATGAGTGCAAATGATTATAGGTGGTTGCAATGATGGAGGATAGATACACCATGATAAATAATTTGCATATGTAAACAGTACACAAAGAAGCAGTTATATACACTGAGTGCAATGATTATGGATAGATGGAATGAAGATAATTGTATTCCATGGTTATGCTTTTTGTGGTTTGATGGGTGCAAATTTTTATGGAGAGTGGAATGAGGAAGGTTTTATATACAATATACAATATGTGCAACAGTTATGAATAGTGCGATCCTGAGTGTTTAAAGTTTATGTTCAGTAGTGAGTTTATAAGCCGCAATTATGGGTAGTGCAGTTCTATTTACAATGTCTGTATAGTATAGCAGGTTATGAGTAAGTTATGAACTTTTGTGTCATACTGTGAGCGTGTCACAGGTGTTCCTCCATAACTATAAAGCAGAATGTTTGTTCGGCCTGCCACCATTGGCTGATGTTTAGGTCCCCGGCGTAGTGGCCGGCCCTCACTGTGTAATAATCGGCAGTGAGATCGAATGTAACAGTAGACAGTGTCGTCATCATCACATTTTATGTCACACTGTGAGGTAATAATACATCTGCCGAAACGTTGGAGCAGTGTGACGGCGGGCGAATATTGTGTTCAATATTGGATCGTGTAACAATACTGGATTTTCTCAAAACTATGAAATGTGTTACACATGAAAATATGTAATTAAATAACAACAACAGGTCAGCTGCTCCATACCTCGCAATTTGCAGGAACCCATCAAGCACCACAATGAAACTGTCTCTCATGAAGACCTTCAAAGGAAAGCAAGAACAGAACTTACCTCTGCTGCAGACGAGAAGTTCATTTAGAGTTACCAGCCTCAGAAATCACCAATTAATAAACAGCACCTCAGATTAGAGCCGTTATGAAGACTTTACAGAGCATAAGTAATGCACATATCTCAATACACTACATGGACAAAAGTATTTGGCCAAACCTGTAATGACATTTTATCCAAATACATATACTTCAATATGTATTTGGTCCCCCTTTTGCAGCTATATCAGCTTTCCACAAGATTTTTAAAAATGTTTCTGTAAGAATTCCTACCCATTCATTTATGAGGTCAGGAGGCACTGATGTTGGATGAGAAGGCCTGGCTCGCAATCTCCGTTCCATTTCATCCCAAAGGAGCTTGATGGGGTTGAGGTCAGGGCTCTGTGCAGGCCAGTCATGTTCTTCCACACCGAATTCATCAAACCCTGTCTTTAAAGTCTTTGCTTTATGCACATGGGCACAGTCATGTTGGAATAGAAAAGGGGTCTTCCCCAAACTGTTGCCATGAAAGTATAAACTATAGCATTGTTCAAGGTGTCTGTGTATGCTGAAGCATTAAGATTGTCCTTCACTGTGGGGATAAGGAGCCTGATTGAAACACCTGAGCTCATGAATTAACAGGTTTGGCCAAATACTTTGCATCAACTGTTCAAAGATGATTATTGCATATTTTGGATGCATTCAGATTTGTTTTACAGTGTAGAAAAAAAATATAGAAATCTGGAAAGACCCTGGAGTCAGAATGTGTCCAAACTTTTGATTAAACGTGTGTTTCAAACTTTTGACTATATTGTTAATCAACCCAATTACATCATGATTGCATTGTGCACTGTAATGACTCCTGTATTTAATTAAGTGGCACATTTGAATATATTTGGCGGTTTAAATGTAAACAGTAGGAACTTGTTTACTCAGGTTATCCATCTGCCATCTTCGGTTTCTTTGTGGCTTTTTTTCGCGCCATTAGTAAACCATGAGCATAACATGGCGTCTGCTTAAAAATAAAAACAGCTGTGTTACAAACCAGACGCCATGGTAATGTTGAGCCATGACAAATCACACTTTCACCAAACATGATAGTCTTTTCAAGGGTTTGCGAGCTTCATAAAACTGTTCTTTTCTTTCTTTGAACTTATAACATAACCATTACTCCGGAAACACGAAATTCAACCAAACCGCCAGGCATTTTAAAATCCATCTCTCAACCAATAGCAATCCATGACGATTCAATCGTCATCTGTGGTTCGTATCTCAAACCTCACGCTGTTTTCTGTATAAGTGCACTATGTATAGAGCATCTTTCTTACTACACAACGCACTACGTGTTCAATCGGAGATTGCTTCAGGACACAGCCTGGGTGTTAACCGTTTATTCTCTGGGGAGGGGGGGACGTGAGGTACGTGTGGATGCACGCAACAACCAATAAGATGAACGCACTTGATTTTTGAACGTTTTCCAGCCAATCGCATTGATGCGTCAAAGGGCGGAGCTGTGGGTGCACTCTGATCAAGTTTGTACGCCCTGTACTACATACAAAACAGCACCTGGTGAAGAAGTTCTGCTTGTGTACTCAACTGAGGGAATATTCTACACACGTACAGGTGAGTTTTAAAACCTTAAGTAGTTGTATCTGTGTCTAAACAAATTACTGCATTGAAGATTAATATTTGTGAGTAATTCTGATAGTAAAAAATTAACTTTTCATATTTCTTTTTTGTTTTAAAAAGTACCCAGGTTTGTATAAATTGCTTAGATAAAGTATTAAATATTTGATTACTCGTAATTGCATTTTAAATACGTATTTGCTTTAGCTTGGTGTGTAAATATAGACGTATATCCGTGTAGCGTTGTTACGTTAGTGAGGGCGCGCGCGCGCCATGTAGTGCTGAGGTAAATTCTGTTAGCATTGTGGCTAACGAAAGTCGCGCCAAAGTCAAGCTCGCTGCTTTGAACTCGAGCTAGTTTTGCTTAGAAATATTATTTGTGCAATTTCAACGACTAAATTCAGTCTTTTACAGGCGTGCAATTCGTTTTCGTGACGCCGTGCTGTCGCTTGTCAAAAGTTTAGGCGGGAAATAAAAAATGGAGGGCTGTTTATTGTTCTGAGGAAACTAAGCAGGAACTCGATGATCGGATAAAACCAGTTTAGACCTGCGCCTCTGTGGCGTTAGCGAACAAGAAGGGAGTTTTCAATGTACGGTTTTTTTATTTTGTTTTTTTGTCTTTTTAATGAAACTTGATTTGTGATAATCTAAAAAAATATATCTATTTTAAACTTTTCAGACTTGTTTTTGGAACGTCATGGGGAAAGATCCGAATAAGCCGAGGGGGAAGACTTCGTCCTACGCCTTCTTTGTGCAGACCTGCCGAGAGGAGCACAAGAAGAAGCATCCGGACACGGGGGTGAACTTCTCAGAGTTCTCCAAGAAATGCGCCGAGAGATGGAAGGTGAGGAGTTTAAGTGAAAAAAAAAGTCATAATGGCGGTTCGTTCTCTCTCCTATGAGGAAAGGAGTCATTTGGGGGTTGAGCTCTTGTTTTTGTTTTTAATTCCTGGTTGCTTATCAGTCGTATTCTACAGCTCTAGAGTGCCCTCTAGTGTCTGCAGAGAAATAATACATGCAGTTAAGTGATTCATACGTAATTCTGGTGAGCGTTGAGGGTTTTTAATTCTTTCCCGTCCTCTCTTTTTCCTTCCATTAGACCATGTCTCCTAAGGAGAAATCAAAGTTCGAGGAAATGGCCAAAACCGACAAAGTGCGTTATGAACGGGAGATGAAAAACTACGTGCCCCCTAAAGGTGCCAAGAAGGGCAAGAAGAAGAAGGACCCGAATGCACCCAAGAGGCCTCCGTATGTTCATAACATGTCATTAATTCTATGTGTACATGATTTAATCCTGTTTGGTTGATTTTTTCAATATAAATTTGTCTTTTTTTTTTTGTTTTTTTGTGTTAATTGTAGATCAGCTTTCTTCATCTTCTGCTCTGATCACCGTCCCAAGGTGAAGAGCGAGAACCCCGGCTTCACTATCGGTGATGTTGCGAAGAAGCTGGGTGAGCAGTGGTCCAAACTGACAGCCAAGGATAAATCTCCATATGAGCAGAAGGCTCTGAAGCTGAAGGAGAAATACGAGAAGGTAAAATTTAATGTTTTTATCCCTCCTGTTTATTTTCTTGCTTTATTTTGTCACGGTTGCTGATGTGTACTACCCCCCCCCCCCCCCCCTTTTTCTCAGGACGTCGCTGCGTACCGTGTAAAGGCAGGAGGAAAGGCCGATGGTGCGAAGAAGGGTGGACCAGGCCGGCCAACAGGCAAGAAGGCAGAAGCCACAGACGATGATGACGACGATGATGAGGAGGATGAGGACGAGGAGGATGACGATGATGACATGGATGATGATGATTAAATTTATCAGGAATTTTGTGTTTTTGTTTGCAAAGCAATGTGAAAAAAGCATATTTACAAAAATCTTTTTTTCTCTCAAAACATGTACAGAGATGTGTATAGATTAAATACATATTCAGGTCATGTACTGTTTTGTAAATTTATAAGCCGGTTTTGTTAAGCACTGCCTTTAACTTTTTTTGTTTTTCTCGAGCTGTGGTTAATCTCTCGTCTATGAAATTTGTTTCCACTGGCATTGTTTGGAAAAAAAAAGAGGAACACTGTTGTGTAGATTAATCCTCAAAATTTTAGATGTTGAGCTTTGAAATATTCTGTAGCCATTTTTTTATAATAAAATTTTGTATATTATGATCTGATGGTTTCGTTACTGATTGTGACAACAGATAAATCAACACTTTAAATTGATTGTAGTGACTAGGGGCCAGTCTTTGAAAATGATTCCTCATGGTCCCAAAATCACGTTCACACTCCTGACAAAATGCCTGTTGTGTCTGGCAAGAAAAGCTCTGTAATAACAGCTTATTTCCTTTTATATATATAATAATATATAATAGACATATAATATTGCTGAGCCAAGACTTAGGATCTGTGGTTGCTTCCGTAGCTTAACACTGCCTTCATGCACTTCCCTTCTTACCTCGGGAATAGGGTCAATCTGGATGCACCAGACCACATGATCTTTTCCAAGCTTTTTTGTGATTACTCTCAATAAGAAGTGGCTGCATTAGACTGAATCCCTGCAGAGGGCGTTTGTTGATAGTTCAGTCGCAGTTACATCCTTACCGAATATAACAGTGGGCAACATCATTATCAGCTTTTGTGCCATCATCAGTGTGTCACAGGCCTTGTAACAGTTCCTTGGAGACATGATTAAAATGCATAGAGTGAAAGAGGACTGAAGTGTCCTCCTCAATGAACAACTTCAGAATTAACCAGAACTGGAGCCTCAGTGACATCATGACATGAGTGTGTAATGGACAGGTGTTCATATGGAGATGGTTTTATATGGAGCATCCAGTCTTACATGGAACCAACAAAAACAGGGTAACCTGAGAAGTACTCACATTATAGTTACATATACAGGCTGGCCCCAAACTCCAGACTTTTACTTTCTTACTAATGCACTTATTCTAGTATTTCACTACTGCTTGGATACCATCAAAATTTTTTCAGTACGCCGGAGTCATGATCGAACTGCCTGTCCGATTCACTTCTGAAACCCCGGCCTCCCAGGAACTCCTTTAATGGCCCAAAAATGTAGAAATGTCATGGAGCGAGGTCAGGAATATAGGGGGATGTGGCAATAACTCCCAGCTGAATTTCCAGCCGTAACGTGCAAGTGGTTTTAGTGAATGACTGTGTGTACAGTTCTCACATACAGATGCGTCTCTTCTGCAGGTTGGTGACAAGTTATTTGTCGATTTTTAAGAATCAGGAGTTCCACGAGCTGAACATTCATGGGGACGACTGCAGTGAGCTCTAAGCCACCTCAACTGGGACCATCCTCCACAGACGAATGACCTTCTTTAAAACATTTGCACCATTCGAATGTTTACCACGACCAAGACTCTTATGTTGGCATCTTCTGTAAATGTCAAACCTGCATTCGTTCGACATGAACGCCCCTCGTTAGCGTCGTTAGAATAGGACTGCTATTAATCAGCTCCAGTATGTGTGAGATATTTTCAAACTGAATGCACTGGCGCATGAAGCTTATATTCCCACTTATTTAAAATTCGAATAACAAATTATCTATTCAGTCAACAAGTGGTAAAAAGGCTCCATTTATTCTTTTGAGAAAACAGTGGTGATAATTTAACAAGTTAGATATTTACACCTTCATTCCGAGGCACACTGCATCTCAAAATGTTAATTTAGAAACGCTCGTATTTACATTGTACAAAAAAATAGCATACACGGTGTTTTTCTTTTTTTTTGTTTTGCTCACGACATGCCTTTCACCATCGACAGTGCTCATCCAGTGATTCTCCTCAAGTTTAAATCAGAAAGATTTCACGTACATAAATAGCATTAAACATTCCTGATTCAAAGCAGACATCAACATAGTGTGTTAAAAAAATAATAAATATATCCTCTCATTTCCATGAGTAACCCTCTGCCTCGTAAGCCCTTTCCAGATTATATTCATCATCCCAAATTTCCCCTTAAAATGAAAGAAAAGAAAGCAGCTTGTCAGATTTAAAGTTGTGCTAAAAATAATAATAATAAAAAAAAAAAGCAGAATATTGGAGTGACAAGTTCTTTGAAAGAAGAAGAAAAATAAATCCCAGTTTCATGTAAAAAAAAAAAAAAACTCACTAGGAGGGAAGTGAAGAGGCGAGCCGTGAAGAATTAAAATCAGTGGTATTAGATCGCTCATCTTCACACATGTGCGTCTTCCTACAACACCGAAGACTGAACACCTGTAAACATCATCCACCATGGAGTAAAACATCTACATATAAAAATAAAGATGGCGATATTGTGACATGGCCTCGTTACTGGAGATGACGTAAAAATATGAACGGGTTTTTCTTTTCTTTTTTTTTTTTTTTCAGTCAGCTGTATTTACACTCCCGACCCCTGGTGCAGGAGAAGCTGGGTGAGGTTAGAGTTCCGTTTGTGCAACGTCGGCCTTGGCGTCGGCTTTACACCGCCATGATGTTGTTCATCTCCCATTTCTGTGTGCTCTTGCTGTGATCGCAGTCGGAGAGGAAGACCGTGTGCAGGACTTCCGAGCGATCTAAGCATTTTCCTGTGGGTATGTGCGTGAACCGGTGCAGGTCCTGAAAGATCCATCCAAACACACACGCACAACAAACACAGACCATAATAAGCAATAAGAATTAAAATGGTCAAATAGTGAACATTAAAAGGATGCATCAAGAGTCGGCTTAAGGAAGTGTTTCATTTAAAGTGAAGGTTCAGTCAAACATTTAAGGGCATATAAGGGTATTTCAGCTGGAGCATTAACACACACACAAACTTTGGGGGAGCTTTGAGACCTGTCAGCATGTTAAAGAAAAAGTCCACTGTGAAACCTTTAAAGGATGCATTAGGACAAAATAAAGAGTAAAGAGTGAGTACAAAATGTCCAAACAGGAGAGGTTTCATTTAAAGCAAATGTCTTTCTAGTTAAAAGTTACATATGAACGTAGTCCCTGACTTACGAACGACTTCCGTTCTGGGAGCACGTCCATAAATCCGATTTGTTCATAAGTCTGACAAAGTGAGTCTTATACACCTTTGACACGAATATACAATGTAAATCATACCAATCCACTTGACTAAATCTGTCCCCTTTCCCCACACTGCCATCATGTGGCCAAAAACCATAATTGCACCGACGGAAATTAATCTCATGGTGAAATGCGACAGTGTTGTCTCTGTGCATTTTAATCGTGAGGGGAATCCTGGATGGCATTTTGTTTTTAGAGCTGTTTTCCACTGTATTGGACTGTGAACTCTGTTTTGTTGAGGATTTCTCTCAATTCCGACTCAATTCTGCCGCACCTCCACACACACATGAAAATATACACACTGAAAATATTGTATATTATTGTAAATATTGGTATCTGGTGCACTGCAATGTCTATTTTTTTTGTGCAATACACGTGAGCTACTTCCGTGATGGAACCGTGGTTCGTTCGTATCTGGATATTTTGTAACTCAAATGTTTGTAACTCGAGGACTACCTGTATTATATTTCTTCCAACCAAACACGAACCTAAAAACATTATACTACATTTTCCTCCTAAAAATACATCCAATCTTCACATTTTGCATGATTATGCAGAACAACAGAACACAGTTTTGAGAGAATAAATTCCTTTATTTCTCTATATAATCCCCTGCTACACTACTTCACTTAGCCGTACATTTTACTAGTGACTGGATACCATCAAGGTCTCACAGGAACTACTTGGAGCAAGGTCAGGAAGGTACGGTACGGGGGCGAGGCAATAACTCCCAGCCGAGTTCCTGTAATGTGTAAGTGGTGCAGTGGGCAGTACAAGTTTGCACATTGTCCTGCAACAATAGAATGCCTTTGGTGATCAAACCAGGCCTTTGTGTCCATTAAAGGAAAAGAC
>JAQMYG010000038.1:3955690-3968532 GCA_030014215.1 Clariallabes teugelsi | reverse complement strand
ACTCATTCACACACTACGGGCAATTTGGGAACGCCAATTAGCCTAATCTGCATGTCTTTGGACTGTTGGAGGAAACCGGAGTACCCTGAGGAAACCCGCCAAGCACAGGGAGAACATGCAAACTCCATGCACACAGAGTTGGGAATCAAACCTGGCTGGGAATCGAACCTGGACCCTGGAGGTGCAAGAAAATAGTGCTAACCACTAAGCCACCATGCTGCCAAACCTAATTGCAAAATTGAAAATGACGCGGCCCGCACTTTGCGAAACAGTGCTTATGAGTAAACCCGAGCACAGTGTTTGAGACTACACACCGCTTGCGTGGTTGAATTCGCTCTTCCTGACCATACCACATGATTCCATTACTGAGAAGTTTCAAACACTGGTGATAAAGTCAGAGCTTCCTGTTGCTCACCACTCCGTCCTGTGATGGTTTTCCCCTCAGTGCTAACAGCTTGTGTTTATTACCAAATCCGCTTTGGTCTTTTGGTTTGCTAGATTTCTGCTAATGCGCAGCTTTAATACTAAAACTGATTCACCATGATATAATACATCTCTTGTTCTTTCATGATACTCCTGGTGCTTAACTGGGCCGTGCTGTAAGCCTTAAGCCTTATACTTGTGTGTAGTCTGAATTCCCTGCAACCCAAAGACCGGTCATGTCCTCATTTCCTCAGGACTGATAAGAGTCTGTGCCGAGTGTGCGGTGACTCTAGCGCTGGCATGGTGCTCTCGACTGGCGCATTTAGACCATGATTGAGAGTCAAATCTGATCCAGACACCACGGGCTAAACAGCTTGTTAATTGCAAACACCCACACTGGCGATGACTGAAGCCCAGAATGAAGCCTCAGTCATTTTCTAAAATAAAAAAAAACAAACTCTTTCAGATATGATGCCTCTGCTCATGACTCCATGATGGAAAGTGGTTGGTGCGTACTGATGAAATCCTTCTGCAAGAAGATCTGTTTCCCCAAACATACAGAAGATCATCTGTTATCATGATGTTTCAGAGGTTTCAGTCTCATTCCTGCTGACGTAAAGTCTCATTTGTCAAGTCAGACAGCGACTAATTCATTTGTAAATCATTTGCAGGAGCATTTAAACATTAAGCTATGTGACTCAATAAACAATAAATTATACAGGGCGGTGGTTCTCCAGTGATAAGGTTTAGAATTACTGTTTTAGAACATTAATTTGTTTCAGCTCTGAGATTTGGTTTTGTGATTTTATGGATTTTTATTCATCTTGCTGGTAGTTTATGGATTTTAACATTGAAATAATGATTGAAAATTGGGATGGGCTTTTTATTTTAACAACATTTACACCAAAATAAAAGACATACGTATATGGGATATACTGTATGGAGTCAAATGTTTGTAGACGTTATTCAGGAAGTGGGGAAGTGGGTGAGGTACACCACCCTCCATGGTTTGCAGTAATGAAATAGGACTCTGGGTAAACCTGAAACGAAGAATAACATCATTCTGAAGTGGCCATGATTCGGGAAAGAAACTTTCACAAAGGACTGAATTATTACAACAGTGTCTATTGAAAGGAAATACTGCATATTTTCATTAGGTGACATACTGTAGGTGGAAGGTCTACCTGAGACTTCGTGACTTCGTGGAAGGTCTACCTGAGAATTAATCAGGGTTTAGAGGAAATGACGAGCATTTTTGTTTTCTCGCAAAGAACAAGGACATTCTTTCTCTACAAAGAAAAAAAACACACAAAAGGAAAATGGAACAAAACACAGTGCAATATTTCTTTTAGGCCAAAAAACATCCAAAATGCTTTAGTGAGATCAGTGCTTTGTAGCTATGAAGGGAAGATCCTGATCTGGTGCTCCATCCCGGAATTAGACTTGATCCTGTTGATGTTGTCCTTCCTTGGAACGGAAAGATTTATCAGCCAGGATGCACACACACACACACACACACACACACACACACACACCTGAATCAGATCCAGACTCCAGAGCAGCTTTCAGGGTTTTCAGCAGACACCTGCTATGAATTAGGGGATGAATGTACACATACCGGGGTGTCTATGACTCTAAAACCACGAAGCCTTCTGGTTCTGCTTGTTGTAGATGGACTCGTAGGATCGTCATCAAAACTAACAGCTAAGACAAAGCTGCATTAGTTATTAGTTGTTTAAAAAAAATTTTTTTTAAAGACATTTTAATAAAGAGATTTGATAAATGTTTAAAAAAAAAAAAAAAAAAAGGAAATCAATGATTTGTGCACCTACCTGTGAGGGAGGAAATGAGATTGGGTGTACTGTGATGAAATGACCAGCAGAGGGAGACAAATCTTTACTTTTGAAGAAGGTTAGAAAGCTTATTCTTATCCATAATAAAAGAGGAATTTCCTCAAATAATATGAGGATTATATTTATATAGTGTAAAAAACAATGAACAAAACATTCTTAAGTTATAGAAGAAACCATGTTTGCATAAATGCACGCAAGGGCCGGTATACAAAATGTCAGCAATCAACTGGCAAGGATCAAGTGTCATATCTATTGAGCTTTTTTTTTTTTTTTTTTAAACACATCTCTAATGCACTGTTTATTAAAATTATATAGATAGGACAAAATAACCATTTTCAAAAACCAATTTCTCTGCATAATAATCAGAACTAATGGACAGATGTCTGAGTGAAAGTGTATAACTACGCACACGTTCTCACTTTTTTATTTATTTTTTGCTTTATTTAGAATTTAGACGGTAGGAACTGGGGCAGGAAGGGTATGATTCTTTGTGAAAAAAAAAAAAAAAAAAAAGGAAACACATTTAATCCCGTCTCCATCTCCTTGGGGCAAATCTGATTTCTAGCCATACCCTTGGTAGAGGTAAAACAAAAGTCAATTACACACATAATAATTTATCCTTGCAAAAAATACGACCAAATAAATAGAAATAAATATACAGTTCGAACAAAGCTCCTCAGAACCACGTAGATATGCTGAAACGTCACTTCTGCTCTCCAGTATAGTACAAATCCACCATGCCGTATCGACGGAGCGAGGAGGAACGATATTTAAACGGAGCACTGTAGTTCAGTGTGACTGGGGGCCAAAGTTGAAAAAAACAAACAAACAAAAAAAAACAACAACGAGAGAGAGAGATTTTGAGAGAGGTTGGCTGTGAACAGGTTCTCCTTGACCTGCAAGCCATCTGAGTGTCGCATCAGTCTTCCAGGTTCGGCCCAATCCCAATTCCCTGGCTCGCTCGCCGCCCCCCTTCCTCGCCTGCTCCTGCACTTGTGTGGGCTTTTGGGAGGAGGGGGGTAAATCTACCCCCCCTCGCTAAGGATTCTGGGAGCCAGTCCACTGGCTGGCTGCTTTTTCCGAGGGTCCTAGGAAGTGGTGGCGCTGTTGATTTTGTCCAGAATGGTGATGTTGACTCTCTGGAAGAGCCACTGCTGTGTCGCAGACGCGGGATTGCACTTGTTCATGAAAATCCGCTTATCAGCCGGGCTGCAGTCCATGCAACCGCTGCTCACTAGGTGGTAAAGAGACTTATCCTGCAAACACAAGAGGACACATAGAGGGGAAATTTAATAAATAATAATAATAATAATAATAAAAACCCCCAGATATGCTAAATACATTCATAATCATAAGTAAAGAGGAAGCACAGGGGGGAGGGGGGGGGTTTAATCCTGCTCTTATCTCTCCTTTCCCTTCAGCCAGATTACAGGGATAGACCAGAGGCGCCAAAACTTTTTTTTTTAAATTATTTTTTTAAATTCCTGCTTTACTTCATTTCATGGTTTGAGGTTGGGAGCTTAGAAATCAACCTTGTGAAAAAACTAAGTGAAAGCATCAGTACCCTAGGGCCATTTTAATACGCACGTTTTGGGGGCTCATAAATAATGGAACAAGCGGTCGACAAGCAGCAGCAATTGTTGTTAACAGTGTTAGTTTGTTCCATTATTCATGAGCCTCCAAAATGGAGATACATGTGTGTGTGTGTGTGTGTGTGTGTGTGTATAAAAGTGGCTGTACTTCCTGAAGGGTTAATGCCACACTTTTTTTTGTCAATCCCCTTGAATTAAAGCTGAAAGTCTTGACATTGCTCTTGTTAAACCGTGCATTTGCACCGTCACTGAACTCAACTCTCGAGTCCACTTTGAAAAATCTCCTGCGTCGCGGTCGATGGTCTCCTACTGCCTGGTTTCCCCTTCGTTAGACTTCTTCAGCCGTCTGTGCGCATTGCTCTTGTCAAGTGTGTCATTGGCGTAGCACAGTGGAAGACGATCAGCTGCGACGGAGGAGGGATTTTAAAAGAGGAATTCCAGCGTTCGGTGCAAATGCATGTGTTATGATGGTTGGTTATGCTGAGGAACACACTACCTGAGCAAAAATGGTCACCATTTCAGAAGGGTCAAATTATTTGGGATGCACCAAGCAAAGAAAACAGCTGCGGTGTTTGAAATGACTGGAAATGCGTTAAGATCTCTTCGACACATTATCAAAACCTGGAAGATTAAGTGCTGAACCGTCAACTTTGTGGATGAAATGGGGTCAGAAATAATTCATGCAAGGAATCAACAGTAAAAATCAGAGCTACGTTTAATAGTAGAACTCACGGGATTGGGACTAAACAGCTGTGTGTCCATAAGAAAACCACTTGTTAGTGAGATAGTTTCAGTAAAAACGTTTCGGTTTGCCATGGACAAAGGTTAGACTTTGGATGTTTGGAAAAAGGTTGATGAGTCCAAAGTGATGTTGTGCCTCAGGGTTAAGAAGGGAACCACATGCACCCATCATGCACTGTGTCCGAGCCTCTGTAGACAGTGTGATGATCTGGAGTTGCTTCAGTTGCGCAGGTTTGGACTCAACAATGTTATGAAGTCAGCTGAATGTACTGAATGATATCTATTTTATTATTTCTTCCCCTGATTGTACAGCCATATTCCTGGATTCCTGGATTGTGAGTGTGTGTTTCTACGAGCATGAGGAATCATTTTCACACATGAACTGACCACCACCAGTGTGTGCTGTAATCAAAGCTAAAGGTGACTGAATGAAAGTGTAAAGAGGAAGAGTTACTCTACAAACGTGTGCGATTTGAACGACCTAGAAAAAGTCATGCCGACTTTTGCATTACTTTTGGGACAGCTCTTGTGTTTGTTTATATATAATTTGTCAAAAAAAATGTAAGAATTAACACTTGATTCAGTGGCATTCAAGTTTAGACAGTATTTATACTGAGAAAGAACGAGAGAGAGAGAGAGAGAGAGAGAGAGGACAGACAAACCTAAGCCCACACAAAGTATTCTCTCTCTCTGTGTGTATATATACATGTAAGGAAGTGAGAATATAAAACTCAGACAGAGGAAGGAGAGGTAGGAGAAGTAGGCGAGGAAGACGCCTCGAGGCACGCTCTCTTCTCTTCTCTCCCGGCTGATTTATTGCTCCGTGTGCCTCGGGCTCCACCGCCGCCAGCCTCCAACCTCTGTCCTTTCAAGTGCATATTGCCTTTGTGTGGTGCCGTCATTGACCTATCCTACAGTGACGGTGATTTCTCTAGTCGGGCCCTTTATGCCCTGGGAGAGAGGAAATAGCTGACTGTTCGCTCATATTATCTGGCTGGGAGGCTGGAGGAACACGACCACGGCATCAGCCTCCATCATTTACGGCCGAGCTGTAATGTGCGCTCGGAGCAGAGAGCACGGCTGCAGCGGGTTCCTCGTAATAAAGCATCCACCTGCTCCTGCTCCAAGCCTGCAGCAGCACTGCCACGAAGAGCTTGGTATTACAGAGCCGCACGCATATTTCACATAAAAAGTACTGTACACTGTAGCGCTGCGTGCGCTGTAAAAACTAGATCGCTGGGGTACGTTATTTATCTTTCTACCCCTTAATGCACCCGGTTAATGCACCTCCGTGAAGCGGGAATGGGAAATGTAATTACAGTCCAGCGTTACATAGCTCTGGATTTTTTTTCTTCTTCTATTTTTCCGTGTTGAAATTCACTTGTTTCTCAGGAGAGACTCAATAGTGTCTTTATTACACACACACACACAAAAAAATCCATTCTTACCTTACTCTGGAGTTATATAAAGCTAATCAATAAAAAAAACAAATGTGTGAGTTTGTTGCTGCTTAAAAACTACTGAAGGTTTGTTATGGCTTAACTCTGCTCTGTACAGAAGTGTATTAGTGAGTATATTAACATGTATCATGTTCACACTGGTGGTCATGTTGTTATAGGTAAATAATCAATGATGAGTTAATATGATGAAGCAGTGTTACAGTAACAGTGTGGAAGAGCATACCTCAAAGTTTTAATCCTCTTAAGCCACTATCTTGTTTTGGACAAACCCATTTTATGCGTTTGTTGCATGACACCCACAAAACAAGTTATTCCTGGTCTCTGTTTGCTTCACAGCGGCTCTAAACTTAGGTTCACTTTAGCAGATTCTATTTTTCTTTCATGCAGTTTATAATAGTACAAATGTGTAGCTGGTTATGAAACTGAGAAACACTGTTTCTCTGTCTTACTTACACTTAGAGTCAACTCTCTCTCATGAAGAACGTGTTTTAACACACCTGGTGATGATCTTAATGCCCACAATTTATGGATATTTTTGAGATCTCACTAATATGAGTCACGATGAAGTTTCTGGTGATTTTACACAAGACGTCAAGCGCAATACGGTGATGAGACTCTTAGCTGCAGTAAAACATTTGTGTTAACAAAACGTGTTAAAGAAGGCGGTATGTCCCGCTTTGACCCCTCATATTCACAGGCCGTTTTATCCACTTTCTTGTTCTTTAGTTCCTGTGTCTATAACTGGAACATGCATTTATAGGTTATGTGTGCCAGTGTGTTACCCTGCGGTAGCTCCAGTGCTGGTTGCCCTTCATGCCGTGGCAGTCGTACAGAGTCACAGGGCTGCTTTGAGAGATGGAGTCAAAACACAACTTCCTGGTGTGCAGCGGGTCCCCGGGCCTGATGTCCTCCCTCCAGCCGAAGGTGAAGATCTAAAGACGAGAGCCAGAAAATTTACACACTTGAATATTTGTGAAATCTAAAAAAAAAAAATATATATATATATATATATATATATATATATATTCTGTTACGCGGGCGAACCTTTAATCACATCGCTGATCAACACAAGACTAAGATAAAAGAAGAACACTTTTTTAAAGGTTCCATATTCGACTATTTCTTTAACAAATCAACACAGCTACAGTAAATGAGCTTAATGTTGAGCTACTTAGCAATAACCCAGGAGAGGGGCTCTTCTTCTCTTATACGAGGTCACAAGAGGGGAAAGAAAAAAAAATCTGTCCAGGTTGTTTTTTGCCTCCTATTTTTCTGTTTGTACATGCACACTGGAGAACCTCCTGAATATCTGAGCGTGACTAAAAAACTAAAAGTGAATTTTGCATAATAGGTCCCTGTGGTTTTTATTAGTTCTGATTAAAAATCTACATTTAAAAAAAGTAATTATAATTATTTCACGGTAATTATAAACTTAATTACAAACCTGAAAAAACAAAACAAAAATGGTTAATTTAATTATTGTTAATGGTCTCACACTGATTAATTGCAGTACCATCACGGCCCTCTAGAGTGCTGTAGCCCATACTTTGGAAAACATGGCTGTAGAAGGATTAATCTACAGTAGAGCGCATATCTGAAATACACTTATTATATACAGTATACAGAGAGAGTGCTTTAGTCCACATTATTTCAGTAGAATGTCTGGGTGTGTCTGATAGGCAGCTCAATTAGTTTTACATATGTGTTGTATTTTCAGGCAGATGTTCTACTGTAAATGTGTACGAGTCTTAGACCTTTTTTTTTGGGCTGGTTATTTTGGGTTTTAGTAGACAGTACTCATTAGAGGTTAATGTAATACAAAACAACTTTCACACACAAAAGAGGCCCAAATCTGATCCATTCGCTCGTATTTGTTGATAGCGAAAAATCACCTGAATCTGATTTTTTTTGTGCCTTCTCTGAATATGTTCCTGAATCAGATTCGGGTCTGGAATTCTTGCTCGGCCTGAACAATCAAATCAGAATTCATTCGCGGTTTATTCTATTCCAACTTGACATTCTTCATAATTTCACGCTAGGAAAGATGAAATATGGCAGTGACCGAGGATTTCAGTAGCAGGGTAGTGAGATAACACCTCATTAGTCTTAGCATTTAGGTTGATGCTGCTGTACTAATAAAAGGTGTATATCACAACCGCTCTGTGCTTGAAGACCCTGTGAAAAGAAATAGCTGAACTAATGGATAAACTGTAGGAGAACGCATCACAGGACACATTGTTCCTTTGTGCATGCAGGCTGGTTTAGGTGTGTGATCTGACTAATATCAGTGAAAACATAATATGCACAGCTTAATTAAAAAAAAAAGGTCAGCGAATCAGTTATTGGCCACTTTTACCTGAAGTGTGAATTTATTTTTAGGTTTTTAAACATTTTGAGGTTTCAGGTTGCTGAATAATTTGTCATGTTCTGATTGTTTGTGTTATGATGTATTTCATCATGCACTCTCCAGTAAGTGAATATTCACTCCAGTGTCTCGGTGCCTTCTATTAAATGCTCTATATTCACTTTAGGACAAAAACAAATATGGGCCAAGGTTCTTTTCGCTGCAAGTGAAGAAACACTTCATGTTAATAAACCTGGAGTTTCTTGACAGTCTGTCTATTGCCATTAAAACTTGGCATGTCCTTGTGTGAGATACAGGCTGCACATAGCCTACACTAAACATGCCATTAAAAATACTATAAGTTGCATGATTCTTCAGTCTTGGCATGTTTGTTAACTGCTATTAACTGCCACATTAAAAAAAATATATGCTATGCTAATGCTATTAACTGCCACATTAAAAAAAATATTTTATATATTGATTGATTGTTCTCACCTGCCTGTTTGTACCCCTCATTAGTTTATCCCATTAAACCCTATTTGTTTCTGCATCTTTGCTAAATCTAAGATTTTTTTTCTTCCATTGTCTCAGTATCTACTTTGTTAAACCCATTTTTCCTGCGGACCAAACTCCATTATATATACTGACTACTATGAGCTCACTGTAATAATAGTGAAAATGATATTAAATAAAAATATTGTGAATATACTGTAGAGATATTTATATTTACTCCATTTAAGATCATTTAAAAAAATCTGCCTGGCCAAAAAAAAGTCACTGTTTCACAACGGTCAAATTATTCATCTGCATCAAGTCTGAAATTAAGTAAGAATAAGTTAAAAACTGTTCAATTAATCATTAAAACCTGGAAGGATATTGCTGAACCCTAAACTATGTGTTCAGAAAAAAAAAAATCATAAGATAAAAAAAAATAAGATCATTTCCATACTCTCATCAATGTGATGAGAATTGGGACTAAACAGTTGTGTCCATAAGAAAACCACTTGTAAATCTCGTGTCAGACTCATCAAAAAGAAAAGGCTTCAGTTTGCTAGGAAGCATAAAGATTTGACTTTGGAGCGATGGAAAACGGTCATGTGGTTGATGAGTCTATTCCAGGGCGATGGGCGTGTCAGGGTAAGAAGGGAAAGGAATAAAGCGAACATCATGCACTGTGGCCGCTGTACAAACCTCTGGAGGCAATGTTGTGATCTGGGGTCGCTGCAGTTGCTCAGGTATAGGCTCCGCGACGGTATGTGGCAATAAAATGTAATGAAGTTATCACATCTATGGAGTTTTTCTTCCCTGATGGCAAGGCATTATTTCGGTTCTGGGAGCATGAGGAAACCTTTTTCATACATGAACGGGACATAACATTGTGTTCTATATTCGAAGCTAAAGGTGGCTGATTGAAATCTTAGTGTGCATGACTTTTTCAGTGTAATTACACAAGTGTATTTTTTTATTCTTGATTGTAATTGGTCATATAAATATATAAAAATATATTTCCTTTAACAGCAGTAACATTCACTCTAATCATCAAGAGAGGCTGGTGAGTTTTTATAGTCTAATGTTTAATGTATTAGCAAAATTAGCAATAGAATAAGATCATGACAAGAAAATAATCTACAAGGCTTAATAATCTTATACTAAGTTTATAATTAACTGGCCTATGTTTAAGGAATAGGTAAACTCAAGGTTGTACTGTTGTGCTGATTATTAGCATGGTCGTAGGCATGACGGAGGTCTGGAGGTATCGCAGCCGTGCTGATATTCAGTACAACAGCACGACCTCGTGTGTGATATTACTTTTACACAACAGTTCCTCAAACACCATTTATTATCAACAGATTATTATTTGTTTGTTTATTCATTTTGCTTCACCAGCTTTCATCTTTCCACACCTGGCGGAACAAACAAACTAACTAACTAACTAGTAGAGCTGGTGACCGACAGTTAGTGTAGTTAATAGAGGTGAAAGTACTGGTACTATGTAGCCAAAAGGTGAGGACAATAAACCGTGGAGGAGTTGCACAGTCCTTAGAAACTTAAGAGATTTACTTTATATTTCCACTTATTCTACTTTACAATATCAGCACCATTAACCCGAGTTCTGGGGTTAAATCCCAAATAGCATTAAAAGGAAGCTACTGCACTATGCAGGGTGTACTGTACAATACATTGTCCTACACACTAAGTAGTGCCCTTGATCAGGGGTTAGAGAGGGATTGGGACTTTAGCCTTGTGTTAGAATCTAGTTAGCTTTGCAGCTCGACTTAGGACTAAATAAAACAACATGGAGGCAAATCAGAATGACTTGGTAGCGATTATTACGAAGACAAACTGTTGTTTAGATTGACATAACATTATCAGAGGTGTGTTCTTGCTGAAACTGGATTTGAATGTGGGTTTTGGCAGGCAGCTGCTCTCTCTTCAGTACTGCAGACTGTATAGACCTACTTTCACCCCTGCTGTGACCGACAGTGTAATTAAGCATTATTAGGAAACCTGTGATGCAGCATGATACTTATAGTTAAACGTCCCAATGCTTTTACCGTCTATTATCACCACTCGTGGAAAGCGTCTCGTCCAATCAGATTACTTGGTCGGAACTAACTGTTGTATAAATATATTTTTTTCCTTTTTTTTAATAACGCAGTTATTTAACTTGTATTCTCTTGTACCTCACTCTGATGTTCTCCTGTATGTCTTGCACTCATTTCTAAAGCATAACCGTTCTGAAATCACACAAGAAAACAATTCTCATTCTTATTCTAATCAGGTGCAAATGAGTTTTGCTCCTGGACAGCCATCATCCTACAGCGTTTAGATCTAATCCTAATCTAACTCGGCTCTTCCACTTAATGAGGGTCCTTATATCACAGCCAGGGCTTCAGAGCTGCAGAATTAAGTGGCTGCTATACTGGAGATTAGGTCCTTGTTTCCGAGTTCTGCTCTTAATGGCAGCTTTTAAGCTTTCCGTATAAGGATAAGGTATAATGAGCTACTATAACAGCGGGCTTGTTTAAGCTGCTGCTATGTTTGAGCTGCACAGTTTCAGTAGGAACACAGTGTTTGGCCTACAGGGCTGAAAAGTCAGGATTCAGCAGTAACACAGTGTTTAGGCTAGAGACCTGAGGATTCATGATTCAGCAGTAACACTGTGTTAACAAGGTGTTTGCTGATAGATGGACTGTCTGAATGAGAAGTGCTGCGTCACCTGTTCGTGTGCCCAGGTTCTCTCGGCTCCCTCCTTCAGGCAGCTGTCCAAGCGGAGCTCGGCCCCTGTCGAGCCGTGTTTGGTGTCAATACACAACCCTGACGCTGCGCTGCGGATCTGGACACACAGAAAACACACGTACAGAAAGACTTTTTACATGCATCAGAATAATTAATTACTTTGATAACAAAATGAGATTATTTAATCTTTTTTTATTTTGAGAAAAATATATTTTAAATAAAGAATGAAGTTTTTAAATCACAAAATATCAATACAATTAATACAATTAAATCCGCAATTATATTTCTGCTTATTTAAATATGCAATTTTGTATCAATAACATGTTGGTTGAGATTTAATATTATATTTGATTGTCATTTTTTTTTATGAGTAAAAGCACTGGCAGAGAACTGGAACAATGAACAAAATGTTGAGTTTTGTTGCACACAAAAATGTTTAATTCCAAATAATTGTTGAAGATCATGAGGAATATTGAAAACAATAGAAAATTCGGTTTACAGCACTGTCAGCCTTCTCCTTTACCAGTTTCACTTCGGTAGGCAGGGCCGTATTATATTCCAGGCGTGCACTGTATAACCTGTGTTTGTGCATCACGTGACTGAATATCAGCCCTCGCATGTTTTTAGATTCTCCTTGCTTAATTTCACTCAAAAATAACAGAGTAAGTGCATGATGGCTCCCACATTCAGGCAAACCACTGGAAGGGAAAGCAGGAAGAAGAGGGAAAAAACAAAACAAAACAAACAAACAAACAAAAACGTAGTGATTGGGAAGACAGAAGGTTTCCCTACAAACTAAAGATCCATCCATCTACAATCATAAGCAATATATCTACATATTTGTATGTATCTAGCTATCTATTGTAAGCTAAGTAAGTAAGTTTGTTTCTAGAGGATCTCTCCATTTGTCTTCCTGTTTATGTCATTCCATCCATCCATCCAACAACATTTTAATAGCAATCTAAAGTATATCTATCTATCTATCTATCTATCTATCTATCTGTTTCTATTGAATTTAATTCTATCTATTTGTCTTCCTGTTTAGCGTACATATCTTCCTGCCTATCTAAGCCATCATCTGCCTTTTATTTAATCCATCCATTCTTTAATCCATCTATCTATCTATCTATCTATCTATCTATCTATCTATCCATCCATCCATCCATTTTCCACCACACATTTCAGGCAT
>JAQMYG010000038.1:3916991-3935673 GCA_030014215.1 Clariallabes teugelsi | reverse complement strand
AAAAATATATTGTCATACCAAAGAATAAACTACCCGCCAAAGTGGCTAGTGAGACTAAAGTTATTACCTGCCACAGCCGAATTTTACCCGCATTTGGCGGGTGGGCGGGTGCCAATGTCAAGCCCTGGTGTGCTGATTGTTCTTGAAGGCCATGATGAGGTCAGATCTCAGAAAGTGCTTTCACACCTTTTAATCTGAATCATGATTCTTCTAGTTTGTGTGATGTTTGGTTTGGATTGCTTTCTCACTGAATATAATTAACCAAAAAAAAATTTTTAATAAAAAGTTGGATGAGGAACACTCAGGGTTGGAAACGGCTTCATTCGCTGGTCAGGAGTACAGCGATCACAGGGGCCATTTACATCATTCAAATTAATAAAAATCAGATAAGAACAAAAAATGTAACTAAATATTTATATTGTTCTATAATTTAAAACATGTTGTGTATGCGTTCAGAGTGTGTCATTTCTGTAGCGATGGATCGGCTTGGTTTAGCCGTGTCTATAAATTGACAGACAGGGAGGCAGCAAGCATTTCACACTATTTTCTTTCCCCTTGTTTTTCCACATGTGTACTAGCAAGAAACAAAGAAATATTGTCCTTTATGTTAGATGTCTCATGTCTCCTTTTGATGGTTAACAAAGTTCATAAGTGTATTTTCCCATGTACTGTAATGTAATGTATAACCGTTTTAACCAAGGGTGCCAATAATTCTGGGTCTGATTGAAAAACGCATTAAGGGAGTGTAAGGAACAGAATGAAATGCCTGTATGGCTCAGCCATCAGATAGGGTGTGTTTACTTTTTTTTATGGTGTTGTACTCACCCGGGCCAGGCTCGTTCCTGAGGGCACTTTGTAGGGCACGTACTTCCTGTAGATGTGGCCCACTCTGGAGCAGGGCACGTCATACATACTGCCTCCACACATCCATACCTGAGGGAAAAACAAACACACACACACACACACACACACACACACACACACACACACACACACACAGAGTATATAGCCAGTAATATTTCTTTCAAGCACTGAGAGAGAGAAAGAGATGAGTAAGGCCTGATATTAAGTGAGCTCACTTTTGGGGTCTACTGGAAAAAACCAGTGAGTAAGTTTGTTCTGCAATCATCCATAACACTGTTCCACCATGTTATGTGTCATAAACAAGCGCCATCCTCTCAGGCTCCAATTACACTCCTACTAGGTGACAGCGCAGGAGAGGAGGGGGAAATTCTGCCTTTTTCCTCCAGCTTAGTCTCTACACATCTACCTCTCTCTCTCTCTCTTTCTGAACTGCACATTGTGATGAAGAGAAAGAAATTTTCCCTCAAGCAAGAGAGCTTTCTGATGTGTTTCCTATATAAATAAACAGTATATATAAATAAAAAACAACTAAAGTAAGATTCTGCATCTGTATGGTGGAAGTGTTGTTGGCATTTGACAGACGGGGTCTGAAGGCTCCTCAATTCATCGTCTCTCCCGCTGTGTGAGAGAGAGCAGCATGCCGATATCAAACGCCACGCTGCTCTCTCTCTCCCTCCCGCTGGGGCAGCTACTTAGCGGTCAGGCACACTTCACACGCTCCGTGATGGAACTGTCCTGGACACTGGCATCGCCACGAAATCAAACCCCGCTCCCTTGAGAGTAAACAAGGCAAAGGTGAATAGTTCTCACACAGTCAGTCGCATGGCGCGCGCAGAGGGATGAAGTCAGGGCTCGGGATGTAACGGAATATTATTGGGAGGAATCGCGCGGCATGTTGAAATCCGCCCACGTCCGACAGAAGGACGGCGGTTGGATAAAGACAGCTGACCGGTATATTGGCCGGCGTCAGGCTCGAGCGGTCCAAGTTGGTCCTCGCGCTGCACTCACGCTAAAGCTGAATCACAGCGATAACACATTTCTCACTATTCATTCGATTCGTAAACAAGATCTGCAACCTATCTTTACGTTTATTTTTTGACTCGTGTCATGCTGGAATATGAGCAGTGACAGTAACAATGATAAGAAATAAATACATTTAAAAAAATCTGCCAATTTTTATGAAATAATAATAATAATAATAATATAAAAAAAAAAGGTCCTAATTTAGTTCCTGAAATATTTTTTGCAGTTGCCATGGTTTCCAGACAGCCTGCACTCCAATCCCAAAGTTCAACTGATGCACAGGAGAGGCGCGCCTCATGAAAAAGCAGCCGTGGCAGGTATTTTATCTCTAATAAAAATGAAAAATCCCTCACGCACAAGTCTCTGGTGTGCTGGCCTCACTAATCAAAACCGAATCACCTCAGACGGACAGGAGATCACAGGGTCACAGGGACCAATTAGTTTCAGCGCTGCCTGGAAACGCACCTCTGCAGTAGCCTGCCTTTTTTTCTCTTTTTTTTTATTCCGGACTCTCCGTGTCCCTTTGGCTGTGACACGCAGGAAGGAAAATGACAAAACTCCAGTGTGAGGACTAACCGCGGCTTCGTGGAGCTGTCAGGAATGAGAAATGCTCGTGCGGCGGGACGGAAGCAGTCGGACCTCATCACGCGCAGTATTGCTTTTTAGAGACTTTCTGCTTCGCTGTGGGGCAGAAATGAAAGGGGGGGGGGGGGGGAAGGCGGCAGAAAACTCAAGAAGTCCATCGACAGACAGGAGACAGGAGCGTGTTGATGAAAGACTTTGGAATTGTTCCATTTTTAGCCGGTGTACCCTGATGGAGTACTGCCCCGTATTTTCTGCCCCTGTAATCAATCCTACAGTGTCAAGACTATTCTTGACCCACTTGAGGCAGCTCAACGGGTCAAGTGCTTCCGATGCGGCGCCTCAAACATCTGTATGCGCACAAGTCTGAAGCTCACTTCACAGCTCACTTCAAGCTCACTTCAACAGTGTTCACCACTTTCTTCTGTTTCGAGAACGACTGACTAACGCGGCGTAAAATCACCCTGAGAACACTGTGTCCATTTCCAATTTAATAGATTGTACTTTAACAGAATATCTACTCAGGGAAATATAACTCAATTTAATATCATTTATAGTGATTTATATATAAGAAAAAAAAAATCTTCATCAATTATCATGAAACTCAACATTTATATTGAACTCAAGATTTATATCCCTAATGAAGAAACCAGTGATCAGACATTAGTGTGAAAAAAAAGTAGGTGGAGAAGATTAAAGACAAACTGTACTGAGTATGGTGTTCAGTCTGAGCAGATACACAGGTACAAATCTACTATTCTCCAGAGGTTAAAAGCTAAAACAAGACTAAGACTTGGACCCAACCGTTTTTTTTTTGGGACACATATATCTTCACTGGATGCACGTGGGAACATCTACAGCAGCAGAAAGTGAGTCACATGAGCTGAAGTAGAGCACCGGCTTTGCTTTTGAACTAGCATACGGGTATGTTTTTCATTTTGGCTTAAAATGCTGCTAAAAAAATACTAACCACACCTTTAACATCTCATGCTGGACTTCTGTAAACGTTGGTCATAACTGCACATGTACGAGCACAAGAAAAGTGTTCATTCCATCACCATCGTGCAACAGAGTGGAAAATAAAAGTGCTTACGAACCTAAATCATTATCACTGAAGCACTGGATAACATGCGGTGTTATAATGAAAATAAAAATCTACGATAGAACATCTTAAATATAGTAGTTCATTTCAGTGTTTTATTCTTCTTATACTGCACCAGCTAGATAAGATGTGTCATATATTTTAGATATTTACATTTACATACAAGGTGGCAAGGTGGTGTAGTGGTTAGCACTGTCGCTTCGCGCCTCCGGCGTTGAGGGTTCGGTTCCTGCCTTCGGTCTGCGTGTTTGGAGTTTCCTCCCACAGTCCAAAAACATGCAGATTAGGCTAATTAAACCGGTTAGGGGTCGCCACAGTGGACCATCCAATCCGCACACAACTTGGCACGGGTTTTATGCCCGATGCCCTTCCTGACACAACTCTTTCATTTTTCTAACCATTCCCAAATTCCCTGTGAAGTGGGAATGAACATGTGAGTGTGCGTGTATGAGTGTGTGCCCAGGAAGTACCTCGCACCTTACCCTCAGTCTCCTGGGATAAGCTCCAGGTCCCCGTGACCCTGTATACAGAATAAAGCGGTATAGACGATGGCTTCAGCTCTTTCACCATTTGACATCATGAGGGTGATAGTGTTACATATCACTGCTGGGTCAATGACCTTTTCTCCCTGAACCTCCCTGAATGTTCAACAGCCATGTGTTCGGGCCCCTGCGATGGAGAATTCCGATAGATCGTCCCAAGACAGGGCTCACGATATCGGAGTTAATACTTGATGGGACCAATAACCATGCCATCAGTCAAAGAAACCATGGTCTCAAAAATGTGTGTATGTGTGTGTGTGCGTGAGCGTGTGTAGGTGTGTGTGCTTCAGAATCTCTCACCTTGAAAGAAATCTCGTACTGCTCTCCTCCCCAGATCTCCAGGCCCGTATCGTAGCCTCCCAGCTCCCAGAACCACTGACGGTTCACAGCAAACAGACCTCCGGCCATCACTGGAGACCTACAGAGATGAAGAGAGGACCAACTTGTTCACTACTCGCTCTCTCTCACCCACACACCTCATGATACATTTATAAGGTATAGATTCTGCTGAAGCTCAAGGGCAGTTCAGCTCGACAGAGAAATTCCCTGAAGATCATAAAGAGGGATAGAGTCACTGTATGCCAGAAGGAAAAAAAAAAAAATCAGCGCTTTAAAGTTTGTGAGGAGTTCAGTAGCTTCAGAATCAGAGTTTATAATAGATGGAGGAAGATTCAGAAAAAGAAGTACTGGAATAAAATGTTCTCTCTCTCTCTGTGTGTCAATATAAGATGAACATACTTTGAACCCATTTCTAGACTTGTTACATTTCAGGAAAGCAGCAGACTTTTAAAATCCTCCTATATGCTTAAACATTTACGTTCTTGATTCTGATACTTGATTAACGTAGCTTGATTCTGGAGCGCCCCCTATCTACCCTATCTAGTTCTGGAGCGCCCCCTATCTGCCCTATCTAGTTCTGGAGCGCCCCCTATCTACGTTCTACGTGTCACTCTCGACGCGATAGCGTCCCACATTCATGTGCTAAACAAACGAATACGAATTCATCCATAAGAATTCGATTAAATGTAATGGCGTGAGCATTATATTCTTCACCCCAGGTTTTAAAAACTTCAATTCAAAGTTTTAACAGCAGGACTGAATTGTGTGTGTCAGTGTGTAGTGCAGAATGGTAACATCGATGCAGTAGGTCAAATCTAATATTGATCTGAAAACTGTAACTAGGTTGGCTTCTGGAAACGAGTACACAGGGGACTGTATTTATATTCTGATATACATCGATCAGCCATAACATCATAACCGCCCATCTAATATTGAGTAGGTCCCATTTTCCACTAAAACATGATGCACTGAGTGTTCTGACACCTTTTTATTGCAACCAGGGTTAACCTTTTCAGCAATTTGAGCTCTTCTACTGGACCAGCCTTCGCTCTCCATTTACATCAATGAGCCTCGGCCACCTGTGATCCTGTCGCCAGGGGTTTTCCTTCCTTGGATCACTTGTGGTATGTCCTGACCACTGCAGACCTGGAACATCCCACAAGAGCTGCAGTTTTGGAGTTGCTCTGCCATTACATCGTCTATGGACAGGGTGCCAATCCAATCAGAGATGGGAATCGAGTCTGGCCGGGAATCGAACCCGGACCCTGGAGGTGCAAGGCGACCTCTACACCACTACACCACAGTGCCACCTTCTCACAGTAGCTACAGTTACCGTATCTCATTGCAATGGAGCCTGGTACTGGATGAGATATATTAGGGAGAATATTGAAGTCGATGTGGGTGAAACATAAAAACGAGAACATATAAGGGGTAACTTTGACAAGAGCCGTATTGTGATTTCTAGAGGACTGGGTCAGAGCAACTCCAAGACTGCAGCTCTTATGGGATGTTCGCAGACTGCAGTGGTCAGGACATACCAAAAGTGATCCATGGAAGGAAAAGCAGTGAACCAAAGCGAGAGCCATGGACGGCCAAGACTCACTGATGCATGTGGGGTAGTGAAGGTTGGCGTGTGTAGTCCCACCAAATAGAAGAGCTACTGTAGCACAAATTGCTGAAAATCACATATCATACTGAAACTGCAGTCATTTGTATGCTTTTTATTTTTTTTTACTTTGTCCCCCCTTGTGTTTCAGGTTGTGGAGAGGCAGAGGCGGTCTCAGGGGCGTGAGCATGAACAGGTCCGTCTGACATATGGGTCACTTTGTTTATGTACAATTACTCACCGCGGCTCACACGATGCTCTGAACGATGCGCCAGGATGAGCATATGTGAGGAGCACGAAACGCAGCTCGCCGAATTGCATCTAACATTAACCTTCATTTACTAAAAGACCTCATGCAACCTGGTAGATCATCCAACAACCGCGCTCGGCGTTAATAATTTGTGAGAGTGAAAATAGGAAGGGGGGAAAAAAAATGCCGGTGGAAATGTTGAGCCATTAAGTTGTTTAAAAATCTCAGGATGAAAGAGAGAAACGCAGGATAAAGAAGTTAATAAATAAAGTTTTCATCCGTTAAATACTCTCGTGTCAGAGCATGTAATTAATACGACTGATGTAGCAGCTCAGGACTGGCGTGTTGTCATGAAAAGCTGACTGTGAACAGAATACGCTGTAATTAAACCGGATTTCATTTTTCTCCTGTTTAACTCCAGCTTCCATTGCTTTAGAAATTGAGTAGTGATGAAAAGGAGATGATTTCTTTTATTTTTTATTTCGTAAATACTGTAGATGTAGCCATATGAGCAGGGTTGCCAGATCTGTGTTTATGAACAAGCAGCGTTAATACCAAAAATGAAAAGTGTATGTAATCTTAAAAAAAAAAAGAAATAAATAAATACTGGTGGTTTATAAATAGCCTTGATGCTGGGAGAAAATCATACGGACTGCCTACACAAGAACAACACACATGCTGTTAAAAATTAATAAATAAATAAAATGAATAGATATATGGCGTGCCTTGTGGTGGTGCTAAGGCTTGAGCGAAAAAACGCACGAGGAACAAATTTTAGCAGAAAACACAGCCTAATTGCACATCAAACAGGAGGAAATAACAGTACATCAGGTTTAGTGTGTCTGCTCGCCTCCGTCCCATCCATCAGTGGAAAGGCATGAGTGCAGGAGTGCTGCTGAGCAAATTAGCCGGGTAGCGGACCAATCTTTCCACTGATGATGTGCTGCGTTAATGATCTTCCTTTCTGTCCGTTTTTTTTTTTCACTATGTGGATTTTTGCAGAGGAAATACAGAACCGAGACAGAAATGACCAAAGATACTGCAGGTCCACTGCTTTCCTGATTGGATCTGCTGGTAAAATGTCGGAGTACGCAGAGGAAACCCTATAGGGACATACATAAATTTGAGATATGTGCCATAAGCATCAATCAGCTACCTGTATAACATTGGTGCAAAAAAACATCACATGCACCATTAAATAACTTTTACATTTACTTCAAGGCGACAAAGAGAGAGAAAGAGAGCGAGGGCTATCATGAGTTTTCCTCTGAGACACGCGACGCCTTTTTGAACCGCCCATGTGGAAGGAAAAGCATGAACGGCTGATTAGTGTCGCTTGCTGTGAGAGTGCAAATACGCCACCTCTCTTCACTGACAGCAAGGCCAATCTGCTCCCTATACTTCTGGTTATAGAGGATTCAAACTTACGATCTTCAGGATTATAGAGCGAACGCACGATCGGCATGTAGTCAGTTACATGGGGATTAATCACTCACCAGTAGGGGTGCTGTAGAGAAGGGGGAAAGTATGGACTATTCCAGACGCTCCTGAGATACAGACGTGTCTTAAAAATGCTACGGCAATAAAAAAAGAGGTTGGCTTTGTCAAGGTTCAGGGTCCAGGATATTATATAAAAGATTAATATCCAGTTGCATCTTTAGTGCAAATAAAAAATGTAATCTGTGGCTCTTGATATTTTTGTATGAAAAAAAAATCTCTATTCGAAACAGAAAGGAGGACAAGTGAAGTGCAAATAAGTAATCAGAGTAAACAGAAAGTAAAACACAGTACTAAAGTGCAGCACCAAGGTTTAACAGGTGCAACTATAGCATGCAGAGTCCCTCTGTGTGTCACTCTGTCTCTCTCTCACTATGTTCACTCTATAATCCATCAAACTTAGTACCCTTGTAAGATGTGGCGGCTTAAAGAAATTAACTGTAAGGAGAAAAAGCAACAAATACACACAGAAGGAAAGAGGGAAAGAGAGAGAGAGAGAGAGAGAAAGAAAAAAAGAGAAAATAAACAAGAAAGTGTGAAAATGACAGCCAAACAGGATGGACAGGACGGCGCCAAAATCAATTTGCTCTCGTGTAATACCCGCCGCTCCGCTTCCCTCCGATTTAATAAGGCGCTGAAATATAGCAGTCGACTCAATTAAGCTTGCTAATGAAGGAGCAAACACTTCACTGGCGAAACGATCCGAGCATTCCCCTCCCCACTTCCAGCACTCGTGCCAATAAGAGGAGACGCAGAAGCGGAAGCGGATTTGTGGGAGCTTTGTAAAGCGAGACGCGGAGGGGAGGGGAAGCTCGCTGCCAGTTTTTTTGGCTCTGGGAGCGTGTTTGATCAACTGAGCTTCTGGACAACACATTGTCATGCATGAGAGGAGATTCAGGACAGCAACATGCAGAGGCAACATGGGTGGAAACATGGAAAAGTACCATGGCTTACCAGGGACAGATCAGTATTGCATTAGTGTTTTTTCAGATTAGTATTGATCAATCGAGGATATCATAGAAGGCATCATGCTTTCCTGGTTGAAACAAGTGAAAAGTGTGCGTTTATAAATTTAGCCTCTAGCAAGTTGATTTTCAATTAAGCGCATTAGCTCTATTAGTTAGCAAGCATTGAGTAGGGTTTTGTTGTTTAACTTTCACATTTCACACTTAATGAATGCATCAAACTATCGAAAACAATGTACTGAGGAGCTGCTTTGTGGCTCACGACAAACCTTACGCTTCATAAAGTTTCATGTTTTCTTCATGTTGCATGGTCAGGTTACTTCTTCTAGCGTAGGAAGATGATGTGGTTCTTATCGATGCTTTCTCGAGCACGCCTCGCAGTCGGCTTCGCTTGGACTGAACCGCGAATTATGCAGATTGCCTATTATTTCCTGTTCTGTAAAGCAACAATGTCACTATCTATCAGATATTGTTATCTCTAACGTTTGGGTAAATGAGGATGGTTCTGCAGCGATATCCATTATCGCTAGTAAAATTCGCCCGGAGATTCCAGCATAATATTTTCAGTGGAGGCATTAAATTTCTGCTGCAAATTTAAAAAAACTCCACTGGACCTTCCGGACCTTGGAGGATAAGACGAGCAAATCTGAACACATGATCATAAGTGTTGCTGGAACAAGAAGAAGAAGAAGAAGAAAAAAAACTACCACTTAGAAAAACTTCTACAAAAAACCCGGATCCTCCAGGGGAAAAAATCTTAATTACCCGAACCGGAGAACGGTTAATGATGCAATCAGAGGAGTGGGCGGGGCTGTGAACCCCAAGCCGCGTGATTGGAGTAGCAGATCGGCATGCGCTTTGTTTCCAGGGAGATCTGATGAGGCGTCGAGTTGGCTCGAGTCCTTGAGGGAGTTCGAGAGCTCTCCAATGCCTCCGTCTGCGTTGTGCCGAGGGCCGGCGTGTTTTGTGTATTTGTGTGCGCCGTATCTGCGTCTGTCAATCTCATTTTGTGTCCGAGTGGGAGGAGAACGTGAGCTTTAATAAGGCGGCGTGTGGGAAAAACAAAGTGGCGGTGCTCGTATTGATTGGCTAATTAGACAGAGATCTGCAGGGAGCGTGTAGCTCAATGGGAGGTGTGTGTACGTGCATACGTGTGTGTGTGTGTGAGAGAGAGAGAGAGAGAGGAAAGGATGAGGACAGGCTGCTGAATGAAGCGCTGCAGCCTCTGATTGCGGGTGTTCTGCATCAGCGGAGCATGAACTCGGGTCGAAATCCCTCAGCGCCCTGACGTGAACATGACAAGGTGAACTATTTCTGTTAGAAACCTCACAACATACAACAGGCTATAAATCACACACACACACACACACACACACACTTTCTTGGCTCTTTTACCTCCTCCACACGAGCTAACTGATTAATTCAGCTCCAAAGCAGAAGTGACCAAGACACATCTTATCGCTGTGTGTGTTTAGAGGAACGGACACACAAACAGAAAGACAGAGAGAGAGAGACAGACTCTAACAGTCATTACCGTACAGAAGTGTGTGCACATTTGTAATGGAAAATATCAGCAGCATTTATTTCCCCCTAATCGATCAATCCAGAGCGCGAGATAACAGCACTTTCACCAGATATTAATTCAAATTATTCGCAGGGATGACATTTCCATTGACTTGAAAGATGCTGGAGCTTAGACAAGACTTGGCATTTAGGCAAACGCCGAGCTGGGCTAATGAAAAGCACTGCTGCGTTGTTGTGTGTGTGCGGATGTGCCACGTTAATATAATGCAGCTCCTCAGCTAGTTAGACAAACACACCAGGGCTGTTATCAGAGATCTGGTTCATTTCCGCAGAAGTTCCAGAGGAAAAAGTTAACAGGAGAAAAAGTTACTCTAATGAGCTCAAAAGTGTTGAAAAGTTCAGCAAATTTCCTCCTGTGTTTATGAGAGAGAGAGAGAGAGAGAGAGAAAGACCGGCTGTTTTTCCAACACCTCCCTTGTGCGCAGTATTTGTAGCCCTGCACCTTCACCTCCTCACCTCTTTCACCAGCCCTGACGATCATCAATACTTACCTCCCTCGAATCTTTTAGATAAAAGTAAAATAAAACTTTCCTCCCTCAAACCAGAGCCCATACTAATCAATACGAGTCTTTACGCCAGATGAAGAATAAATCATTTTTAAGCTTCTATTCTTCCAGGTCTGTCAAATCTTTATCAATAAAATAACTATTTTAATAAAACATTCCGTGATCATTCATTTAAAAAAAATTAAGTTTGCTTTACGAGCAAGAAATAATTTAGAATTTTCGATTAAATATCTTTTTAATTCTTTATTCATCTTCTGTAAGTGCCTGGATCTGGTGCCAACACCAAATTAAAGAGGCCTCTTAGCAATAGCAATAGAACGAACATCTCTATTCCTATGGTAACGCTATTGAACGATTGCGCTAAAGCTCCTGTAAAGAAAACTTCGTAAATATTTGCGAAATAACACGAAACCATGGCAACTGCAAGGCAACATTAAACTATTGCAAAGTAACACAAAAACGATTGTGAAGTAACACCAAATTATTGTGAGGTAACACTAAACGATTGCGAGGGAACACTAACTATTCCAACACTGAACGATCGTTACTGAGGAGAATGAGTTCAGCGAGCTAATCGCTAATCAGAGCGGCATCGTAGCAAAACATCTTCTTCTGAACACACATTCGGTATATCACAACAGAAAGAAAGTGCCACCTTGTGGTGTTATTTGGTACTACAGTGTAGCCACATCTGACTGGCTCTCCTCGGTTTTAGACGGATTCCATAAACTGATATATATATATTTTTTATTAATAAAGCTTCAAGCTTTATATAATATATATATTCTATGTTGTGTCAAGTATTCGCTGAGTTTCAGTTCAGTTCAGCGACGTGTTTCAGAAAGATATTCGACGAGACTGAGACGGCTGAAAGCGCACCATGTTTATTTTCTCAATTTTTACAAAAGCACGTTTTCTTGATATTCTGTGTATATGCAACTAAAGGTAGACACCTTCACAGATTCAAATGATGTGTACGATCAAAAATAATGAGAATGAAATTAAATTCGCTGTTATCAGAAAAAAAAGCAAGTTAAACCGTCTGCGAGACGGCAAACCCCAGAGTTATAACCCTCCCAGATTCAATTATTTGTCACATGTACCTTACAGCACAGTGAATAATTTTTTTCACATATCCCAGTAAGGAATCTGGGGTAAGAGCACAAGGTCAACCAGAATACAGCGGCCCTGGAGCAGATAGGGTTAGAAACATTGCGCAAGAGCTCAACAGTGGCAGTTCTGGTGCTCGAACCCCCGAACTTCTGATGAGTAACCCTGAGCCTTAACCGTTTTAGTCAGCACTGCCCCTTATATGGGTTTACACGTTTCAGTTTCTGAATTAATAGTAATAAAAGGAGAGCAATCAGTCAATAAACAGCAGTGGAGTGTAGACTGTAGGGCCCTTTAAATGTTTCAAAACTAGGTGTGTGATACTGTTAATGGCGTCCTCTATACCACGCCCTTGTATATACGCCAATACACATCATTTTTTTCCAAACAATAACTTAATCACAACTGACATGAGTGCAATTGGTTACAGTTGGATGAGGAATCTTGGACACAGGAATAATAGTAGCAGAGAGAGGGAAGGGTATGTGTGTCCAGAGACTGCTGAAAAATAGGACACCAGGCTGTAGTTACTTCCTCTGTAAAAGTCTTTAAAAGCTGTGTGGAGCTTCATTCAGGTCTCATATATTTCCTCAAGCAGACTGTTTTAAAGAGAGACTGAATGTGATCTGGGTCAAATAATAGTTTATCCCTGATTGCAGCTCCTTCTCACACACAAGGTCTCAAATCGTGAGTAAGAGTTACTCCGTTCATTAGCAATCTGTAAATCACCTGCAGTAGTTAAATGCTTTTTTGCTGGTGTCATGTTAAAGATGGATTTAATAGAGTTCCACATCCTTTTGGGATTTAACTTATTAAAAGTTTCTTCTAAAAAGTTCTTTCTGTCGTTTTCTGGCTGCTCTCGGTAATCGCTTCAGTTTGCTTTGTGCACAGTTTAGTGCCTCACGGTTCCTTGTTTGTAAAAGCCCCTTTCTTTTTGTTAACACATTCTTTAATTCCCTTTGTTATGTTAGGATTTGTAGTTTGACTAAATAATAACCTCATTTTTAGGAACTACACTGTCTGTGCTGAAAATTTATGTAGTCAGTTATTGTCTCAGCAGCTGTATTTATATCCTCATTATGGGAAATCTTGCAGCCTGTACAAGGAAAACTCTACATTGACCTCTGACCCCACAGATACCGCTTGGGTCTTTGGTTTGGTTTAAGACACACTTACATTAAATGAATTAAATGAAGAAGACCTACCAGTGTAGGCACCTTTAACATTACCGTAACATTTATCCAGTCTTTTATTATCACATTTGGGGCATTTAACATATTCTTCCAGGTTCGATTCCTGTGTGTATAGAGTTTGCAGGTTCTCCCCGTGCTTGGTGGGTTTTCTCCTTGCACTCTGGTTTCCTCCCACAGTCCAAAGACTTGCAGATTAGGCTATTGGTGTTCACAAATTGCCCGTAGTGTGTGTGTGTGTATGTCTGTGTGAGATGAATGAGAGTAAGTAATAATAGTAAACTCACCCAAAATAAAACCAGGATCTCCGGGATTATGCTCAAGTGGTTGTTGTTGTTGTTGTTCTATACAGTTTGGATGTATAATTACTGTACAGTAGCAGCTCTGACTGCATTACTGCCGGCTAGAACTACACAGGCGGACATAAATATTCCCAAACTCCCTGGGCAGACCTAAAGGTCACAAACGTAAGCACAACCTTTCAATATCAGAGGTATCTCTCACCATGATCTTTCTCCACCGGTCGTCGTTCACAAACACACAGATGCCCCCCACCTCGGGTTTTTCCCGATGCTGTGCTTCTATCTGCCTGAAAGAGAAAGAGTGAAGCCCTCTACCTCCATTTGAGAGCTTTGATGCCCGTACGAAGCCCCGTTTCTGTCAAACAAACTTTGGCACAGGTCCAGATCCAGTTTTATTAAACAACGATCTAATATCGCTCACTAACACAGCCGGCAAAGGAGGCATGTCGTACAGTGTCCGAAATCGCCGTCAAACGCTCCCTGTTGATCCTGACCTCCACCGCGGTCTGCTTGCAGCCGGCTATAATCTCATTGCCTCCGGCAGATCTACTGGTGTATTGGATCCACAAGAACGCGGTGATAAGAGGGTATCTCCAGTATAAGATTGGCTCGGGACCTTTCTGCTTGGAGTTACATGATATAGTTCACTCTGTTTTACTGGGTACACAATGACAAGCAGGGAAAAACAAACAGGGCTGTCATTCAGGTGAGCGTTCAAACACTGTGAGCTGGCAAAAACTAACTTTATCACATTAAAAGAAATAATAATAGTAATAATAAGAACAAAAATTATGAACCTTAAAGACACAAGAAGACCAATTAATTAAAAGAAAGACAGGCTTGCAACATGAGCCTGTGTCTCCAGCAGAGCAGTGGCACCGGAGAGGTGGCAAAGGCACTAGTAAAAAATGCTTTTGTTTTGTATTTTTTTTCTACTTACGATAATCACGAGTTATATTCGTGACAATATCTTGTGTAGAAAGGTAGAATGCTTGAAATATTGTAGGAAGTTCGTCTTTAGCACGTCCACTTTTGGCTTTAATGATAGCACGCACTCGCGCTGGCACGGACACCGCAAGTTCGCATAAAACCTTAAAATCTATTCAAGTCAAATCTATCAGAGTGTCACCTGAACATGCACTTCAACAGATCGGATTAGACAAAGAGAAAAAATCTGATCTTTCGTAAAAACATGGTCAATATCAGACATTTACATTAATATTACATTTAATAGGCATCTAGAAATAGTATAGAGTCTTGATTATTAAATATTTCAGATGCTGAACCTATACTGTCTATCTTTTAAATATTTCAGAATTCTAAGATATTCTGATTATTTTAATTGTTTTAAATGAAAAACAACAACAAGAAAAAAAATCCCAGATTTTCCATGCAGTCTAGACTTTTGTTCTCACTTGCATCTACAATAAAGTGATTACATTGTAACCCTTGTAGGACTTAATAAAATAATTTTGATCTACTAGTCATAATTTTACAAATCTTAAGCCAGTGTCTTCACTCACTCACTCACTCAATCATCGTCTACACCGCTTTGTCCTGTGTACAGGTTCATGGGGGCCTGGAGTCTATCCTAGGAGACTTAGGGCACGAAGCGGTGTACACCAGTGCCAATCCATTGCAGGGCACACACACACACACACACACACACACACACACACACACACACACACTAAAGGCAATTTGGGAACGACAGTTAGCCTTATCTGCATGTCTTTCGACTGTGGGAGGAAACCGGAGTGCCTGGAGGAAACCCGCCAAGCACAGGGAGAACATGCAAACAGACCCTGAGACAGGAATCGAACCCTGACCCTGGAGGTGCAACAGTGTCTACAGACAGGCTGAATAATCTCATATTTCGTTCATACTGTTAAACAAATTTGTCCATATTTACTTGCTCAGATATTTGTTTTTATTTATTTTTAGAATAATCTCTGGATGAGACTCCGGTCCATCACAGGGCATCATGGGAAGTGAAAGGACACTGGAAAACCCAGAGGAAACCCTTATGAGGAATGTGTGAAAGCCAACACAGTCAATTACCCGAGCTTAGGATCGAACTCTGGTGCAGCGAGGCGGCAATGCTTTTACCTCATAATTGCTTTTGACATAGTTCACGTATAACCATCAAGCCAATACAGCCCATTAAACTGATAGAGTGGGGGAGAGAGAGAGAGAGAGAGAGAGAGAGACAGAAAGAGAGATAAATGTGTTACGGGGTGCAGGTTACAGGGCAGCCTGGGTATGTGTGTTTCTTGTCTCAGTGTGTCCTTATGTGCATGTGTGTGTGTGTTTGCCCTCTAGTGCAGCCAGCTCTCCATTAAAATGTCTCTTTACTTCTAGCGTGGACTAATACAATTAATCACAAGCTCACTGGAGAGAGAGAGAGAGAGAGAGAGAGAGAGAGAACCACAAAATCCGTCACCATCCATCCTCAGGCTGTCCACACACATTCACAACATGGCCAATAGCGGCTGCTAAACAATCAGAAGGTTCTCTCTCTCTTTCTCTCTCTCTCTGTCGATCAGTCTCTTCCTCTCTCTCCATCATGATAACACAGTCTGCCACACAGATGCCACTCACAATCTGCATTCGAAACTAAGCTTCTGAAATCCAATTAACTTTCCCACAAATGCAACATTTATGAGGCTTAAATGTCTTTGAAGAATGAAGAAGATGTGAGCGAGGGACATCTCTCTCTCTCTCTCTGTCTGTTTTTCCTCCTTACATTTCCATAAATATGAACCGCTCTGTTTGCTCCAGTCTCGGGCAAATTCAGCAGGAAAATTTCCATTCCCAGTATGAAAGAGCTCCATTTGGCGGAGTCCAATCTCCGGAGAACGAGGGGAGGGATCGGGAGGACTGGAATAATCGATGCTTTCTCCGTCCCGCTGCAGAGTTCTGTATTAAAGCGGTTAAAGTCGCCCGTAGCAGGGGGGGATTAGGAGGAGGTTTGCGGCAGGAAACCATTTGCATTGCACATCCATACAGCCAAGGTCAGCATGTGTGGAAGGACAGGAGGAGAAAGGTGGAAAGAGTGACACACACACACACACGTACACAAGAAAGAGAAAGATGTGCACTCTGACACACTAATGAGTCACCATCTTCCTGCTGTCATCTTTTTTTCTTTCCCTCTATAATCCCTTTACGCATGTCAAGAGAAACTTTATACATGTGCATGTAACTAGATTTCTGTGTACACGAACAGACAAGAGCACTTCAAGACCATGAATCACCGCTAAAGCACATGCACGCCCACACACACACACACACAACACACATCCATTATTCATCCGCCTCACAGCCACAAATGCCCTGTTTCGGAGCGACCGTATTAATCAACAAATGACCAATAAAGCTGGTGGAAAGAGCGAAATGGGTTCGGGACGTAATCCCGTCCTCAGCGTCGCCTTGGCACAATGGTCAAGCTGGTTATGATGCGGAGCGACAGGGATTTCTTTTGTCTCGTTCGAAGAAAGGTGGTGGTGGGGGGGGGGGGGTGATGTGGGGGAAATGATGAGGGGCTGATGATATTACCCCGGCTAAGGACGGGAACGCGGCGGGAAGCTGATGAGGAGGTTAATAGGATGCAGGACTGAAGCCGAAGCTTGTTAGGGAGCAGACATTAATACCACTACACCCGACTTCTTTTCTCATCCCCTTTTCTTCCTTTTTTCTTCCCACTTTGCACATATGAGCACTGATCCTGAAAGAAGTGTCTCTTTCATCTTGTAAGAGACGGTAAGATCTGTATTAGTGAATTTCCCACGTGACGAGGTAGGCCCGGGCACTCACACTTCCACAAAGTGTTCACACGGAGCCGTGATGAAGCAGGTGAGCACACAGAGCTTGTTACTCTTTTTTTTCCTGGATCTCTAAGTGTCTATTTATTTATTTTTTTTGTAATTCTTTTCAAGTTCATCTATCGTATAAACACCGGTGTAAATACGTATACAGTTCCCACACTACTCTTTCATTTACGTGATTTACGTAATGGGATTTAATCGGTCAGAAGGTGTGCATTACTTTTGTATAATAGCGTAGGTCATTCAAATAAAACATTGTTTCCATATTTACAGATCTTGTAAGAGATAATACAGTTAATTTTTGAAACAATATGAAACATAAAGGAAGCATTACAGCGTTAAGAGATGCGTGACATGAGATACACACGCTGTGTGCGGGAAGCTGTTGTGTCTGACCAAGTCTCTGATTGAAATTCCAAACCCTGTTAGAAAATAAACATTAATTGGCAACCAAATTAAGGGTAACATTTTGTTGGTTCATGGTTCACGAACAGACAAGAACAAGTCCCCTACATACGAACGAGTTCAGTTCCGAGAGCTCCTTCATAAGTCCAATTTGTTCGTAAGTCCAACAAACATTGTCTAGGTACTAGGATGCTGAAACAATTGGCTATGCACAGTGAATTAAAGTACAGCGTTCTTTAGAATCGTGCAAATGGTTGAATAATTCGTGTTTAAAGAACAAGCAATGTCTGCCACCTTTTCAATAAAAAAATAGATGCTTGGCTAATTCTGGTACATTTACAGATATGTAAATTAATGTACAATGTCCCTGTCAAATAACCTAACAAATAAATAAATCACGTGCAAGGGATAACATTAAAAGTTCATCGAAAAGTTCGTAACTCAAGTGTGTGTATGTAGGGGACTTACTGTACAGTATTTTGAAAAAGGTGTTTTGGGTAACAGTATAACAACATTTTATCCAGGTCATTTTAATTTTTTAAAAACAATGTTGTCCAGACAGTTCTTTTAATCTCGTTCATCAAAATGAATAAATCTTTTTTTGAGTCATTTAGTTCATTTCGTTCTTTTGATCAGAAATAAAATTACATCTTACATTTTCAATAAACAGACCCCCAACACGTCTACATACACACATTTTGGCTATAGTTCCAGAAATGAAAATATTACAATGCAGCTACGGACATATTATGATAAACAGACTGAGCAGCTCACCTCTCATATCTTCTGGTCCGAGTCGTTCGTTCTTTTATGCTATTTGGACTAGAAGACTCATGAGAAGAACAGCTCAATTCTGTTTCCTGTGTACTGCACCGCATAGCGTCTATGGGAGTCATGTGACAAAAGAACGAACGATTTGGACCAAAAGACTCAAAGGTAGGCGGCACGGTGGTGTAGTGGTTAGCACTGTCGCCTTGCACCTCCAGGG
>JAQMYG010000038.1:3903891-3914954 GCA_030014215.1 Clariallabes teugelsi | reverse complement strand
CCCCCCCCCCCCCCCCCCCCCCCCCCCCTCTGCTGGCTGCGTAGCTCTTCTGTTTCCTGAGGCATGTGGCTCAGCGGTAGCTCATCTACATAGACGCTGAAAATTCTTCTGATTTCGACAATGCTAGTGATCGAGGCAGAGGGTAATTTTTTCAGCATCGGTTGTTCATCAGATGTAGAAAAATCATAGATTTGAAGATGAGGGAGGGTTACAATGCTCTCCTTCTTCACTCTCATACAGTACACACAGTACACGCTGCATGCGCAGAATACAGTATTATCAGCTCCAGGTGGTGGTGTGTAGGCTATGAGAGCTGGTTTCATGGCTTCAGATTAAATAAATAAATAAATAAATAAATGAATGAATGAATAAAAAGCCCAGGTTTGGCTGTGACAGTGCAGGAAAAGGTCAGGAAAATGTCTGGAGTTATTTCTGAAATCCACTACAAAAAAATAAAATAAATAAAAATAAAGTGTGTGTGAATGCACAGGGGGAAAGGTTTGCGTGGGATGCTGATTCGTTCTGAAAAGGAAAGAGACGGAGAGATACAGTAGACATGGACCGAGGAGCTGAGGTTTGAGTTGGTTGAGATGTGTGTGTGTGTGTGTGTTAACTGCTGCTACATGCTGAGCCATACAGGCAGCCTGGTGTGAGACAAAAAGGAGAGACATTGAGGACATCCATTTCTCTCTCTCTCTCTCTCTCTCTCTCTCTCATGCATGAGCTCCTCCTTTACGTCCTGCTGATTCTCGCTCTTATCCATTTTTCTCCTCCGGGCCATAATGAACAACATCGCCAGCTATTCGGTCGCCATTATTGTCCCTATGAACAATAGGGCTCTCTATATTGATTTTGTGTTTTCCCTCAGCGTCGATTTTTCTCCCGTTCGCTCTTTGCATGAAGACGACTGAAAGCCGGTGAACCGCGGAAAACCCCCTCGCCGCTGGTAAAGGTGAATCTGCGTGCCCTTGATCGATCATCCTGCACAACGCGCGCTTCCCGAGTTCAGGCTTATAATAATTAAAGAAGGCCCGGTTTCAGTCATCACTCCTTACAAACATGTGCTCCTCATGATCATTAACATTAACGATTTTTTTTTTATTCTGAGCTTCAAAGCAACCGCGTTTCCCAGAAGAAGAAGAAAGGGAGCTTGCTTTTACACTGCTTCCTTGTAATCGAGCTAATTGGACAACACTCCGTTCTGCTTTTCATGAGCCAAGAATGACAGATGGAGACAGAACCCAAAGAGTGCTCAACAATTTGTGAAGCTGCGAGCACCACTCTTTCTCGGAGAACGGTGGTCCCCTGGCTGGAGACGTGATTCGGCGATGAGAAGATGAATAGGAAGAGAATAGAGGAAGTGTTTTATCTCCTTTACAGGCTTGCTCGTTCCTTCCGGGGTTTGGAGAGGAGAGCTGCGCAAAAAGGAAAAAAAAATGATGCCTTACCGAGTGTAAATATCGTCAATCCTGGACAGAAATGTGATATTTATCTCTTTTTATGGGAGATGTTTTCTCACCTGAAGCATAAACTCTTATCTCGGCGCTAACACGCTTGTACTGGGTGCATGAATTGCACGCGTGTACAAAAGTGGGCCGATTGTTTATGCTGAGAGACAACACAAGGACAAATGGTAGACTTGGCCATACTGTGCACCTGTGTCCGTGATGGGGCTGAATTCTGGAAAACAGCCACGGTTTTAAAATATATTTCAGCACAACGACAAGGAAATGTTTTATCTACTATTTAACTGTTCCTTGGCTGTTCTCCCAACAGATATCGTACTGTGTAACGAACGCAACGGGAAACATAGTCACTCTGATGAGCGCCAAGTCCCAATGAGTGTGTTACTCAACGCACTCATTGACATGCTTTGATCGAGCTCTTGGATGTAGCTTCTGATCAGATATCAGCTCTCGAAAAAAAAACGAAGCAGACTTTTAGATTAAAATGTAAGACATTTACCTCTTTACTGATATTCATGCAAAAAGATTCGGCGGGAATTTTTCCGTTCTGAGAACGTTTGCGGCTACGTTAGTTTGACAATATTATAGACATCAGGACACAGCTAGTTTTTGAACGTTAGCATGACTATGAAATGACTTCAACGATGGGAATGCCCCTAACACGATGCTACAAAAACTACTTCACTTGATGGCCTGACTGGGACTCGAACTCCAGTCACTACAGTGAGAGAACTGTATGCTTTCCACTGGACCACTAGGGGGCATGCTGCTGAGCAGAGAGGTAACGCTAAGAGATGTGTAACATGAGATACTGTACACACGCTGCGTGTTGTGTCTCCGATTTCTAAACCCTGTTAGGAACCGTGGATTTGCTCAGATGATGTGCGAAAACTTATTAATCAGCATCAGATTAACTCTGAACGAAGATTAAAATGACAATTTAAGGTTGTATTCATTCATTCAGTGTCATCACAATGTCATTTTATCAGTCATTCTAATGTTTAACACCATGTTGTTCTTCTTGATGGTGAATGTCACAACCATGTTACTGTACGACTGTACTGTATTACAGCGTCAGGGTTCCTGCTGGGGAGAAATACACTGTATCCCAGGAACTCCTGTAAACTACTTTTCATAAATAAGTGTCAACACTTGACGAGGTCAAGGTTTCCCCCTCAGGGCGCAACATAATTCCAGAAAAAGTGGAATACATTATAGATAGGAGAAGGAACACGTAATGGACGACACGGTTTTCGATACCAGCTGTCGAATGTTCGTTTGTGGAGTCGTTTCCGTCTCTGTCTTAATAGTCTAGCAGGTAATGAGCTGTGCAATGCAATGAACACACACACACACACACACACACACACAGACCCTCACTGCAGGTTAAAAGAAGAAGCTCATGTCTCAAATGTCACAAATCACACTGGTTTTACGTCACATTGATTTTGATCTATCTTTAACCAAATGATTTACAAACATATTTTGGAGTTTTTCAGCTTCTTATTGAATTTTTAAAACCCGTTGAGTTACAGAAAACTAATCACATCAAGATGAACAATAAAGCAGAGCTACTTTAACCATTCCAAAGATGATTAGTTTCAATAGCAGGTCCTGTAGTATTTTATTGCTCTCATACCACAGAGATCCCACTATTTGTTTATGAAGTTAGTGTCCGTCCTCACTTATGTTCTATCAGCTATAAACAGTGGTTCCCTCGTCACCATCTCTCCTTTCTCTCTCCGCAGAATGATGCAGATGAGCGTAACCTTCTCTGGAGATCTACAAATGCTATAGAAAGCACTGACACTGGAGACTCCTTCCCTAACATCTAATAAGCAACTCTTCATAATCGCATTCTTGATGTTTCAGCGTCTGGCAGATGGTTTTTTCACGCCGATCGTTCGGAGTAGAGTGTGTTGGTGTAAGCGTGGAAAAACCTTGGGCAAACACAGCAACACACACAAACACAGAGAAGCTGAAAGCTGATTTTCCTACACACTTTATACACACGCCTACAGAATTAATCCATAGCTTAGTGCCTGGTGTGGGCTGGACAGGTGGAGGAAATGTGTTGGTGTGTGATTGAGGACAAAGAGCATCTCTCTCTCACTCTCTCTCACACACACACACACACACACACACACACACACACACACACACACACACACACACTCACACAGGTCAGCTCTAAGCACCTAAACATGCACAAAGGGCGAAATTCATTTTTGATTTACTCCTTTTTAAATGTATTTTATATATATATATATATATAATTTTTTAAACAAACATGTCACCACTCGCCCTCAGAGGATAATCAAAAGCATGTTAAATGATATACACGGTTAAATAAATAAATAAATCTAAAAAAATATCATGAAAATTTTCAAAAAGGAAGGAAAGATTGAGCAATTAATGCATAGGCAAAGAAAATAAATTAATAAAAATAAGCAAAAGAAAAAAAAATTATAGGTACAGACAAAAAAAAAGTAAATAAAAACAAAGATGACAAACGGTTATGAGCAGATACAGAATAAAAAAAAAGATAAAAACAGATAAAATAGAACAAAAAACAACAAATACTGTATTTGTGCACTCAGACAGAAAAAAGGCATGAAAACCTAAAATATTATGAGCTGAAAAATAAAAACATAAATATAAACATTAGGAAAACAAAAAATTTCAATAAAAGGTCAAAAGGTCAAAGGTCAATAAAAAAACATTACACATAAAAACCATTACAATGAAAAGTAAATCCATTCCATATAGAGAAAAACATAATAAATACATAAAAAAAATCAATTAATTAAAAAACTTGAAAGAGAGAGCAAAATAAAATGTAAAATGTAGATGATAAAACCTTTACTATGACATGATTAGCTCCCTCTGCATGAAAAGGTGTAGAGCAGAACCCAACACATGCCAGACCCGAGCAGACGGACCCCAGATAAACAGCACTTGTCGTTAAGATCAATGACCTCCATCGCATGTGTGACACTTCGGTTAAAGAGAGACGAGTCCTGAGTAACACACTGAGACACCTGCGCTGTCCTGGAGAGCATAACGTTAGCGCATTAGTGGCCGCTTCAGGCGCGGTTTAGTCTCCATCCTCTGTAAAACTCCACACAGTATATTGGATTGCGACAGATTCTTAGGGACCATGATGCAACATTTGTAAAAACCAGAGACAGACAAGTGCATGATGTTGAATAAATACAACGATAAGGATGATAGAAGAGTGCTGCGATGAATAAAGCTATTTACTCTCTGTAAACCATAAATAAGGGGTTTGGGGTGGAAAAAAAAACACACAACAACTAAGGACCCAGGTAGGGTGATAATATTTTTTTTAACTTTGACTAGAATATTGTTTCTTGAATTGTATACATACTGTATGCGCTATTCTAAGCCTTTATTGTACACTTAAACAAACTGCTTATCCTATAAATCCTCTCATGTCGACTTCCAAGCTCTTTTTTGCATGTGCGTACTTTTATTCTCATTCTGCATGTTCTAGAATAGTATTGGATGTTAGGTCAAAGCTTAAGATTTGACACGCAGCTCACAAACAGACCAGCTATAAACATTTCACAGGCGTTTTAATGCTGACTCTGGATGTCGGGTTTACAGCTTCGTATGCATCAATACACAGTTATTCCATGCTACACTGCTTCACATCAGATTGATTACATTCAACTATGTGTCACTGTTTAAAGTACATACAGCAAATGAAATGTACTCATCATCTAGCGAGGGATCCATGAGTGACGTATTTAGAGTAAATAACAATGTAGAGACAGTAAGTCCCTGACTTACGAACAAGTTCAGTTCAGGGAGCGTGTTCGTAAGTCAGATTTGTTCTTAAGTCAGACAGTCTTATACACCTTTGACATGAATAAAACAGTAAAGTAAAGCATATCAATCCATTTGGGTAAATCTGAGTGGCTAAAAACTGTGTTAACATGCTTGAACGAACAGATTTCTTCTATCATCGTGCTCCTGGACCGATCCATTGAAACCTGTGAGGCTGACTAATCTCTCCTGCATCCACACACACATACAACATACCGGACTTTAGACATTTTGGACATTCACTTGCTCACAGAAAATATTGTATATAATTGTAAATATTGGTGTCTGGCGGACCGCAGTGTCTATTTTCTGTACAATCGTAAATCCATGGTAGATCCGTAGGTCTGTTCGTAACTGCAGAAATTCGTAACTCGGATGTTAGGGACTTACTTAGTATTTCACTGCATATCGTACTGTGTACAGTATGTGACAAATGAAATTAGAATTTTGATTTGATTTACTGTATAAGGTTATAGAGGCCATATGTTATAGAGGTCATATGTACCTATGGACAGGAGGTGCAGTAGGTATTATAAATAAGACATATGGGTTAAATACAGTAAATGTATGTACAAACAATGATTTTGCGTTGACGTAGACACGTCAAGACGATCACATGCATAACAGAATACAGTATGTATGCATGTCTATATAGTACAGTACACAGAGAATAAATATACAGTAGTGAGTGACACTAGTGCATTATAAAATAACAGGTGATGCAAAAATATTTGGGAACACCTTAGCTCCATTACCATGCAAGAGTGTCTCATAGCAGCATTTTAAAGCATAGATAATGACTCACATATTGAGTCACAGTGCACTGATCACTCTCAAGCGCTTATTCATGGCCACCTACACACTCACGTGCTTTTATGCTCTAACGCTCACCACCTGTTACACACCGACACACTCCTGAATGCACTCGGATTCTAACGCATTGTAGGCTGTTTCTCTTACGTAATCTCTTTACGTATAAAATATCTATCTATCTATCTATCTATCTATCTATCTATCTATCTATCTATCTATCAAAACAGTAAAAGTAAAAGTGGATATTTGCATGCACTAGAGGCAGGACGTAAAGAAAATAGCTTTGCAATTTCAATTGCGCTGAGATTAACTACCTTCATTTAAACACAACCAATATCAGACACCGCATCAGGCATTTCTTTCAAGAGCTAAATTAAAAAGGGGGAAAAAAACCCATAGAAACCTGTTCTGTTTTTTTGTAGAAACTGTGAACAGACACTTGTATTAATAGTTTGCATCTGACTCTGATAAGATAATTACTATAAGTTTACCTGAACATTTATCACAAATGGCTCTGTGCGTTTAATCAACTGAAATCCAAGACTTTCGTTTTTCACACCTTGGAGTTGAGGTACAATATCCCACTTCTGCTCTTTCTCCAATGACATGATCATAGTATCACAGCTTTGTAGCTAGACACTAATACTAAATATTCAGAAATAAGCACGGGGCTATGACAAGAGGAATACTCATAACTCAAAATTCGATTTGTTGCATGATAAGAGATTGTTGCAAGTGATGAAAAATAGGAGCTTGATAAGGAATCAGGGTTTTGAATCTTCACATGACTCGTGATTCAGGTCAATTCCATTCACAGGGTCATGATTTGATTATGAAATGATTCTCAATGGATATATCAAACATGATTAATTTTTATAAATTAATCATTAACCTTTGAATAAAATTTAATATCATTTCAAATGAAGCTGAATCATGAGTCATGTGAAGATTTGAGTCATATGCAAATTGAGATGAATCGTGATTCATGTAAAGATTCACACCCCTAGTTCAATTTGAATCATTTTCTATGAATCAACTGAGAATCATTTTATAATCAAATCATGACCCTGTGTATCAAATCCTTACATGACTCATGATTCAGACCAATTTGATTCACAGGGTTATGATTCTATTAGAAAATGATTCTCAGTTGATTTGTTCTATAAATATAATGACAAATTTTATATTCAAATCATAATCTTCTGAATGAAACAGAACCGAATTGTGAGTGCAATTTGAGTCACAGGTTGATGATTCAGTTATGAAATGTATAATTGTCGATTATAATATGAAGCAATGGACAATTATTTTATAATCAAATCATAAGCACGTGAATCGAATTGAGCTGAATCTTGAGCCATGTAAATATTTGAGTCATGTGCAAATTGAGATGAATCGTGATTCATGTAAAGATTCACACCCCTAGTTCAATTTGAATCATTTCCTATGAATCAACTGAGAATCATTTTATAATCAAATCATGACCCTGTGTATCAAACTGAATTTATCCTTACATGACTCATGATTCAGACCAATTTGATTCACAGGGTTATGATTCTATTATAAAATTATTCTCAGTTGATTTGTTTTATAAATATAATGACTCATTTTATATTTGAATCATGTGTCACTGTGAACGAAACGGAACAAAACAGAATAAGTGCAATTTGATTCACATGTTTATAATTCAGTTATAAAATGTATAATTTTCAATTATAATATAAAGCAATGGACAATCATTTTGTAATTAAATCATAAGCACGTGAATAGAATTGAGCTGAATCATGAGTCAAGTGAAGATGATTCTGTGTCTGGTTCTGATTAATTGGTATCACTGCTAGTTTTAAAGTCTTATCATGCAATGAACTGAATCAAACTCCTAATTATAGGTGAGTCATCTGAAGATTCTGTGTTTAGATCCTGAATACTTTGTATAAAGCGTCTAGCTTTAAAATCTTATCACACAATCAGTCACTTTACATGCGAGGTTTCTGTATTCTCATTCCTGGATTTGATTTCCCCTGACATTTGATGATTCCTATGTGTATTTTTTGACCCCCCTCCCTACACCATACTGTGTACTGTACAACGCACATCCACAGACAGCTATTAAATAACGCACTGTGACACAAGAGTTTCAGAGCACATGCTATAAAAAGGGATTTTTCATTTATAGAGAAGAAGGGATCAGAAAAAATTAATTCACAGAATTAAAGATAAATAAATGTCTAGGAAGGCATGCCCATACAGCCGTTTTCCTCTGTGCGTCAGCGTGAATAAAGGCCAATAAGATGCAACAGTGACATGAAACAGTACACAAAGCCGGGACAGGCTCGTCACATCCTGCTGTGAATTCTATCAGTGCCCTGCAGACTCTCTTAACCAGAGCCCACACACCTCTCTGACATTTTGTGCGTCTTCCATTTGCACCGCTCGGTGTGTTTTTAATGAGGCTGAAACAGCAGCTCCTTTTCCTCGGCATGATCAAAAGCCTGCCCTGATGCAGACGCCCGTGAAAACCGAGCTCAGTCTGGAGGGAAAAAAAAAAAAACTAATGCCTCGCTGGCGTGGCTGGCACAACAAAGAATTCAAACAAATGTGACACCTGACATGATCAGACATGGGAGTTATTTTCTCCTTTGAGGAGTGCCATCGGTTGAAAGGAGACGGGAGCCGGAGGTGTTTCTGACGCGCGTGTCACAAATGCATCGTATTAAAATTTCTGCCGGCGTCAGAGGAAGATCCGCTGAATATTCGGTCCGATTAGAATGACGGCGTGCTCATGTTGGCGCTTACGGGAGAAAAAAAAAAGAGCTGCGAATGTCATTCTTTATTGAAAGCTAACACACATATTTAAAAATCCTAATACTATATAAGATATTATATATTAACTGTAAAAAATAAAAAAAAATTTAAAACTACATCATACACAATGCAGTTAAACAAGAGATCTGACGTGTGCCTGCTGGAAATAGACGCTACATGGCACATTCATATTATTTATTCAGCTTTATATTTACAGTATATATACATTTTATATAAGTCTTTTGACTAAGTAACCATCATTGTACACTAATATAAGAAATAAACATGATAGCTATGATTACGTCGCACAATTGGGTGGCCAAGACTTTTGCACAGTACAGTGGAGCCTTGGATTGCGAGTAACGCGGTTTGCGAGTGTTCTGCATAACAAGCAAAAATTGTAAATAGATTTTGACTTGAAAAACGAGCATTGTCTTGGTTTACGAGTACCGAGTATCATGTATCACGCGTGCGCTTCGTGTTTTGACGCCGAGCGTCACGTGATCACAACTGAGCCAACGGTTTTTCTCTCTCTTGCGCTGCGGAATTGTGGGTAATCGTCTCCCCTGCTCGGTCTTAGTAGTTATGACAGCTATGATTATGGCGCACAATGGGGTGGCCAGGACGTTTGCGCAGTACTGTATATTGGGTGCATTTGCCGTGTTTCAGCCCACTACACATATTACCTTCTTTCCTTTAGTCTTTTATGTGAAACAAGATCAAGTTCACGTTTCTGTTCTCTCTATGTTTGCAATATCTTACAATCATCATGTTTCTGTACATCATTAACACACTCTGCTTTTGCTAAATTATTAGGAGCATAAGTTTTTTTTACACAAAAAAAAAAACCAAAAAAAGAACGGCACTTCTTTGAGGTCAATATGAAGGACAATCTCTCCTGCAGCACTAATAACACATCACTGTAAAAAAAAAAAAAAAAAAAGGTCAAGCAGTGTCTCCATTTTTCACAGAAGCTCAGGAAAGCTTGTGTACATCCTTCCATCATGATTACTTTCTATAGGGGAGCCATTGAAAGCATTTTGACAAAAAAAAAAAGTATGACTCCGTGGTATGGGAAGTCTAATGTCTCTGACCATGAGGCCTTACAGAGGAGGGGGTAAGTGCAGCTGGAACGGAGATTGGTGCCAGTCTTCTATCGCTACAGGACACGTTGCGCTCACAAAGCCCCTAAGATTGTGGGTGATCATCCTTTCATCCTTCCCTTAGTCGATTTAGCTCCCCCTCCTCCCCAACACATGCCATCAGGAAAGTGGTATAAAAGCATACCTGCCAGGTCCACTAGCCTCCTCAGGGCACTTCTATTACATTCCCCATCTTACAGACACGTTTATATTATATTCCTTATAAATAAGAGGTTCTCGCATTTAACAAGAACACACAGCACAATTGTGTGGCTTTATTATCATCTTGGTGTTTTTATTACATTTCGATATTTAACATTTATTTGTATGTGTCTTGTACTTCGGTGTGGGCCGAGATGAATGACATTTCAATCCACTGCATGATGAGTAAGCCTGGTTACAAATAGACTCTACACTAGACTGCCTCATAAGAAAACCACTTGTTAGTCATCAGAAAAGGAAAAGTATTCATTTTGCTAGAAAGCATAAAGATTGGACTTTGGAGCGATGGAAAAAAGGTCATGTGACTCATCTGATTAATCCAGATTGAGCCTGTTCCAAAGTAATGGGTGCGTCAGGGTGTAAGAAGGGAAGCGTATGAAGCGATGCACCCATCATGCATAGTGTCCACTGTACGAGCCTTTGGAGACAGTGTTATGATCTGGTTTTGCTTCAGTCGCTCAGGTCTAGACTCAGCAATGTTATGTGGCAATAAAATTAAGTCAGCTGACCACCTGAATGTACTGAATGACCAGGTTATCACATCTGTATCAAAAACGTTTTCTTCCTTGACATATTCCAGGACTTGAACAATCCTTTTCCACCAAAGCGAACCAGGTGTTAGTTCATATCTGGTCTGGTGGCAGTGATGCTTCGTAAGCAGTTCTTCTTCTTCTTTGTCTTTCGGTTGTTCCCTTTCAGGGGTCGCCACAGCGAATCATCTGCCTCCATCTAACCCTGTCCTCTGCATCCTCTTCTCTCACAC
>JAQMYG010000038.1:3852390-3862423 GCA_030014215.1 Clariallabes teugelsi | reverse complement strand
ACATTAAGTTTACTGAAAGTAAAAACAGTTGAAAGTCAGAGGACGTTTCTTTTTTTTGCTGAGTATATATATATATAGTTAGATAGATACACACACACACAGCGCGTACAGAATTACGACTGCGGTCGCCGCTGCACAGTACATGTTTATCCTGGTTTTAAAAAAAAGGAAGCAGTTGTTTATCTTATTAAATATTGTGTACTTCTGTTTAGACATTTTTTTTTATTGCGAGTGCTCTATTTCAGAAGATCCTGCTGATGTGAGTTGACACCTTTTCCTTCTGCAATCCACAGGAAAAAGAAAAGAAAGAAAAAAGAAAAAACTACTATAGCAAGGGCAGCTTTTGTAGAGAATCCATACCAGGATTTTATCCATAAAGAAATCTGACATTCTATATAAATTTGTCCAAAGGAAAAAAAAAAAAAACATATTTCTATTATTGCTTTTTAAAAAATAAATTAGATTAGGGTCAGGGGTGGACAGCAGAACTAAAGAAAAGTATCAAGTTAATCAGTCCGATACCCTCAAATAAACAAACAAACAAATAAATAAATAAGTACTAAAGAAGCATGCTTTTTATGAATATGTAACATCTGTATGTACATCTCATATGCAACATTTATGAATATCACTCTCGCCAAATCCTTCTCTACGCATCCTTCTCAGTCACATTTTTCATTTTTCTAATGCACTCTCTTCCTATAACCACCTCGGTCCTAAACTACTTCTTTTCTATTTGCTTAATTCCTTTCTTTCCATCTCCATCCATCTTGGATCCCCATACGAGCTCTTAAATAACAATAAGATTAATCGTCTGGATGCATGATTAACAGCACTAAATGCTCCTATTTATCTTCAGTGCCAATTTAAAAAACTTTATCATATTGGCATGTGAATAATAATAAAAAAAAACCCTCATATATCTGATTTAAACTTCACTCACTCACTCGTTCATCCTCTATATCTGTACAAGGTCACCGGAAGCATGGAGCTGATCTCAGGGGATTCAGGGCATGAGTAGGGTAAAACATGGACAGGGTGTCGATCCATCACAGGGCAGACACACACTATGGGCAATCTGGACATGCTAGTTAACCATATCTTTGCCCAATGGGAGGAAACATGGACACCAAGCACAAGGACCTGAAGGCGGGACTTGATCCATGACCCTGGAGGTGCAGGGTCACAGTGCTAACCCCTACGCCACTGCACTTCCTCTGATTTAAACTTAAAAAATCTCAATCTGTGTCTAAAAATCGCAACAACAAAAAAACAAACTCATCACTGATTATTGTACACGATTCGAAGCTGATCAATCATGGTTTGTGTTCTTGACGTCTCCTCACTCCTGCACTGTATACAGGATCTCTTTCTAGAACATTCTTGGTTTTCATGAACACATTCCTTCCCTGCGAGTGATTTATAAATAAATGCAGGCTGAATCTCGGTGCTGCTTGTAAGAACTCCTAATGATCTCTCTTCTGCTGAAACTTCTGCTCTGAACATTCTCGTTCTGTTAGGTTCCTAGTTTTAGCCTTTGACAGGATAATCCAAATGATTCTTACGCATCATGATTCTTATATTTTAGTACTTCTGGCGCTGAACGCTTTCTTTTACTCAGGAGAGTAATTATGCTCTCGTTTGCTTTACATCCTTCCGCCGGCAGGTTTTACTTCGTGGGAAACAGAAATCCTTTTCTTTCCTTATCTCAAGGATATTTTTTTTTACCCTGTTTTTTTTTCCTTCACATGTTTTCTTTTTTTTTAGATTTTTTTTCTTCAGATGGAAATCCACCTGGTTACACCCTGCCTGGGAATTGCTGTAACATCAACCCTGACCAGGAGAAAGTGAATACTGTAGAGGAAGAGTTGACCTAAGATAGCTGGTGTTTGAGGCCAGCCGAGCTGGACTTTCCTTCTGAGAAGCTCTACTAGTGCTGCGAATCCATCTAGAGAACCAGATGAAGCGGTGCGATTTCTTTATCCGCTCTACCCGGGGTGATGAACAGAGGACCTCTGTGGTCCGTATCTGAACCCAGTAGCACGTTTCAGTGGTTCAAACTGTGTGCGCTTGAAGAACACTGTGAGCAGGACTGATAAACAAATGGAAAAACAAACAAACAAACAAACATACAACAAAACACCGGGCATGGTGGCACTTCTGGGGTTGAGAGTTAACCCCAGTCTTGTCTCCAGTCTGTGTGCGTGGACTTTGAATGTTCTCCCTGTGCTTGGTGGGTTTCCTCTGGATTCTTTCCTCAAGCAGTGCAGACTGACTGGCAATAGTGTGTGTGTGTGTGTGTGTGTGTGTACCTTGCAGCCTGGTGCAGGATAAGCACTAGAGATGATGGATGGATTTAGCTGTAGGTGGCTCGCCAACTGATTGAGCAATTCTTCCCTCCCTAATAAAACTGATTCTACCCACTTTAAATGGTCTTAATTATAACTATGAGCTAATTAGTTAAGCAATTACTTTAGCAACAGGAAGTACTGTAACTATCAACCATGTGAGACTTGTTAGCAAGTTCAATTCAATTTAATTCAACTTTATTTGCATAGCGCTTTTAACAATCGTCATTGTCGCGAAGCAGCTTTACACAATCAAAAGAAATTATGGAAGTTTGTATGAAATGTGAATGTGCATGAATCAAAATGATTAGATAGTCCCTCAAGTTATTTTATGCAGCTTGGACTTTTACAGGCTTTAGTTTGAATATCGTTGGGACGCACATACAGTACATAACTCAACACACAAAAGGCATGATGTGCTTCAATCTCTAAAAACAAACACACAAGCAAAAAAAAAATAAAAATCACACCTTTTAAAAATTTTTTGTTCTTTATCTATATTTGTTTGAGTTTCCTTTCTAATGTGACATCATATAGGAAGCTCCCTCTCCCCTGGCTTGTTGTTCAGCTCTTCTGTTCTCTGGAGGGGCGTGGCTCAGCAGCATCTCATTTACATAGACACTGAAAGGACGTGTTTGAAGGAGGAGTGAAACAGACTGAGTTTGAGGTAACCAAAAAACAAATGCATTGTCCATACACAGAGAGTGAATGATCTCTAAAACCTGCGTCAACAAGAAATAAATAATATACATGGGACCTTAAAAATCATTATGGAACGAACGTTTATTTATTTATTTTTTTTCAAACCCTGATTACTGCGGAGAGCTTTTATACCGGTATAGCCGTGCTGTATGTGTGACGGCGTTAAAACCTGCTATTAAATCAGCCATGTGATGTTAGTGTCTCCTGTACATACTGTAGACAAGTTGACAACGACTTCAGGTTGGTATGAAACGGACACATAGTGCTGAATCCACTCTTAGGGAGATTTAAGCGATATAGGGGTTAAGGTGCTTCGACTCTGTAGGAGTGTGAAACTGAATAACCGCAGCGTATCAACAGGGTGGTGGACGTTAACAAGACAGTTATTAAATGTCCCCACATGTCATTCAGCTCGAAGGTTACGTTACTGACTGGGGGAGAGAGAGTAACTCCACCCCTTTATCCCAGGAATCATGGTGAATTTTGCTCGAAGGCGTCCCTGAGGCATCATCTGGACTCCTATTTCAATCTCTTGACGAAACGCCAACCGTTCTTCTGTTGTGCCACTCGAGAGAGAAATAGAGAGAGAAAAAGAGAGAGAGAGAGAAATCTGAAGATCTGTACTTTGTTGTCATGTGAATGAACTCATGAAGAAGAAGAAGAAACGTGGACACTAACCCTGCTCCTAACCCTAACGCAAGGCATGAAAAATTTCAAGTGTGAAACGATGCTGGGAAAATAACTTCTTTTAAAGTGGCTTCTTGTGCCCGTAAAATAGCTTATTCATGAAGCCTCTGCAGTTTGTTCCTCGTGTAACCGATTTTCCGGACGAGGATTTGAAGAGGTTGCTTTGCAGACCTTCCCTAAATGGATTCTCGGTGCTGAGATGAAACAGCTTTTTTTTCTTCTTCTTCTTCTTCTTCTTCTTTTTTTTTTTTTTGAGAAACAACTTCACAGACATCTTAAATCTTGCCGTATTTTCATGTTGAATACGGTATAAAATTAAATCTTGCCATGTTTCGTGACTGATGCACGACGTTTTTACGTGTTTGTGTAAGAGGTAATTTCGTAAAAAACATCTATTTCTCAGGTTTACGGTGCTCTGAGAGAGTCTATCAGCACAAACATGCAAATCACTTCAAAATTTCCCTCACTGCTAAAACATGCCACACTGAATGAAATATTCATGAGTGCGCCATTAAAATTAAGTAACGTTTGCTTTACTGATTAAAACCTAGTTGCGACTTTTTTTTTTTTTAGGTTGAAAAGGAAGTGAATTCAATGCTAAGCATCGCTAATGGGTTTTTGTTAATAAACCATGAAAGGCGGGAATGCTTTTCAGTCTGCCGTCACTCGATAAAAAGCCAGGCTTTGCATGTAAATACCGGCAATTAATCAAATGTAGCATCCCGTTGCCTTGCGACAATTAACCGCACAATTAAAAGAAATTTGCCGCGATAGAGTCAAACAGTATGCTTTCTCATCAGAGTCAAATGCCACTCAGGTGGATTCAAACTGCGCCCATTCACCCAAATTAGGTCTTAGTGTTTGTTGAGGGCTGATGACTTAATTATAAACAGAAAATATTTACATGCTCCCTGCTATAGGACAAGAAACACAGATTTTTAGGGGTAAGCGAGCGCTAATAATCAAAAGCCTGCCTGTTCTCAAAGAGAGAGACAGAGAGACAGAGAGAGAGAGAGAGAGAGAGAGAGAGAGAGAGAGAGAGAGAGAATAGCAAGCTGCGTCCAAGCTCTCGCGTTTATCCCACACATTTCACACACACACACACACACACACACACACACACACACACATACAAAAACGGGCCAATCCCAACAGCTGGCAAACCCACTACCCGTGGTCTCTGCTGCTGAGCTCACACAAGTACACCATCCAGTACAGGTGAGCAAATCTAAGCCTAGCAAGATCCAGGTGCTAGTGTGCGCCTCTGTCCCAGACCCGGCACAGGCATCTGCTCACGACCCACACAGAGAGAATTTACGGTTGCCAAAGCATTACGGAAACATATTAATTCGGCAACATTACGGACGGTGGACCACCTTTGCTTTTACTTTGTATCGATGACTTGTTAAAAAAATAAAATAAAAAATGTTTGGACACGATTCAAATCTGATCAATCAAGGTTTGTGTTTTTGACGTCTCCTCACTCCTGCACTGTATATACATTAGGATCTCTTTCTAGAACATTCTTGGTTTTCATGAACACATTCCTTCCTTGCGAGTGATTTTATACTTTATAATAATTTTGCTTTTACTTTGTATCGATGACTTTGAGAAAACGATGCTGGACCAACGTTGACTACGTGACACTGGGACAACACTAAAAGAACATCCTGAACACAGTATGACTCCAAAACTTTCTTTAAAATATGTTTTTGTGCATCACCTGGTCCACACTCCCGTCCAGTTGGAGGTGTAATTGCACCAATTGAGAAGCAGCATGCTCACAAAACAAGAGTATTCAGTATTCAGTATTTATTTTGCAGATGTATTTTCCTGTAAACAAGCTGTTGTACTTTTTCTTTTTTTTTTGTGTGGATTCCCCCCCCATTTTCTCCCTAATTTTAGTCGTGTCCAATTCCTCCCCGTCACTAGGGAGCTCCCACATTAAGACTACTACTACCTCCACCCAGTCGGGAGTAGAGCCGTGATTAATGTGGGAGCACTAAGTACCTCTCGTCCCTCCCATCTGAGAGAGCTCGGCCAATCAGCTCTCACTAGACCTCTGGCTACAAGAGGTTACAGCATCACCCGGGAATCGAACTCGCGATCTCCAGATGATAGGGCAAGCACTTTACCACTGCAATAGTTTTAATCAATTTGTCATTTAATGTCAATTAATTTCAAGAATTTAGCCATTTAGTTTACCTAAATAATAATAATAATAATATATATTTTTTAAAAACGAATCGATTCTGAAAGAAAAACTGATTTATTGATTTAATCACTGAACCTGAAAAACTGATTAAATTGCTAAATCGATTAAATTGCACAAGCGCCACAACACAGTAAGACAAATTAATTCATACTTTTTCGTGATCTACTATTTGACATGACATTTACTATAACTGTAAAACATATCCCTGGTCCGGGATCCAGTAATAAAACATCCGATGATCGAATACAATTTTTTAAAATACAAACTTCTATTATTTATAGAATTATAGAGAATTTTTTCAGCAACCGAGCCCATTACTTTTACCGAATAAGGATTTGGTGCTAAGCCATATTAGTCGTTAGCACGAGACAGATGCAGACTTAATATTCACGGATGTGTACTGTACATAAATCCACTGCTCATCCGTCTCTCGACCTTTCCGTGTTGTTATTGCGTTTCGAGAAGCTTGGAATATTTATATGTTTTATTGCCTGTAATTCAGGAATGAAGAGAAATATCCTCATAAGCTGTGAAAGAGATCAGGAAGTTCCCACACTGCACACACTGTACATATACTGTACTGTACATCAGCTGCAAGAAGAACATCGACTTATAATTCATTGTGCAATCACAGTATTTATTCCACTTATTATAATGAATCCACAGATACAAACAGAGAGAGAGAGAGAGAGAGAGAGAGAGAGAGGAAAAGGCATCTTCATATTCAAACAATCAGCAGTCAGATAGCAGCAGTAATGAACTATCTGATTGAGGGCTTTGATTATCATCTCATAACGGCCCATAAATCGGTTTTATTTGAACGATGATGACTAAGAAGAGCAATGAGCGACAGAAGGACGTGAAAAAAACGAAATCCGCTTTTTTTTCGGCCAAAGCAATGCCGGGCAAAACGCACGTCCACAGAAACGGAGATCAAAACAAGGTGATGAAAAATGCATTGCCTCTGGTGGTGTCTGTGCCTGGAAATGTTCTGTATACGTCTGCCCGCTTATATATATATATATATATATATATATAGTATACTGTATATGCCAGTGTGTATGTGTCGGGTAAAGAAAGAGAGAGAGAGATGACTGGCAGTATCTGCTCTGTCTTCGTTGGTGTCTCTGTACTCTCACACCTACAGCATAATGATCATTAAACGCAATCTTGTATCATTAAAGACTTGGAGGTCAATGAGGCTTTATGGGATTAGTGCCCTGGATTAGACCCGCTGTCTTGGTGGATCTGAAGCTGGTTGCTCCATTCAGCTAATTACAAAACACAGAAGCAGGTGAGGTCTAAGGCAAACCCCACATCAACATGTTAAAGCATTTACTCCGCCGTCTATATATGTACACACACACGCCTGCAGCACGGTGACACATTTTATTACATAATGATTCATGAATGTCAGTATTGCTCGCTGACGCACATTTACTGTACAGTGAAGGGAAATTCACAAGACTAGGTGTTTAAAAGTCTCGAAAAGAAAGAAAGGAAAGAAAAAAAACCCGGAGAGACAGAAAACAGGAGGTTTATGTTCTGTTGTGTTTTTAGACCTAAAGTGCTAAAAGATAATAAGAGCAAAATAGCAGCTATTTTCATGCGTTGCATGTCAGACTGAAGCAGAGAAATGAGAGAGAGAGAGAGAGAGAGAGAGAGAGAGAGAAAGAAACAGGAGAGAAAGAAAGGGACTGAGTGAAAAATGGCATTTTTTGAGCAGGAAAAAAGTAGAAAGTTCAAAGAGTGTCATCGGGGAACGCAGTCACCTCTCGAGTCCAGACAGACATCAACATGAAAGAGCCGGAAAAAAAAAAAAAAAACATAAAATACAAAAACTGCAGTGGTGCTGATATACTTAGGTTTATCAGCTTCACCAAATTCCTCAACAGTTTTTCATGTATTAATGATCGTTACACATTCGTTACTCTTTTCTAACCGTTTAATATCGTGAAACATCTTTAACATGCTGTTGAACTCTTTATCACTTTGCCCAAGTCAACTCTCTCTCAGCTTTTTCTATCCCTCGTTTAAAGTTTCAGATTCAGCTTACGGGATGCAGACGGGCCACAATGCGAGCCCTGGTGAACCAAGAGCTCCAGCTATAATAAAAATTCGATAGCAAATACGAATGAACGCATTAATATAAACCTGTGATTGAGGTTTGGGTCAGAACTGCTGTCAGAGCTGCTGGTAGAGTCTGAGAAAAGAGAGGCATTAGACTGTCTGAGGTCTAAGATAAATAGCAATAACACGTATCTGCAAAGAAAGCGGTTAATCAACCGACCCGACCGGTGACGTGAGCCGCTCTAGATCGAGATGATCTGAATGTAAACGCAACACACCTGACTGTAACTGTCCTGCAGTAAATGTGCACTAATTAAAGAATTTACTAGGTTGTGGGTGATTTAAAAAAAATTGCGTTAACCTTCAGAAATGAATAAAACAATCGACGAGGTTAAATGTTCCACGTGCTGCTGTGAACACGTTTCGGTTGCTCTCACACTGCCTGACATCAGAGAGAGAGCCTGACTGTGACCGTGGGCATGACTCCTGATGAGACCTGTGTCACATGAAAACAATCTGACTACCGCCTGGTGATGTTCTTCTCATTTACATTTACGGATGAGACGTTTTTTCTTTTTTACTCTGTCCTAGATTGCTTCGTGACTCTTTTGCTCGCCACCATTTCAGAGAAAAACAAAGGAAAGAAAAACAGTTATGTGACCATAACGGTTGCCGCAGTGTCGGTGTCCTCATGCTTTTTCAAATACAATCCCTGCTCCTGCCCCGTGACAGTCTCACCCCTTGCCCCTGCCTATGCCCCTGTGATGGCTATGAACACTGCTATTGCCCTTATGTCAGCCTGCCCCAGTCCGGATCCCCGTCACTCACTCGCAGCCCTGATACGACCCTGGTCTGGTCTCTGTCCTTGTTTCAGGACATTTTTTTATTATTTTATATAATTAACGTACAGCAGATTGCAACCGGTGCTCTGTTATTTATTTTTTTCTCCAGCATGTCCCCCGCCCGGTCCATCAGACTGAGATCTGGAGAATTTGGAGGCCGAGACAACACGTTAAAATGTCTTTGTCCTGAACAATGGTTTGCAGTGTGTCAGGGTACATTATCCTGCTGTAGGTTTTACATTCCAAAGTAACATCCACATGAATCAGAGGTGGGTAGTGTAGCCAAAAAATGTACTCAAGAAAGAGTAGCTGTACTTCAAAATAATAATATAAAAAAAAGTAGAAGTAAAAAGTAGTCATCCAAGATATTACTCAAGTAGGAGTAAAAAAAAAAAGTATTTGGTGAAAAGATACTCAAGCACTGAGTAATTGATTCAATAATGTCCGATTCGTTAAAAAAAAAATCAAATAATTATATACAGTATATACATTATGTATACAGTATATTATAGTCTATGTATATTATAGTATAATTATAATTATTATATATGCTAACATTGCAACATTCATTGAAACAGCTAAAGTTGCTAAACCGTGACACGTTTCCTCAGGTTAGAAGTTGAGTTTTTTATATGCTGAAGTTTGTGTCTGTTTTGTAAGACACCGCAGTATGAACTTTGTGTAAGCGAAACATGCTCTGTATATGATGCCGGCTCAAGATTTGTTCGCACTTCCGGCCGGTTTGAGTGTGGTCATGTGACTACATGTGGTTATTGTTGCTGCATCTGACTGGTGAAACAGTCATGTGGTAGATCTACCAGATCTGCTTTTCTAGAATAAATGGTTAGAAAAGTAACGAGTGTGTAGCCGAGTGTGGCGGAGTAGGAGTAGCGTTTCTTCTTCACAAATATACTCAAGTACTCAAGTTAATTTTGGTCGATACGATATAATTCCGATATCGATATGGACGATATTAAAAAGCCTCAGGAAAAAACTGCCAAGGACACACACAATGGATGACTGCAAACTGAATTTGCAAAGTCTAGAATACCTCCAGGCTCCTCCTATTAAAATTATATATATTTTTTATATATATAATATATATAATAATATATTTCCATTTAAACTAGAACAGGCTGATTATTCATATAAATTGAAACAACAAACAA
>JAQMYG010000038.1:3827822-3840013 GCA_030014215.1 Clariallabes teugelsi | reverse complement strand
TTGTTGTTACGTAATTACCTAATTCCATATGTGTTATTTTAAAGTTTTGAAATCCCCAGTATTGTTGTAGAATGTAGAAAATAAATCACTAAACAAAGAAATCTGCAAGTGACCCCAAACTTTTGAACAGTAGTGTACTGTATATTAGAGGAAATATATAAGAAACGAATCATAATCTGTTGGTGTTGGTGGAACTGTTGTATACAAGCAATATCACACTCCAGGTCGTACTGTGCTGCTGGATATACAGTACTGTAGCATGGCTGGGGGTGTGATAACTTTTAATTAAGCATCGAGGTATCATGCTTAATTCTTGTTTGAAAGATGTTTAGGCACTGTAGGAGCGCTGCACTTCAATGGGTAGGAAATGCACACCAGATAAAACACAGCACAGCCAACAAATAAAAAATGGGTCTGGCGACGCCCATGGATGTGGTCTAAAAGAAAAGAAAAGCTAATACTAAAACACAGGAAGTACACTTTCAGAAACAAGACGGATGGAGTTGACTTAAACTGTGATGAAGTTCCATTCTATCTGCACTTTTACTGAGTCAGTCTCGAGTTTCGTATGTTAGCAGTGATTCATTATGTTATACGCAGAGGTGTTTAAGCCTTAGGGAGTAAAAAGTAAACGCCACAGGAATGACTCACAGAGCAGCTACGATTGACGCTAGCTTTACTTCATGTCCTGTGTACCGAGTTTTCTGTTTTAGTGCAAAGTTAAAAAAAACTGTTATAAATCTGTGCTGGTGAAGTTTTACCTCTCCACATGTACAGCATGAACACGGACAAACCCTGAATCTAAAGCCTTCGCTCTCTGAGAGCTCTTCAGCTGAAAATAAAACAAGAGAGTAATCCAATACGCGGTGACAGCAGGACTATGAGCACACACCTGATTGAACTTTGATTGGATCGTGAAAAGGGCAGCCAGAGGTGTTATATGAAGCTGAAATTGCTAATCCCTCCTGAAGAAAAGTTTGTCACACTTCAAATATACCGTTCTGTTTCGAGTGTATCCGAGTCTGTGCGGGTTGCGCCGAGTAAATATCCGACGATACAGATGTTCGACCTTCTGCGGAAGACGCGCGGCTCGAAAACGGATCGAAAATTCCCATCGCACGAGATGGGGCGAGTAGTTAGAGTGGCCTGTGGCTCCTTTTTTTTTCTCTGCAGGATTTACTGAAATTTAATCTCTACCGAGGTGCTCGGATTTAGACAAGGACATGATGATTTAGTGGGGTTTTTTTCCCCTCCAAACATTGATTACAGTGGTGTAAATGTGAGGCACAAGCAAGATACAGTATGTAAGAAAATGTCAAAGAAAGCAGCAAACAGAAATCAGGTTTGTCTTTCAGAGGGAAAAAAAAATGTGTGTGTGTGTGTGTGTGTAAGATAAGAATTACACACCGACTTAATAAATGACTTCTCAGTACCTATTTCATAACTGAGGATTAAGCTTAGCGGTCTAATGATTGCAGACACACACACACACAAACATGGTGCATATACTTCACGAAAATCATCCTGAAGTTATTAGACAGGATGCGTTTCTCATTTCTCATGCAGCATGTCACTCATCCGCTCTTACCCTCCATCTTCCATGCTCTCTAGCTTATTGTCTTCCTTCGCCTTTCTCTTTCTCTCACACACATTTCTGTCCCCCCCATGTGACTATCTCTCTTTCTCTGTCCTGTCCTTTCTCTCTTTCTATTTCTCTCCAGCAGCAATCGAATCAATCAAATTCAATTTCGCTGCCCTTGATGTATACGTATATATACATTGAGGTGGAACATTATGGCTTTGCTTCAGCATTGATGCAAAACTGAGGAGCTGTCTGTTCAAATTATAAATCATGTTCATTATAGAAAGTGTATAGAATAGTTAAGATAATACCTACAGGGGCAAAAAAAAACAAAAAAAACATTCCTGTGTGGTAGAGTAGACATGAAGTAGTAGACATGAGGTCTTAGAAAGTTACAATGAACGAGACAGACACAAGAGGGTGAATCACAAATTACTCTGGCTGTAGAATTCATTTAAATTAACTTTCAGAAAAAAACAAATATATAATTTTTTGACACAATCTCCTTGCTCTTCATTACACTTTGTCCATCTGTCAAACACGCTTTCTTTTTCCTTCATTAAAAATATTTTAGGCTGAGCTGCGAGCTACGAATGTGCCGCTGTCTTCACTTCTTCATCAGAAGTGAATCTTCATCCTTTCAGGGGACCAAACAGGTGAAAGTCTTATGGAGCGAGATCAGGGACTATAGGGGCGACGTGTGCAGAGTGTCGACAGTCTGGGCAGAAGTGTGCGGACGTGCATCGTCATGCGAGATCACGACGCCCTTACAGTATGTATCGGTCCTCTGCATTTAATCCGAAGTTCAGGCTTCAGCTATTTAATAAGCGTCTCTCTGTAACGAGCGCTGTTGATTGTTGAACCTTTTTCCTGTTGATGATCCAATACTGGCCCTTGAGAATCCCAGAAAAATGTAAGCATGACTTTTCAGCTTATTGTTGACTTTTGAACGTTTTCTCCGTCGGCGATTTTCTCCATTCCATACTCTACGTTTACACTCAGGCTCGTGGTGATGAATCCGTGTCTCGTCACCAGTAATGATTCTCCTTAAGAGAACTTAACTTTTACACCTTCCCTAGCGTATCAGACCAATTTTGTTTGCAGATATCCAAACGCTTCTGTTTATGCTACTCCGTGGGTCATTTCAACACCGGGTACGCACCTAGTCAAAAAAATAATCACTGCATGCTGCTCTTTTTTTGTGCAAATTACAAATAGGGCGTCCCATTTTTGCTCGCACCGCAGTTATAAATTTACTGATGGAATACACTCACACACTTGCACAGCAGTGACTGGGGAGACCGGGGAGCCTTGAACTGAACAGATAGGGCTGTTGCGGATAATTTCTGACTCACCCTCATATAATCAAATTAAAAGCTGGACACATTTATGTGACATATTGTATAAATGAAATGGAGGTAGGATCAGAATGTTCAAACAAAACATCATGATAAAAGTGAGAGGATTTGTGACAAGTAGGTGTAGTTTTTGGGTGGTGAGTGTGAAAACCTCCTCTGCTCCAGCTGGGTGAAGATTATGTCAGATTGTTTTGACTGGTTTTGTGAATGAGCAAATATTTTCCTAATCCGGCACGGGGCGCTACGACTCCCCCGCTCACCCAGCAGGCGATACAGCTGCTGAAGCTGGCGGAGATTTGCTCTTTTTGTTCGCGCAGAAATTAATCGGCTAACCCTGAGCTTCCTTTGGTGAGGCAGGAACGTCCGAGGGAGGAAGGTCCCCTGTGATGTGCACATCAAGGAACGTGGAGCTCTTGACTGCCTTTAATGTGCGGTGTAAAGACAAGACATCGCTACAGGGCCTGCTCAAGTCAATGACCGTCTTATGTGTTGTGTCTACATTAAGAAACGGCTTGTTGTTTCTCCACCTCCTCTCTGCATGACTGCAACACCGAACCCGGGCTGTCTTTGGCGGTCACGAGTCAGCACTGCTCTCGAGGAATAAAGTCGCAACCATGGATTCATCCTTATTCTAGACTCTTGGCTCTTTTATTCACAAAGTCAAGGATCTGGTTATTCAGGAAGGTTTTTTTTTTCCTCTAATAACCCGTCACATGAGCTGAATATTAACATTAAAGGTGTATTAGTCAGTATTAGCCATGACAAAAGCTCTTCCTTGATTACTTGTTCACACTGGAACGATTACCTTTTGAGGACAGCAGGAATCTATGGGAGCTAGTGAGAACACATACAGTACAGTACCTGGCTCTAGAGAGAACATAACAACTTGCTTCATTAACAAACAACTGAACATATTAAATGGCCCGCAGGTTATGCATACGTGCATGTCCAAGTCGCTAACGCTGCAAGCGCCTTAACTCAGCCTTACATTCATGGCATTTTAGCAAATGCCCGTATCCTGGGCTACTGACATTTATCTCACTTACAAAAATAAGCAGTTAAGGGATTTGCTCAAGTGCTGGGGTTAAACTCATGACCTTCTGACCAGAATTCCAACATCTTAATCGCTTAACCACTGAGCTGTCACTGCCTTTCATTTAGGAACAGTGCTGTTACTGTTTATTACTCTTTCTGGTCATTATTATTAATTTATATTTTTGGTTGGTAAAAATATCTGCCTCTATCGGAGTCTTAACATATTTTGCAACGTTTTCTTTCCAAGCAGATGGAGATGAAGATGGAGGTTTGAGTAAAAAGACCCACAGAAGAACCTGCAAACACACACAACTTTAACAGACCTTAAATTTCTCCAATCAGAGTTTCTCAGTCACATAATGTAAATGCACCGATGGCATTGTGTAAAGAGTTATTGTTATGAACGTGCACTAGATAGAAGATGGATTTGTCTACCGGTACTGCACTTTTAACCCTTTATCGTCCTCAGTAAAAAAATCAATGAAAAATGTTTTCTTTGTGGGAATAATAACAAACAAAGTGTATTCTTTTGAAGACCTCTTCCAAACGGTTGAGATGTTGCTTCATGGCAAAAGTAGGAATACATATACAAATCTATACATATCTATTCATCGCAATCTGCCCACAAGAAGATATGCTACTTTGAAATTTAAATGGAAAACTCCCAAATATCGTAAAAAAAAGCAACCTTGGAAAAATCATTAGTTCATCTCAAAATTCAACAGATGGCGCTGTACATTTTTTTAATATATACAGTACGCTTATGAGTGTGAGATTGAAATCAACCTAATAAACGAGATATCACCCATTCAGTCCGCGCACCTCACGGTAACACGTGAAAATTTTAGTTAATTCCAAAATTCAACAAATGAAATACATTTTTAAAACGCACTTATGAGTGTGCAGTTGAATTCCACACGTTCAAAGTCGTGGGCACATCAAGTACAAAAAATAAAAAAGAAAGAAAGAAAAATAAAAGTAAACAAATAAGGGTCACATAAAATACTATTAGTTTGTGGTCACCAATTAGTTTTTGGGCATCAGATCCATTTTATTTCTCATAGTATCCTACAAAGCAACTGAAAAGGCAAACTGTATTATTTAAAGGTACAGCAACATCTAGTGTAATTTTTAGCACAGCATACCTCAACCGAGTGGTGGAGATGGCTCGATCAGGTTCGACTCATTTGTCAATAAGGTATAGCATCTTGAAACAAGTTCTACCAAAAATGTTGAGCGGAAGGTTAAATAGTTAAACTCTGTAGTTTTTTGGTCCTGCCATATTAATTTTCCAGGCACTAGACAGGACACAGTCACCATCCTCAGCACTGAAATGACTATGGATGATGATGATAATGTGTGGTCTTGACTTAAAGAAGGCTGATGTGCTAAAGATCGGAGGAATACACCTACTGAGGTAGTCAGGGACTGTCTGCATGACTCTCTGAAGCAGCAGCCTTCCTGAACGTATTCCTCTGCCGGAATGTAATCGAAAAAATATCCTGCGCTCAGGGGCTGAGATGATAAGTTTATCGCTAATCCAAGCACGCCGCCTCCGGGGACGAGACCCTGAGGTGTGAGGTGTTCCTGAGGAAGTGAGTGACAGCGATCAGAGCAGACTGAAGGGGCTGTGCTCAGAGACACACACAAAAAAAAAATGAAAGCTCGATATTTCCCCATGGAAAACCACAGGCTGTTTTTATTTTTGTTTTTTTCCCCTCCCTCTGGATGCAGACACATCAAACGTCACAGGAGAGAAGGCGAGTGGAGGCCTCGGAAAATGCTTCAAATTACCACCATTACTGACGAGGAGGCAGACACGGGATGGGGAAATTGCTTCTCCTAGAGTTTATGACTATAGAATATGCTGTTTCGCTTGTGTGTTCATCTGACACACAAGATGGAAAAACATCAGAATCAAAGTAAAAGAGTCAGAGAGAGAGAGAGAAAGAGAGAAAAGCGGATGTGTAAATGGAACGACGATATCTTGTCGTGGATTTCTTGTCTCAGGTTGTTCAAGTCAAATGTTTTCACTCATCACGATCCAGTTCACAGTGGTGTGATTTTGAATTGGGCTTGATGTAAACCGATTGTAAATGAGAATTTATTTGGATTCAAATGTATGATGGCGGTTAGATGTGTGTGTGTGTGTGTGTGTGTGTGTGTGTGTGTGTGTGTGTGTGTGTGAGTTGTTTGGAAAGTTGAAGGGAAGTGAGAAAGCCCTGGAGTCTCGAAGAGGCTCACTGAGGAGAAAGGGAGATTGTGATTATGGAGTCAGAACAACCCCGCTGAGTAAAATCAGCCTTTAAAATGTCATTCCTGTCACTTGACATGTTTGAAACGCTTTCACTGTTCATTTCTTTATTTATTTTTCCCCCTACAGCAGAGCCTCGGAATGAGCTGCATGATTGCATATAATCTGACAGTGTGCAACTACTTTAATGAGTTTTATCATTAACTGGAATAAAAAAAAACAACAACAACAACAACAAGAAAACTCTAAACTAAATTGTAGTTTAAATGATGGGTAATTATGTAAGTGTTAAAGAAGCACAATAAAGGCTTATACGACGCTCCTGAAACTGCGCTGATTGCCAATTTGCAGAACGATTGTTTTTTAATATGATGTGTCAGAACCAGAGTCACCACACACACACACACACACACACACACACACACACACACACATGCACAATCCAGAACAGGCAAATAACATGTTGAAAATCAAAACAGATATTAAAAAGTCTTATGAGTGGAAAATGAAAAATATTTGAAGCTATCTTTAAGCCACGGCCACTTCCAGGTTAAATCCATCTGCGCATATACATAGCGATATATAAAGCATTAAACAGATACAGATAGTGGCACTGCTGAGATTATACTGTGTTCAGTGAATGCCAGTGGTGTAACGCAACAGACTGATGGCATACACACTTTTTTTTTTTCCTCCTCTCACTGCTGCCCCAATCCCCCTGCTGTCTGTCATGGTGCACGCGAGCAATCGCACTCGTTCCACTCAATTCCTCTGTGAAATTGGATCTGATCCAGACATCATTGTGGAGCTCATGATGGATGGAACAGACTAATACATAGGTAAAATAAGTAGCATCGTGCACAGCAGGGGTGAGGATTAAAGCAGAGAGTCAGAGAGAGAGAGAGAGAGAGAGAGAGAGAGAGAGAGCACATAAGACTGCAGGAAATAACTGGGAGACATTCTACCACCAACAGCTTCAATTTAGAGGGAAAATAAAGAGTTAAAGGAGGTTATAATTAAGAGACGTAAGAAAATAAAGAAGAGGCAGGATTGCTTTTAGACGCCTGAATGTGCTGAGTTGTGAGGATTATTGATTCACTCTGTAGGGTTACAGCATTGTGAAGAGTCTACTGTTTAATTAATCCTAATCCTCTCACACACACACACACACACACACACACACACACACACACACAGTACTGTTCAACTAATCCTAATCCTCACGCACACACACACACACACACACACACACACACACACACACACACACCTGTTCGGCTAATCCTAATCCTCACACACTCTCTACTGTCTGGCTAATCCTAATCCTCAAACTTCCTACTTTATGGCTAATTCTAATCCTCTCACGCACACTCTGCTGATTGGTTAATCCTAATCCTCACACACGATGTTTGGCTAATCTCAATCCACACACACACTCTACTGTCTGGCTAATCCTAATCCTCACACACACACACACACACACACACACACACACACACACACACACACACACACACACTCTCTCTCTCTACTGTCTGGCTAATCCTAATCCTCAAACTCCCTACTTTATGACTAATTCTAATCCTCTCACGCACACTGTGCTGATTGGTTAATCTGAATCCTCACACACGATGTTTGGCTAATCCTAATCCTCACACACTCTACTGTTCAACTAATCCTAATCCTCACACACAGTCTCTACTGTTCAGATAATCCTAATCCTCACATAAAGTCTCTCCTGTTCGGCTAATCCTAATCCACACATTCTTTACTTTATGGCTAATTCTAATCCTCACACACACACACACACTCTGCTTTTTGGTTAATTCAAACCCTCACACACAATTGTTCGGCTAATCCTAATCCTAACACTTTTCTTGTTCAGTTCTGAATTCACCTCACAGTCAGTCTGCTTTACAATCTTATATAAAGCCGTATTGGTCATTTGTCTTTTTTGGTGCCACTGGGGTGTGTGTGTGTGTGTGTGTGTGTGTGTGTGTGTGTGTGTGTGTGTGTGTGTGTGTGTGTGAAAGGTGACGGCTCGGTTTCATTCCTCTCTCCGGTGTTAGTTGCCACATTTGATCATCGCCTCTCTCTTTCTCTCTCAGTGAATGGCGAATGTAATGGCCACCGCAGCCTTCGCCAGACAGAAAGCACGACGAGACACAACATTTAGACCCTGACAGCTTTACTCTCCCTTTCACAAGCAATCTGCAAGAAGAGAAAGAAGAAGAGGAGGAGGGGTGGAGGAACACGTAGAGCAGTCAGGAAAAAAAAAAAAAGAAATAAAAATCTCTAGGGACAACATTCATAGTAAACACCGTCCCAGCTTTTACTTTTCAGCATGAAAGCAGGCAGGATGAAGAAGCTGGATGAACCTGCCAGCTCAGCACAAACGGGTGAACTTCCTCTACCATCCTCCGACGCCATGACAGACTATTAGACCATAACTCATAACTCCAGTCTCGCTAATATATACGCGTACTGTGAGGGTCTGCAGTACTCTCAGGTTCGCTTCAACACAACCTGCTTTAAAAAAGACGATGATATCGATTCGCTGCGAGTTGTTTTCCTGAAGAATTGCTTGCTGAACTTGCGTCGGCTTTAAATTTCCGCTCAACACAAACATAATATGGATCCCGTGACCTCGGCTTCCTGTTGCAGACTGAAACACAGATTAGCCTCCTGCTGCAGGTTTTCACGACTAGCAGCCTCATATTTATCACACACAAACACACACACACGGATACAGAGTAATAGTATCATGGGTGCTGTTTCCCTCTCTTGCTTGACGAAAGAACAATGTGTTACATAACACTTCAGCTATTAGCTGCTTTAGCATGCACAAGAAACTACACTACCCAGAATGCTAACTAGTTAGCTCTAGTGTTGGTTCGGTTTCATGTTTTTTTTACCTATGATCTTCGTGCATTATCCATAAAGCAAAGTGTCGAGCTGTCACATCCCCCTTACACACTTAAATATGTGCCATATTCTGTTTCCTGCCTCACACGCGGGCTCTAGCCGCATCGGTTATGGATGTTTTAATCGCATGATTATTCCGTGTTGCGTAATGAGTGGATGTGTCGTGAAAGATGTGATGCACGAAGTAAAGAAAGAGGAGACCTTCAGCAGGTCACGGGAAACACACACCCTGAGGAGTGAAGTTAAAGTCAGCGGTCCTGTTAGACGAGATAAGGATTAGGGCTGTTGGCACTCGATGGAGATTTCAGATGATATCAGGAATATTGTATCTCAATGAGATGAGAAAATCCTCCAATGTACTAAAAGCAGGAAGAAGAAAAAAAAATCAATAGACCATCAGAGCAGAGCGAGACAACACATTCTTATTCTTATAACTCCTGCCCGGGAGTATTGGTAGGAACCACACACACACACACACACACACACACAGTATATTGAGACAGATACAATTACCAGATATAAAAGTGAAGCCTATAAATAATTCTGTTTGCAATATAAAATCACAGTGATTCATTACTGCAAACCCTGCAAAAAGCGCCCGGTTCATCGTGTTACTTATTGTAAACTGCCACGTTTACAAATAATCTGGAAATTGATTCCATATATTTATTTATTTTTCAGCACCTCAGCGTCAATATAACATAAACTTCACCACTATTCCTCAGGGTATGTAGGACGAAATTAACGATCGATGTGCCGCTAGATTTTGTGAACTTTACTTATTTTTATTTATTTATTTTTGGTATGATGGTGTATATATATTTAAAACAAAAACAAAAAAAAAACATTATTTTATTATTATTATTAACTTTATTTCTCAGTAAATGATTTCAGAGCCTCTTGTGGTACCCTGAAGCATGCTGGGACATTTTGTCTAGATTATTATTATTATTTTTTTTTTGGGAGGCAGGGTCTAACGCGGCACCAGAAATCGCAGCAGGAACCCTTTTCCAATCCGTAAACGCGCGGCTCAGAAACACCGTGAGTTCGTCGGCCGCTTCGAGCTCGTTTAGTTAAAGTGCAGAAAAACAGAATGAATGTTCTGATGGTGGGGTTTTAAAAATGGAGCCACGCTGATCTAAAGCGCATTACCAATCAGGCCTGTGTGTGTGGACCTCACACTAGGGCTGAATAGAAAGAACACACACACACACACACACACACACACACACACCCACGATCCATGAAAAAAGGTTTAATAACGGGGGTTATGCTTGCGGCCGGGGTTACCCTCGGATCTGCAAGTGCCGAGCCAAAAACGCTGACAGAAAGACTTCAGTGCTGTGCTCCAAACGGTGTATCATGCTCTTAGCAGTATGCCTAAATAGTAATGGCATATTATTTAATGTGGCAGTGTATAATTTAATACTGCACAGAGACAAATATTCACGTTTATCGTTGTTTGCTCAGGGTTACCCAACCGGCCGCGATGTGAGTTCTCTGTACTGTTACCAAGTAAAAGGAAAAAAAATAATAAAAACTCTCGTTTCCTTTAATACAATCTCAGAATGTTACTTCTGCATGCTCATGTCCATCTGCTCTGGATCTGTGTTTACATCACAACAACAGAACTTACACTTACACATTGTTATTATCTGATACATTTAAATTTACCAAAGCCTGGTCTGCTTTTCATTATACAATTGTTTTTCTCCAGCTTGTTAAAAATGTCAGGCACAAGTAAACAATGTTAGCATGCTAGCCAGAACTTACAAACAGTATATAGTCTCTAGAAAGCGATCATGAGTTTTTATATTTAAACAAGTTTACAACTGGCTAAAGTTACAAATTCCTGTGAGATATCATTTACCTGCACTAGCTTTACCTTAGAGCTGTGAATCATGCATAGGCTGTTGATGTTTTTGGCATTTCGATTCAAGAGTAGGAAAGTTTACTGTCTGATGTTGATCGCCTCAAGCTGCTGTATTTCTTACAGGTTTTGAAGTAATAAAAACACTATTTTAAAAACAGTGAAATCCTATTTAACTTCTTGTTGGTTGTTTAAATGCTAAAATTGTTTAAATTCTGTGATGTATAAAATACTGTGTAAGAGTCTCAACCCCCTCATTTCTTCAAATTAAATGTAGATTAAATTAAAGAAAGGGGAACAGATGTTACATTACTGTGACAGGCTGCAAACTGCCTAAAGAAATGTTTCCAAAAAGTGCTTGTTTATGTAAAAACCTCAGCAGCGACCTCATTTCCCCTCTCAGCATTCAGTATCAGCAGTAAACTAATCACCAGCCTCGGCATCTGTCATCATCTCCACCTGTTTCTCACTGGTTCGTTAGTTTGTTTTTTATGCTTGAGTGAGAATTCCTCTGAAACTGCTCAGGTACTGGACTGAAAATGAGAGTCAAAACATGTCTTTTAGGAGACCTGGAGAACTATTCCTCAAGACTACATTAAAAAAACAAGAAAGTCTGGCTCTTTGGAAGCAAAATATAAAGAAGTAAGCGGTGACTGAAGATTTCTGCACAGTACTGCATTAAATTGTTTTTTTCACATTTTTCCTTTGTAAATCCTAATGTAAATTTCTGCACATTTTATTCTCATTTGACATTTTTCCTTGCATTTTAAATGTTTTATACAAACTTTATTTTGTGTGGATTTTATTTAACTTTGTTTTATTTTCAACTGTGTTTAGTTGTGACTTGAATAAAAATTAGAAAATTTGAATGAAAAAAATATCATGTCTGTCACGTCCTGTTGGCTGGTGGACTGTGGGTGTGGGTGAGGCATAGGCGCAGAGGGGGTTAAGGTGCAACAAACAAGTCTTTAATAAGAATAATCATAAACGAACAAACAAAGGAAGTTGGCTTAAAACATGGAGCAGGCTATAAATAAAGAAACACAAACAAGGGATGGCACGCTAATACACAATACAAACATGGGATACTCACTGGACAAGACAAGACACACTAAACAGACTAACGGGCTAAACACTAGGGACTACACATGCAAGGGCTAGACAAAC
>JAQMYG010000038.1:3796011-3807787 GCA_030014215.1 Clariallabes teugelsi | reverse complement strand
GCATCTTTTAATACAGGTGAGCAGCATTAGCTCTTCAATTCCCTGTTAAAATGCCCCTTTATGTGGCTGCGCTACAAGTTCCTTTAGTGTTATCTCACATAAAACAGATGGGGGGACAAGTGCTCCTCTTGGACTTTTGGTTCTGCAGTGACACGAACAGATGCTTTGTATAAAATCCATCATAACCAAATAACATCATTGATGACACTCAACTTATGTTTCTGCATCACTTAGGAAGACTACAACTGGAAAGGTACAGTATCTGCATGTGCGAATCTTGTCCTAGAGAAGCCTTGGACCATGCCGTCTATTAGGGCATTCAACACAACACGCTGCTCTCTTTCAGGTTTCGTCTTTAAAACATTATTTGCAAGGATCGCCGTCAAAAGTCCAGACTCCTACAACACCTTGCAGGTCCATCGTCTGTCCTTTCCGATCTGATTCAGAATGCAGCTGCATGACGGTCCAAGTTCTCACACACCACCCATTTGCTGTACTCCTGGTATCTGTCCATATCAGACTTAATAACGCTGCCAAAAACCAACCCCATCTCCCTGGAAGGCATTTATGAAACCCTGCAAGTGACAACCATGGCTCAGCTTCACGCCGCCATCCCTCAAGATACGGATTTCAAGAAGACCTCGATCGAAACTCTTCCCATACAGTAACTGTCTGAAAAGTTGTCAGCGGCTCTCCTATTGCATCACCAAGAACCTTGTTGTACTAGTGCCTAAAGGGTTTCAGGATGAGAGTACTGGATGCCTAAAAAATTATCTTATTAAATGAGCTTATCAAATTATCCACACAAATGTTATAAACGAAAAAAATGATAAACATTCAATGTGGGCGCCATTCATCCAGCTCTCTTACCCTTCTTTTTTTTCTTTTTTTTTTTACTCGTCTTGTATTTCTGCCTTTGATGCACTGAGCAGGTTGACGGCACAAGAATTTTGCTCAGGGTCAATACAAGTTCTGTCTTATTTTATCTTTTCTTTTTTTGATGTGAAAAACATCCAGGTAACATGCCATGTACAGTACTCTGCAACATATCCACATCAATGCTTTCAATAAGGGCTTTGATTTTCACTTTTAGATCATCAGTGAATGTGGTACGCACGATCTTTAGCAAATCCTCGAAGAAAGAAATCACAGGATGTGATGATACCTGATCTACACAGCCAACAATCTGCATCTCCAGGGCCGAGCCACCAGTTTGGGAAATACTGTATCTTATTCAGATATAAACAGAACAAACGAGGGCCAAATTGGATTGGATTGGATTGGATCGTGCACCTCATGGTTGACTTTTAATATTGAAGAAATATTTTTAACCTCTATTTGTATGGCATGAGAGCAAAATATATATATTTGTTAGTGTGTTAAATGATTTTGAAACAAAACACAGCTTACTCCGCTTATAAAAACTATGATAGCTTCTGTTTAAGAGATACTAAATGCTCTAATAGTCTAAACACTGGGAATATTCTTTATTCTCCAAAAAAACTTTAATATCATTAACCATAAAGTATCATCAAACAAAAGTTGAAAGGCATTATTATTATTAGAGAAGTGGCAGATGTTTTTCTGTTGCTTAGAAGAAAGGGATCAATATGTAAATATAACTATTTACATTTTTAAACGTATGTAACTTGAGGAGTTCTGCAAGGATCGATGATGGTCACTTACTGTTTTTATTATAAACAATTCCGTCCCCCCTTTCTGCTTCAAGAGTGGCGAGTTGCAGCCAGGTGCTGTGCTGCTAATAATCAGCCCTTGATTAATTGATCATCACCAGGTGTGCGGACCCCTATACAAGCAGATGTTTTGGCAGTTCGCTGATCTGGAGCATTCAGGTGTGTGTGTGTGTGTGTGTAACACACTGCTCAAGAGGGAAACACATAAGCAGTGCTCTCTGAGAAATAATTCTTGTTGCACGTCAATCTGGAAAGGGTTATAAAACAATTTCCAAACAATCTGGAGTTCAACTTTCTACATTCACCAGTGGAAAGCATTCAAGACAGTTGCCAATCTTCCCAGGAGTGAACGTCCCAGCACATTCACCCCAAGGTCAGATCGCACAATGCTCAGAGAAATACAAAAAAAAAAAAAAACAAGAGCTATATCTCAGACCCTACAGCCCTCACTGAGCATGTTAGATGTTAAAGTGCATGACAGCACAATCAGACGAAGGCTGAGCAAGTACGACTATTGAATCGGGGGTGAACTTAGTATTGCCCACATGATTTTTTTTTCTTTTTGGCTTCATTTTTGTTAAATAAATAATAAAGAGATGAAAAAAAAAGTTGTTGTTTGTTTGAAGTTGTAGAAAGAATTATATACATTGTTATTGTCAATTTACAATTCCATATAAGATTTATTCTGTAGTGGTGTAGGGAAATACATACAAAAAAACGGAGAACGCTATATGAATTATAAATAAGACAAGTCATAAGGATCCAACTAATCCTTCATTCATTCAATTAATAATTGATCATTTAAAAACTCTGTAGATTTTAAAACAAATACAAATTATGTATAAGGTAAGAAATGAGCAGTTACCACAAAGTATCCAAAGGTTTCAAAAACTGAGTGAAAGTCAATATGATTTGAGAGGATCATACATCTTTTAGAAACGAAGGATATGAACCTAATGGAAAAGAAAAATCATTGTATTTTATACATTTAGAGGGTTGAATTTATGGAACAGCTGTAGTGAGAGTTTAAAATACGCACCACGCTTATAAAGCTTAAAAATGATTTTAAAGTAGCTTATTGAATAAATATAAAGACATCATTAAAAAAAGTACTGTAAGTAATGTTATTTAGAGTTGTTGAAAGAGATTATAGACATTGTTTTGATGCTTAATGCCAAGTATGTCTATGATAAGGACGAGGGTTGGGTGTAATAAACTGTACAGTAGCTTCAGCCTTTTACTCTCTCTATCGTGTGTAAAGAAGATATACATTTTTTTGTTTGTTTCTGGTATTACTGACAGATATACAGAGTACAGTAGTTCTCCCTTGTGTGTACGGTACTGTATATCTGTTAAAAAAGAAAGTATGTGCAGACCTGACCATCAAATCTGTATGTGGTTCTTTCGAAAAATATTGCCACAGTGGTGCAAGGTGTGTCTTTGTATCTTGGAGCATTACAATTTCCCATTTACTGCAACTCAAACCCTGATCCAGCATGACAACGCCCCCGTGCATAAAGCGAGCTCAATGAAGATACACTATGTTAAGGCTGGGGTGGAAGTATCTTGTTGTGTGTCCTGCACAGAGCCCTGACCCCGTCCGTCATTTTTGGGATGAATTGAAACTGGACTCTCTTCGACATCCCGACATCAGTACCTGAGCTTACTAATGCTTTTGTGAATGAACTGAATGATCACAGTATAACAGCAAAGAGAGGCTTAAATCTGATGTTCAACGAGCACATAAGGGTGAGATGCACATCCTTTTTGTCACTTCAGTACTTCCATAAGGCACTCTGCAAAATGCTGTATTTGTAAAATGACATGCTTTACCTATTTGGATTGTAAAACCTCCAGCTTTACGCTTCTACACTTGTCTAAATGAATTTGTTTATTTTGAGTAATTTATTGTCATCTGCCCGTGTTTATCTCTTTCCATTTCCCATTAGGATAATTAGGACTGAACAATCAGCACCAGTGTTTGCACCGACCTGTCGATGGTTTGATAATCAGCGAGTTGTGCTGTGTTTTTTTTATTTTTTATTTTTTATACAGCTACATAACATAGCAGGATCTCTTACTAATTGCTCTTAAATTATTCCGATCAGGTTTGTAATGCTTTCTGGACATTGGATATTCATGTGCACTGCTGAATGTTAATATTTTCTACTACGTTTGTCCATGCTGTGAGCAAATTGATACAAAATATAATAATAATAAAAATTATTTTATAAGCATGAGCCACGGTAAGGCAATGGGAAAAAAAAATGCTGTGATATTGTAATTAACATCATAAATCTTTAAAAAATGAATGGATAAAAAAATGTTTTTTTAAAATGTAAACGCTACTGCTTCCTCTATAGAAGCAAAATCCCTGATCCGTAGTGTTCTTACCACAAACATGTTGGTGGATTTTAAAAAGCTTCAGCTTGAGTCTGTCTGGGTTGCAGAGACTCCTCTCAGAGCCCTGACCTCATTTTCCACTGCGGTTTGCTGATATTTCACGGGAAGTCCAATTTAAGGGAAGGGCACATATAAAAGTTTTAACATCCGCCATGAGCGATGTGACCTGTCACCAGGCGTATCGGCGGTTAAATATGACAGGCCCTTCTGCAGTGTGGTGCTCTGCTCAGACCCGTGCCATGTAACAGCAGGTTACATCCACCATGCCACTTTACACCAGCAACTCTGAAATATTAAACAGATTATAACCGGTTTACGGTATGTTCCATGTTGTAGTGTAAAGAGTTTGTGAGGCTATCATATCCTGTACCTGAAACAAGTAAGTAGCAATAATAAACACACTTTTATTAATACATTTTCACATTATTTATTTAATAACTGTCTCCGATTAAAAACTAAATATGATAGACTGTTAATTACAAAGGATATGAAAATGTTCAGTAAGTCACTTCATCTGAGTTAAGGATGGAACAAACTCACAGTTATAGACTTAATTTTTTTTCTGTACATATTCTAATTTATTTCCTTTTTTTCTGTGAGGCTGCTTTGTGGCAATGACCACTGTTAAATAAAAATAGAAATAAAAACTTTTGAATTTAATTGAACTAAGTTTTCACCGGCTGAGAAAATTCTCGGCTTATGCTGATACTGATGCTTAAAACTTTAAATTTTAACTTTAAATTCAATGGTTGAATATTTCATGGAGCAAAGGGGTGTCACCACTTTTTTATTGCCACATTTTAAAAATATTTTATTAATATTAATGTATTAATAAAAGTGTGTTTATTATTGCTACTAACTTGTTGCCTTAAACTCAACTTGAAAATGTACAGTATAGAGAAGGAGCGGGCTGAGGTACTGCTCTAATTAACCTTCACGGTGAACGTTTTCCTCCATAAGGAACGGTATAGACAGTGATTGTTGTATTCTGCGTTTCATTCATGTACTGTATAACCAAATGACTGTAATGTCGAGGCCCAGACTTACGAACGAGTTCTGTTCCGGGAGCACATTTGTAAGTCGGATTTGTTCTTAAGTCAAACAAAGTGAGTCTTATACGCCTTTGACATGAATGTACAATGTAAAGAATACAGATACACTTGACTAAATCTCTGTCCCCTTTCCCAATTTTCCCGAAATTGGGATTATTCCCCATCAGGGCAGCTTTACAGGATATTTTCTATCATCGTGCTCCCGGACTGATTCATTGAAACCGGTTTCTCATTTCTCCTGCACCCTCACACACACATACAATATGCCGAACTTTTGAACATTTTATACATTCACTTACACACTGAGAATATTGTATATAATTGTAAATATTGGTATCTGGTGCGCACTGCAGTGTCTATTTTTGCACAATACACAAGAGCTACTTTCATGTTCACATCTACGGATGTTTGTAGAACCGTGGTCCGTTCGTATCAGCGGAAATACGTAAGGTGAATGTTTGTAAGTTGGGGACTACCTGTATTTTTTTGTCAGGAAACAAAGGTACAGTGTGGAACAAGTGAGTTTTGGCTCTCTGTGCTAACCGTCCATCCTGAGGCTATGGCTAAGTACAGACGCCCGGCTCTTCCTCACTCACTACACCATTACGCGTTAGAAGGTCGTGGCAATGGGGCTGTTTTGGGTGGCATTATAGTGCCAGCTGTTGCATCTGCAGCTTGGTGAGCTTTTGTTGTCCGAGCTAGACCACAATTAACCAACACAACCTGTAACCAGTGAAAAATTAATGTGAAGAAACAGAAGAAGAAAAAGCGCTGGTGTATGGCAACGTGTTTGCCATCGGTGCATCTTTAATTTTTAAGTCCTTCCACAGATCATGAGATGAAGGAAAGTACTGTATGTTCTCAGGCTTATTTTTTCCTGCTGTTGTAGTAATACTAACTGACAGGTTCTCTTTGGGTGTACAACCATGTGACACAAATTAGAGCCTGAAAGTAAATTATTGATTAATTTATCTAATAGGTTTGAAGTGAATTAGAATATTAAGCTCATTTTGTAAATTTATATAAATTATATTAAAAACAAATTACTTTGAATCCTGTGACTCACGGAGGAGTGAAACGCAGGACGTCAGCAAGGAAAACTGGCTAATGAATAATATTCTTGCGGTTAACAAATTTAGAATGTTTAAAAAAATTATTCTTTTTTTTTTAAGTTTTATGTTTAAGAGTTACAAGGCAATGAACCATGAAATTGCCATCTGTGTGATAAAAAAAAAAAAAAAACTAAATAAATATATAAATAAATAAATAAATAAATAACACTGATGTCATTACTGCACTATATTTGCCTTTCAGATTTTTTTCTCCCTTATTTCCATTTTCTTTCTCTAAGCAGATTGCAGGCATATGTGTCCACGGCGCTTGTACGCAAAACGACACATGATGAGAAAAGTTAAAAAAAAAAAAAAACCATTTCCTCATTTCAGCTGTCTTTCATTTCAGGAGAGAAGTTTCACAGTGTACAAGCAGCAGCAGCAGAAACACACCAGTCTGATATCATCACACTTTTGATTGGTGATTAAAGTAAAACAAAGAGAAAGGTTATTTTTCTTAGTTTTTTTTTCTTTATATAATTTTTTTTTTTTTAGGGCTGAACCAGAGGTGGCTGCGCAGCTGCTCTCCTCCCATTAGGAGTCGCTCCTTATTGTTAGGCTTCACCGCTGGCCGGCTGCATCACAGAGAGCTGTGCTGTCATTAAGCCTGTGGATGCAGAGAAAATCAGACGCTGCTGGCGCTAATCCTGCTGCTAACCTGTCCGGGAAAATAATAAATTGGCCTGCTAGATAAATGTTAAACAGGGTAGGAGAGGAAAACCCCGCGCTGCAGGAGAGGATCGGGAGATGAGGAGATTTCACTTCTCCTCATTATCCGGCAGAAGAAAAAAAAACTCCTTTCCTTGTGCTGCAAGCGTGAGGATGAGTCTCCGGGGTGCACGCCTCCGATCTGTTTGAACTCTGTATAATATGTTCCAAACTTATTACTTACTTCTCCTTATATCTGCTAGAAGGGTAATTCTACACAATTTCAATTCAGAAAGCGATTCGAGATTTGACAATAACACTGAAACTGCTATGGTATGATATAATTAAATTCGATTGAGCAGCCTCTGATCAATATGTCTCCGAGTTGGTTCAGATATTTAATATCAATCAATAATAACGTCATATATTTACTGCTGCATCTGTTCCATGCTTTTTAAATTACCTTTTTGTTTTTAAATCTGATGCATCAAAGTGAAACCCTGTAGTTACAAACCTCGTTCCCAAATCCAAAGTCCATAATCATTCCAGAGTGCTGACTCGAGCGTTTGAAATAAAACAAACAAACAAACAAAAAAGCCTCAAGCAGGAACATGGCACTGCAAGGGGCACTGGATGGGTTGGTACGGCAATAAAAAAATAAATCAACCTGCAGGAAGTGTGAAGCAGAAGCTACTAGTATCGCAAGATTTCCGCTGAGAGAGGCAGCGTCCAGAAACCTGAGGCCCAGAGCCGTTTGGATCAGGAACACAGCGTTTAAAAGGCAGCCAGGGAATACACAGAAACACAGACACCGCGGAGGTGAGCTCACACTGCACGCTACACATACATGGCGCTCTGACGGCCTGCATTTTGCTACTATGCGCAAACTGCAAACAGCGCTGATGGTGACATGATCTGATGTGACTTGGAGCCGTGGTGGTCATGCTGGGAAATGTACTACTCTGGGTTTTATTAGCACTGCTAGTTCTGCCAAAGTCATTTAAGCACACAGGTCACACACACACACACACACTAAAAAGAAAAACCGACAAGCAGAGTCTGTCCCTCGCATCCCCATGATCTTTGAAGCTTTCTCTAAAAAAAAAAAAATTAAGAAAAGTCCATCAACAACCCAATTTTTTTTTTTTTATAACTACAGGGCTTGTTCTTAAGTTATTATCAAATACTGTACAATTGTCAAAAATCCTTTCCATAATCCTGTGAAATGCTTTGTAGTCAGAAATATTATAAGTGCATCGTTAAATATAGATAAGAACGGCAGGAGAATAAATGAACATCAGGATAGGGCACTCGAACCATCTGCCATTAATCATGAAGACAAACAGCACTGACCTGTGTCTGGTTCAAGGGTAAAGATGCCCATCATATTTGCTTCATAAATCTTTTCATAAACATATTGATGGAATACAATGGATCACAGATTTTCTCATAGTTTACTTAATGTGGAATCACACACACACACACACACACACACACACACACACACACACACACAAACTAGCTTTTAAACTAATATTTCCAATAGAGATGGGAATAATCTATTAAATTTTATTTTTTTTATTTGACAATTATCATTGTCGCAAAGCAGCTTTACACAGTAAAAAGAAAATTGTGGGAATTTCTATGAAATGTAAATGTGCTGAGGGAAAAACTCCCTGAGATGGCAATATGAAGAAACCTTTAGAAGAACCAGACTCAAAAGGGAACCCATCCTCATCTGGGTGATAACGGATAGCAGGGATTGTTAATAATCTACGATCACCTGCTGTGATGTGACAATCTTTGTGAAGCTGCTCTGAGACAATGACCGCTGTTAAAAGTGCTATATAAATAAAATTTAATTGAATTAAACAATTTGATTTGCATTTCAATTCTGTAAGTATCATGATTTTATAATTATCCTGGTACGAAATTAAAAATTCAAATAGTTTGATATGGTTCTTAGAAAATAATATGATTAGCCTAATCTGCATGTCTTTGGACTATGGGAGGAAACCGGAGTACCCAGAGGAAACCCAGCAAGCACAGAGAGAACATGCAAACTCCACACACACCCAAGGAGGGACTCAAACCCTCAACAAAGTGTGAGGCCACAGTGCTAACTACTACACCACCATGTCGCCCACCTCAAATGCAGACATACTGTATATAAATCAGGAATTCATTTTAAAACATGTACTGCCACACAAAAGAATGCAGGGATGACTACGCAGGGATCATCTTCTTATAAATGACACATTTTCTTCAGTTTATCCTGGTCAGGGTCACAGTGTTTCTTTGTGTTATTTTGTGTCAGGATGGAGAAAGTCACAACTGTCCTTTCAAGCAATTTGGAATCCTACCCATTTATTTATTTTTTATTTATTTAGGATGCATAGCAAAAGATTGTTCTCTCTGGGGTTAAACAGCTGAATTAGCGTACCAGCTGCACATCACATAAACATTTTACTTTAACACTTTATTCATTATTAAATGTACTTTAAGCAGCACTGACTCTAGTGTTAGCATCACAGCTTCTGTCACAAAAAAAGTGAATTAAAGACAGAACCAGTGACGGATTCGAGTGGAGTATAAATATATAAGTGTCTGCAGAGGAGGAGCCAGAGCAAGACTGCATCACGGCATCATTAATAATCCGGATCTTTTTATCTCTTACTCTAGCAGGTTTCTCTAACACTTTTCCTTGCTTTTTTTCTTCTTCTTGATTGCATTCATTTTGTGTTTTCTTTCCCAGGAAATACAGAGATATGCTCCCCTGAAAAACTCAAGTGTGTGGACAAAGCATTGGGTGAGCACGTATTTTTAATTCCAGCCAAACACCTGAAGATCTGATAGATAAAGAAAAATAAAGATTTACCTTTGCATGTATTCAGAGTGAACCACTAAAGCAATGTACAAATGAGGTAAACATGAGGTGAGATGTAGAACTTAAACATTCTCACTTTGACTCCTTCTCCAAACACGCTGTTTCAGTGTCTATATACTGTAAATGAGCTCCTGCTAAGTCACGCCCCACATCATGTGGAAAAATCGAATCAGCTTGTCTAAAGATCATCAAAACATGACTAAAAAGGTTATTTTACATTATAAATCTGCTTTATGTACCATGCGGTTCAAGGATATAAAAGATATTTAACCATATTTAAATGCAGGAGAGAACATTGGGGGTGAATCTGCTCGACAGATTCAGCTGGTCATCACATGCCTTAAGATTCCTTATAGACCCTGAAGATGATATTGTTGATGAAGGATTGTACAAAAATCCAGATTTATTTTTTACAAATATCAATTCATTCTCTTTATTTGAGATTTTAGCGTCAGGAGTTAAGGACAGATACTGTGCTACTGTATCTAGAGTTTGAGTAGATGGTTGGACTAAGACACCTTTCAGAGCCCTCATTGTAGAACCAGGTTTGGGATCTAGTGGTCCAGAGAAGGGAATTGGTTACTAGTGGTTAAGACACTGGTCTATGACTGTAAGTTTAAATCCCAGCACTGGGAGTCCACCACGTGATCTTAAGCAAGACCCTAAACTGCACAGTTGTGTTGAGGAAATGAATGAAATTTTTATTTCTGTGAGCTGCTTGGTAGTGCTTGTAATTTTATTTATTTGTATTTGTGTGTGTGTGTGTGTGTGTGTGTGTGTGTGTGTGTGTGTGTGTGTGTGTATTTGGCATTGGACTACTGATCAGAAGTTCTCAGGTTCAAACCCATGAACTACCATCTTGCCACTGCTGGGCCCCTCAGCTGCTCAGGTGTTCTGACATGTCCTGACATTTGTGTATTTTTCAGTTACTTATAAACATATAAATGGCTAAAGTCTGATTACACTGTATTCAGCATAAACTGGGCTACAGTAATATGTGAGCAGCGTGTATGTACAAGTTTGTATATTGGAGGGGAAAAAAACAGAGATTTTAGAGATTTTACACTTAGAGCAAAATGGGGCAAACAGGAACAGTACAAGATAAAATGGATGTATGGTCTCTACAGTCACACATCCCTGTGCCACTCTTGAAAGCAGTTCCTGTTCAACTGGGGAACGTTTCATGCCTGGCATTTCCAAGGTGTTTTTGCCACTTGCCAAGCAATGTCCAAGAAGTATAGAAAAATCTTTCTGTGCCACTTCATTGTTTTGTGCTGTGCAGTGTAGTACTGTAATAGCTGATCAGAGAGATCAACATGTGCTGGTTGTACGCAGTCACAGGTGCAGGACATGGAAATGTCTTTGTAGTCCATGTACCTTGTAATTTTACCCTCGTCTGCACAGTGTCTCCTGTATGTAGAAATTGTCTCCTGTATATGATCATTTTCACATAAGCATGCTGATAACACAATAAAGTAAACTAATGAGCATTATAATCATATAGATATATACACATATATGTGCACTCAGTATGATTCTCGATTGCATTTAAAACTGAATGGCGCTTGCGTGTCCCGATATGAGGTGCTGGTGAAGGCAAGGGTGATGCAGACACATTCCTAAAAATAAAAAAAATAAAAAAATGTTAGCCTATACTGTTCAGAGTAAATGGATGTGCAATCAATAGGTATGGATGCACAATATACTGTATACAATGAGGCCCAAAAAACCTTCTCTCTTCTCTCTTCTGTAGGTCACATGACAGCATCAATGATGGTGATACAACTAACATTTTTAGAGGAAAGATAATACTACACACTGCTGCCATAATGCAATTTGAGTTTTAAAAAAGGCCACAGATAACAATTGTGAAAGTGTGTATACATTTTTGTGCCCCTCTGTGTCTGTTGATGGACCATAGACCATGTAGTGCATCTCAAACATTTACACCCGAGACATTAGCAAACACCATCCACTGGA